>JAJJMC010021109.1:0-66503 GCA_023531435.1 Papaver californicum | reverse complement strand
GCGAAACTCTGTTGTTTCGCTTAGTGAGTGGGCGGAATGTTGGTACTCCGCCTGGGTATTTTTTTGGTAGGCGATACAGCAGTATCTCGCTTGTATCAGGCGAGCTCCTAGTCTCCCGTCCGTCTTTTCAAGCGGTGTCTTGATACTTCGCTTGCGTTCAAACGATATCCTACCACCTCGCTTGATCATACTCCGTTGTTTTTGTGACGGATCAAAGATCAAAAAATTTGATCTTTAATCTTTGGTAATGATCGCGTGACTGGAGATGCTCTTAAGCGTTCCAGAATTATAGAAGGGGCTTACTTGCGGCTGATCTGGTCTTTCAAGAATGGTGAGATTCTACTTAATACGTTGGACAGACATTTGGTTTCATATGATTCGGTGCATGCAATCTGTGGAGAACCAAAACGTCTAAAGGAAAAGCGTGAGGAACATGCCTAAGAAGAAATTATTCATTAAGTTTTAGGAACATGCCTAAGAAGAACAACAAGAATCCATACGTCATTATTAATCCTTCTTGTGTATTGCTTATCATGGTTCATGTCAATGATGTTGTTCTGCAATCCTGTTTCATAATTAACAAAATTTATCTTGCAATTCAAGGTTTATTGTTTTTTCTGTTTTCTGATCGATAAAAAGTGACATTGTTGATGCTGCTAGAAGTGTTTTTTTAATCGATAAAATAACATCATTATGTTGTTAGAAGATATGTTTCTGAGTGTTAATATCATTTTTCCATTTTAACCTAAAAATAGGTCAATTTGAAAAAGTGATAGTAATTTTTTTCCTGAAACGGAGGTAGTATTATTATTAATACTAATCGAAGATGAAATTTTTAGAATTGAAAGTTTATCGTAACATTGTCCAAAACCAAAAATAATGCTCCCTTCCTTTGCAATAGTGCAATATTGCCTGCCATATTATAGTGTTGCTGCTGGGAGCTGTTTAAACAATAGTGGCTTGCGGAAACAGATTCAGCTCTATCTCGCATGCTGTACTAGATGACCGTGTATCGGTCGGGGGTCCGACCGAAGATTAGATTTTTTGAAACTATTTTTCACTTTTTTTCAAATTTATTAGTCATTCAAAACTATTATAATCAATTATAAGTAAATGACAGTTAGTTTATAGTCCAATCGAAAGATTTTGGCTCCAATTTAAAAAAAATTGAGTTGGATTTGAAAGAATTAAAAAACTAAAAAATCGAAATGATCACTAAAAGCTTTTTACAACCATTTCAAGATTTTTTACAATTATATCAAACTCTTTTTTACATAATATCTTTTCAATAATGGTATTTGTCCTAACTTACATTCGGGTTCTTCACATCCCAACTGATGTGGAGCTTATGTGGATATGGAAAAGGCAAATAAATTGGTTATAATGTTTAGAATCTTTTTACCATGAAAATCTCATAAGATATTGGTGATAAAAGTTGAGAATTCTTAAAAGAGAGAATCTGAGGGAGACTTGAGCAACATGGATAATTTACTCATCAAACATCAAAGGTGCGAGTTAGATGATCACAAATATAGTAATACCTTGATGATTGGCAAATATATCTAATGTAAGTAATTACATTAATCACAGATTTTATAAAACTACTGTTCCTAAATTTTAGCTATCCACGTTGGTGATAATCTAGTAGAAATTAGAAGAAAAGTAGATTGCTTTTTCATAAAACTAAACAATACTTGGTGTACTGGAAATGTTCAGTGTATTGGAAATGGTCAGGGTATCGTGGAATATGGGTTCTAAAATGGGACAGAGGGAGTAATATATTAATATAGTTAAATAATTATTTTTTTTTAATTAGAATAAGAGAAAGAGAATAATATATTTGATTTTTTTTACATATATAAGCGTCTATATCAGTTGGGATCTGAAAAACCTGAATGTAAGTTGAGACAAATAGTATCGTTGATAGTTTTAAACTACAATAAGTTTGAACGAAAATTTAAAACTAAACAATAAATTATGTGTTTAATTTTATTATTTTTGTTTTAGTTATAAAAATATGATTTATATTTGGAAATATTTTAAGAAAACCGAAATAGAAATAGTTGTTAGTACATTTTAACTTCTATTATGAATATATTCGATCGTCCAATTAGGACCAGGCTAGGACGGGCCGGCGGACGTATCCGTTTGGGACACTTTATAGCCCTTGGTTCCACGACTCAAAATAAGAGACGAAAATTATCGCTCCCTAACACTTATTTGTTACTACTTTGAATGAGATCCTAGTATTAGAATTCACATTCCATTGTTGCTATGCTCTGATGCTCTCAATTTTATGGTCTAGTGAACCCTCAATTGGATTTTCTACTGAATTTTCCAATATTTTTCTTATAATCTCTCTATCTATCTCCACTTTCATGATTATGTATTTATTTGTCTAACCTCTAAAAATTCATGGTTTGCTATATGAAGCTACTGAATTTTGTGGAAATCACAACCCCAAGCTGGAAGCTCAAAGAATTCCCTGCTCAGTGACAAATTGTCTCTGTGAACCCAAGTTGGAAGCTCAAAGAATCCCCTGCCTGCTCAATCTCAGTAAGTATTCTATTTTAGTGAATCTCAGTAGGTTAAGTGTTCTATAAACTGTCTCACTTGTTTCTTTCAACTTTTATTAATCTTAGTAGGTTTTATGAAATTTGATAAATTTGTAACCCTGAACCCAAACCTGCAGCTTCTCTACCTTGTTTAATCTCAGTAGTGAGTAGGTTAACTGTTTGATGAATGGTCTAAGTGAGTGAGAGAAGAATCATAATTTCCCTTGTGCTTTTGTTTTTGTTAATGTGGAATGTAGATACAGCAAAAGGATTTCCTCTTCAACAACGTTTTATGCATGACACTTGAGAGTCTTTGGTTGCACGTTTCAGCCATGAGACATTTCATGTCACTCTTGCGTTCCTCTATTTCACTAATCAAGTATCTTCATTTGGTGGATTTGCAGGGGTGGGACATATTGATCAGGTCCATATTCTCGTCGGCCCCTCACTATGGCAGCGGTCATCTACTAGTCTTTTGAGTATGTTCACTTGACAAACATGGCAACCGGTTCTCTTCTTCGCACCCTTCAAAGAGCCACACGAACTTCTTCTACTCTGAATTTCTCTTTCTCAACTACTAACTATTCCAGGTAATTGTCACCCTAAAGCTCTATAACTCTCCTATTAAAATGAAACCCATGATTTCGATTTTTATTTTTTGCTTGAATTTGTTCTGCCCAGGTTGATTTCCCATCACAGTCAGTCAATATCTTCTCCTTCTCAGTGTTCGGTTGAATTAAATCCATGGAAACCAACATGGCTTTTCAGAAATTTCAGCCGTGGTAGAATAAACTCTCAAGGAAAACTTAAATTCGAAGCACATGAATATGAACCTCAAAAGAAACGCAAATGGATATCCAAGAAGAAATTCAAGATGCAATTATTAAGAGAGAAAACAAAGAGGAAATTGGCGAATAAGAAAGACCCAAGAAATCTTAGAGTTAAAGGGAAGAAACAACAAAAGTTTTTAAATGCAGAGGAGAGAATCATAGACAAGATTGATAAGGTGAGACAAATGAATTTGGGTTGTCTTTTTTTTTGTTAGTGCAGGGAGTCGAACTGCTGACCTGTTCAATTTTCACGTGTTGCAGGCAAAAATTAAGGAAGCATTACTCATGGAAAAGCTGAAGAAATATGAAGTTCCAAAAGCTCAAGGTCCAGAAGTGAAACAGGAATTTTTGACTGGTGAAGAAAGATTTTACATGAAAAAGATGGCACAGAAAGGATCAAACTATTTACAAGTTGGTGTAAGAGGAGTTTATGGTGGTGTCATTGATAATATGCATATGCATTGGAAGAATCATGAAACAGTTAAGGTTTTTTGTAAGCCTTGTAGACCTGGTGAAGTACATGAGTATGCAAAAGAGATAGCTAGATTAAGTGGTGGGATTCCGATACAAGTGATTGGAAATGACACGATAATTTTTTACCGGGGGAAGAATTATGTTCAGCCTGAAGTTAGGTGGCCTGTTGATACATTATCCAAGAAGAGGGTAAATCTCTTAAACTTCCTTAAATACTCAACAACTTCTAATATTGTTTTTAGTGTTTGCATTTCACCTTCATTGGGATGTTCACGTCCATTACGTTGGAGTATAGTTAGTTAGATACCCTTGAAATGACTCTTAACAACTTAGTATCTCTTTGTGTATTTTCTTCCAGTTCCTGAGCTGATTTGTTGTTGTGCGGCTCTAACATTTACACCAAACCGTTGTGAATGTTTCCCAGGCTCTAGAAAAATCAAAATACATGCAGTCACTTGAAGCAGTGAGGCACTTCATTGCTGTAGCCGGGAAAGAATTAGAATTACAGTACAGACATGTCGCCCTTTGCAATGGCCCAAGTTCTCGTGATTCTGATTCGATCTCTATCAGCACAGGAAAAGACTCCGCCTTTCCTGGAAGTTCTGAAATGACAACGGAAAAAGGCTTGATTTCGTGTTTTGATGACTTCTCCACTATTCCTTCAGATATAGAGTTTGACCACTCACACCAAAAATTATTGCAAACTGATGAAACCTGAATACTTACCGGGAAGTGAAATTGACGTTGGTGATGGAAGTGTGTCAGTTACTAGCATTAGTTCTGACGAAGAAGAGGTATCCTTCTCTTTATCAGAGAGCTCTTTCTGCAGGTCAGATTGTTCAGCAACGGTGAAAAGTAGATTCAATTTTTGTACTGGAGATTTGCACGATGAAAGATTGACAAATTCATGATATTATTACCAATGTTTGGAGAATGGAATGTTGGGGAAGTCATCCAATTCCGGAATATTGTGAATTCAGATGTGCATCCCTTTTCTGCATCTTATCCGACTGTTCTCTTCCAATACGAAGCTGCAGATAACTTCTATGCGACTTAGAGCATCTTGCTGTCTTATTCACACAAGCCCAAGCAGGTAAAATGAATTAGGATGCAGTTTGCAAAATAGTGAAACCAGTTTCAATCTCTCGCAACAATTTTCCTTCTGGTGATCCTTGTTGCTTGACTTGATCATTACAGACCCTAACATATTGCCAAATGCTAACTTGTTACTCCCTCCGTTTTAAGAAAAGAGTTACTATCATTTTTTCAATTAAACCTAAAATCATATTATTAATCAGTACTAAACTAAATTAAAAAAGTGATAGTAACTCTTTTCTTGAAACGAAGGTAGTATTTTTTTCTCTCGAGACCTGTTATTTTTTTTATTCGACTGAATGTTTGCAAACACAATAAAATTTCTATACCGAGCAGCTGATCCCTTTAATCCAGGTTTTTGTTCCAAGTTGGACGCACTTGCAGAGTAACATGTGTGCACTGAACAAGTAATTTGTATATACTAATGCAATTAAACTTAAAACACTGAATAATTAAGAAAATAAGAAAATCATATTATTAATCACTACTAATCAAATAAAAATTGTCTAGACAATTCAAAAACATAAATTAAACCATATACTTGAACTAACTGTAACATAATAAAAAGAAAAGAAGATCTTCTGGTTTAAAATCATTCAAAAGCCCACTGGTTCTTCTTTCTGATCTCCTCCTCTTCCTCAGGGGTGAAGTCATTCTCGATGTTGAATATGATGCGGATCTCCTCTGGTGACTTGTCCTTGATCAGATCAGCAATTGTCTGGCAAATCAAGTCCAACAAGTTCTTAATATCCAGATAATTTGCAGCCAAAACCAAGTCGAACAACGTAGCTTGATCGACCTTAACAAACTCAGCATCCCAGTGCTTAAGCTCTTTCACTTTAGCGTCGTCATGGTCGTCCCCAACATGTTCCTTGAGGTATTCAACAACTTTAGCCATAATCTTACTTGTTACATTGGGTAAAGGTATTCCGTTATCAGCACAATCATCTTCGATCATATGCCTAATGGTGCCAGATTGAAGAACAACACGTTCTTCAACATCAAAATGTCCTCCATCGGAAGCCTTCAAGGTTACAATCTTTGAAGTCGACATCGTCAATCAATAAAAAAAAAAGTCGAAAAAATTGTTTATGAGCAGAGAAAGTAAAGCAAAAAGTTGGAACGTGAGAACTAATAACCTTAGATCACATATATATATATATAGACTTTGTGAGAATCCGAATTCCTTACTGAACCAGAAAACTTTAATAAGGAAGGATTGTAATTTGGAATTTGTCTTGGTTTGGGAAACCAAAAATTATATTAGAGGGTGAACTTGTTGGATCTTTACAGTTGGGGCTTCAAGTCAAGACGTGTATTGGGCCTTATACAGAAATACTGTCGGACTTGAAGCCTGATTTGCCCAACGTCCCCATAACAAATTGCTTAGAAAACCCCACGTGCTGAGACCTTCATTTCATTTGTGAAGGTTTTAATATGTGCATTTTTTTGACCTACCTCACCTGAAATTCAACCTAATATTATTGTTGTCAGTCAGATAACAAATGTAACTTTCTCTCCTCGAAGTGGTGTGTTGGGATTTCAGTTCTGGAAAGGGTGAGATTACATATTGCTACTTTAAACAAATGAGAACTGAAAATAGCTTTAGTCTTTAGTTTGATTGATTCATCAAATTTATGAATTATAATACAAGAAATGCTGGTGGTTTGTTGAATCATTGGCCCATTATTTTTAAAGATACCCCCTCGTGATCTTTATTTTATAAAAATCCATGAATCACATTTAAGTGTATACTAGTGTTAATATTTTAGTATAAATCACACTAAAATCCTCGATCAGTAAAAATGGCCTGCTAAATCAAATTTCGCAATGAAAACCATCGAGTGATCCGATGGTTTTCGTGCTCCCTCTTATAGGGGAGGTTGGGGTTCGAACCCTATAATTGTCTAACATTTTCCAAATGAAGGATTTACAAAATGTCTGGAAACCACTGTTCTATACTATTAAAAAAAATAATCAAATTCCACCAGTATTATAAATCCTGCTAACAAATTAGGAAATCAAAACAAAAGATTTGTTAAACAAATTAGCCACCAAAATTACACATTGCTCAAAAGTCAGACTATCTCTTTTAAAGAACCATCACGTAGTTGATCAGTGGTCAGGGAAGTCTGACTTATCCAGATTTAAGTGCCGCCGATCGACTCGGGGTGCGGACCGACGCGGATTGAGGCGGCGTTCCAAGCCCGGGCTGTAGTCATGCCCGTGGAGATGTCGTCGCTTCGATCGTGGTGCGCAGCACGCGCCTCACGACGTGCCTCTGGCAACAGCGTACTCCCGGCGTCGGCCTGTGGGCTCCCCATTCGGCCCGTCTTGAAACACGGACCAAGGAGTCTGACATGTGTGCGAGTCCATGCGCGAATAAAACCCGTAAGGCGCAAGGAAGCTGACTGGCGGGATCGCCTTGTGGGTTGCACCGCCGACCGACCTAGATCTTCTGTGAAGGGTTCGAGTAAGAGCATACCTATCGGGACCCGAAAAATGATGAACTATGCCTGAGCGAGGCGAAACCAGAAGAAACTCTGGTGGAGGCTCGCAGCGATACTGACGTGCAAATCGTCCGTCTGACTTGCTCATAAAAAAATTTTAAGCCAATTTTATATTTTATAAAAATTTAAATCTACTTTTTAAATTTAAATCTAGATAAAAATTTAGTTAAACCCATTCGTTCATAAACTCCTAGTTCCACCACTGTCAGTGGTGGCCTCCCATCAGACTTCCCAACTGAAGTAGAAGGTGGATTCTCTAAAGATTTAGGGGATGTATAGATTTAACCTTCATTGTCCTCCTTGGAGAGCTGGCATATTAAGCTGGATAAGTGTGTAAAGATAGGGTCCATATAGATTTAGGGGACTAGGACTATTTTTACTTTATTTAAGAAATAAAAAAAAGAATTACCTTTTAGAAGCCTGAATGAAGACAAATGTTTTGTGCATGATCACCCCTCAAGGTTTGCGAAACTCTCTTTATACCACCATCGTGGTTATGGGGCTTAGTATTTGTCGACATAAATTTTATACTAATACTATGTTAAAGAGTGATTAGTGTATTTAAGCAGAAACAATCGACCAATAAGGCACTTACACGATGGCCGATTGTTCTTGATCCATGAAGAACATCAACCAAAAATCGACATATGTTATTCATTTTTAATAAAAATAGTTGGATTAAAAGTTTTTTATTCTATCTCATAATGATCCTATTTTAAATTTTAATGATATACCAAAAATAAAATAAATAAACCTAAAATTAACCGGTTAAAAAGGGCATGCGGATTATCACAACTCAGATTTACATCAAAATTGTTTGACTTTTATTGGTGGAATTAAGAGAACAACCAAACAATTCAATTGAGCAAGAGACTACACAACTTGGGTAATGTTTTTCCTTTGTTTTCTGATAAGGACATAAACTAGATAAGGCTTCAAGGTAAGGGAGTTCGGTGAGCAAGTTGAGTAAGTTTTAAAGAAGTGAAAGTGATCGTTCATTAAAGTGGATAAAGCTTTTAGACAATACCGCTAATGAGGCATTAATTTGGTTTGGGGTGTATCAAAATTGGTATAAGACAAAACACCCTACACCATTGGATTGGTACACTCCCAAGCAATTGGTGCCCCTATTATCAGCCGTGTTTTTAAATACGTAGAAATACACTACTCAATTTGAATGAATTATGAATCATTAAGTTGGAACATGGGCCATACATAGGACTCACATTTAGTAGCTCAATGGCACTCAGCCTTAGGGTGATTATTTGGTCTGAAATCTGCTGATTCGATCCGGTCTAACTGTATTTCTGTAGGTAAGTGTCCGGACTGGTCGCTAATAGGCTAGATACATATGGATTTTTTGAAATCCAGCGAATTATGGATTGGGTCCGGATTTAACTTTGATAATCGTTGGATATCCGGACCCGTTAGATTAAAGACATTTATATAATATTTAGAAAATTGAGGATAGTTTAGGACTTCTTAGTTATATGGGATTCTCTGGTTTCATTTTTGTATATGATAAACTGGTGCATGTTGCAAGGACTTATTTTTTTGGGGTGTTGTCCATTGCACTTTTATATATATATATATGATGTGTAGGTTTTATAAGAAGTTATTTTTGTAGGCTTTATTTCTCTATTATAAATTTTAATTATTGAACATTCTATTGGATCATCTGCATCCAATCCGTTCATTCATGCATCCATCGGATACTGGATTGGATGCGGATGGTAAATTTTAAATCCGTAATGAACTGGATTGGATACGGATGAGGCGAAAACTGACCCATACCACCCCATGCTCACCCCTAATTAGCCTAGCAATTTATAGCACCGGGCCTAGTAAAAAGATAAAGAAGGTGCAACACTACAGCGTTTCCAGTTATATCTATATTTATTATAGTTTTAGCGGTTTGCATTTTACCTAATCAAAAATTCTTATTGGACCGTTATTTGGGACTCCCTAAAAACCGCTACCTCATATTTCTTTAAAAGATGGTACTTAAAAATGACCCTTGCTAATCCTAAATGGGCGGAGCCCACCTCCATGTGATGGGCGGTTTTTAAGGAGTCTCATATGGCGGTCCAACAAAAATCATTGTTACCTAATAGGGGGCGGTTTTTAGGGAGCCTTATATGACGGTCAAACAAAAACCATTTTTACCTAATAGTGTTCTGTCGTCAGTTAAACGGTTTCAGGCAAGGTTCAAATTCTCTATCTTTTTTAAAAAAACACTACATCATATAGGCTATTTTGAGACACATTGGTTTTTTGGTTTGAGATACATATAACGGTAACTGACGATGTTATACATATATGAGTTTTAAACTGAAAATATGTGTTGTTTTAATTAAGATTAATCTGAAATAATTAAGAGACATCTGTGCTACTTTTATAAATGTCTTAAAGTATGGCATACTTATAAATTTTTAACTTTGTAGGATATTTTATTAATTTGTTTAAGAATATTTTAAGATAATATAATTTTATTTATTTTTTCTCAATCTGTATGAGAAACGTGGATAATTTTAATCCTACTCGTTTTATTTTAGGTTTATCTAATTTTGTTTTCACCTAGGTAAAAGGATAAGGGGTGTCTAAAAAAGGTAAAACTACTAAATTACTCTCACTAGTTAACTAGTTAAAATTATATTTTTATCCTTATCCCTAATACTTTCAATCTATTTTTATTTCCCTCATAACCAACCAAAAACAATAATCTTTTTCTTTTCCAAATCAAATTATTTTTTTTGATTTGAAAATTTTCAAAATTTTGGAAATTTTTTGGATTCAAAAACAATTGGCCAATAAGGCACTTACACGATGGCCGATTGTTCTTGATCCATGAAGAACATCAACCAAAAATCGGCATATGTTATTCATTTTTATGGTCGATTGCAAGATTTAGGTTTATCTTGTTAGCAGCAACAATATCCTGGATACGAAAATCAGTGTCAAAGAAAGCAAAGAAGAAAGTAACATAGAAAAAAGAAGAAAGAATACCTCAGGAGTCCTATCAGACCATCCAAAGGTCCATGGTTCATATCGAGGAAGGTCTTGATGCTCCCCAGAGGACCTAGGTGAGGAACATTATTCGAGTGTCTGCCCCAAATCCAGGGCCTTCAAGAATAAGAGGGTATTTCATCCAATTCTCGGCGCTGGAGTGGCGAAGGAGATGGTTGGTTTTTTTGTTCTTTGGATCAACATTAGAAAAAGGAGTTTCTTGTCATCATTGATATCCGCCCAGTTCAACCGGGATAACCCATCTTTCAACTCTGCGATCAAAGCAATTTTGGACGTAGTTTGACTGGAATGTACTTGCAGCATAGTCGAAGGAAGTGAATGGGAAATTTTATCGGGGATGGTTGAATATCCTTGTGAACGAGATGTGAACTCATTGACCAAGCGAATGGCATTACCGCTCAGTTGAAATACACCTGCTGAGTCAGCAGACGAGTCATTACTTCGTAGAACAAAAGATTCGCACTATTGTAGATGGAAAATTGTAGACCGACTCGCAGTTGACCTAAAGTAATTATAACCCTGTTGGTATTCCAAGAATCTTCCTCAATCATCTTCAGGGTCAGGTTAACTCCTGAGCCAGATCCTTCGGGAATGGTTAACCTGAGACCTCGTGGTTGAAGCTCAGCGTTGAATTCAACGACAGTTTTTGTTCGCAAAGATCTGAAAATCAAAACAAAAATAAAAGTTAGGTTAACTCAGAAGGTAAAAAGTTAGAGGAATGGTGGAGGAAAAACTCACCAACAATAGGAATCTTTGGATAAATAATATCTTGATTGCCGGCCATCTTTATAAAGGAAGAGGATTTAGAGAAATAATGATATGAAGCTAAGTCGGACAGAAGGACAGAATCACAGAAAGAATGTTGGAAGTGAAGTAGAAGAAATTAATGGCGGGTTGAAGGTCTGACATAGGAATATAAGTTAAGAAGGGAATATAAGTTAAGAAGGAAGAAAACTGTTCAGAGGGATATTTATACCAGGTTAACCAGCTGAAGAGGTAGAAAGGCAGAAGTTGGTTGGACGTGTCGGTCATAAAGTGCAAAATCGAAGTTGTGGCGACGGTTTCCCGAAAATTCCGAAAACATGGCGAGAGATAAAATCTTTTCGAATTCTCTTCCCATCCTACCCTCGTTCGGATGACAAGAGGAGAGGCAAAATATGGGGACAGAAAATCATCTTCCCACGTGTTCGTATCTCAACACATAAGCACGAGGGAAGCTTATTCCGAGTAAACACTGAAGCGGTACTCAGACAATATATGGATCTCCACCAAATACTAAGAGGGACACGCGTAAAAAGCACTACCAGAGAATCAACGGTTAACTTTGAATTAGACAGCTGGGGCATTTAATGCGCGAACAGGGCGGTCACATCAATTGTCTGTTAGCTGTCAGGAGGTGGAAAGATATTATTAGATGAGGAGTGGGAGAACAACGATGGTTATTGAGAGGCTAATTAGACGAATATACTAACAAATCGAAGTCCTGGCGAAGCAAAGAGCATCACCAAACAAGCTACAGTAAGATCATCTCCGAAGCAAAATATACTCGAAGCAAATAGTATTTGAGGACTTGTGAACCAAACCCTAATTTTATGTTTTGGCTATAAATAGGCCTGTGAGTAACTGTATTAGGGTTTAACAATTTTGTTGGAGAGTAAGAGAGAGAACTATTATGTAAATTCATAAGAAATCATATGTACTTGTAACCATCATAAAATTGTAATAAAATCCCTCCCGTGGACATAGGTTTTAACACTGAACCACGTAAATCTCTTGTATTAATTATTCCTAATTGTTGTGAGAGAGTTTTAATCATAAGATCCAGATGAAAGACATAAAGAGGAGCTTTAAAATTGTTCTTGGATGTGTTGTGGGATTTCTTGCACCTACAGTGATTGAATGACTGATCGATCAAATAAATGAATATGTTTTGTATAAATTTATTATTTATAATACAAGAAAAAAATACATCATTTGTTGAGTCATTGGTCCATTGTTTTGAAAGATACCCCTCATGATCCTTGTATATTATTAAACAAAAGAATCTCTAGAACAAAAAAAATATAGGAATGGATGTTAAGTGTATACACTATATAATATACTAGTGTTAGTAATTTATAGCAAATTAACCTTTTATAAAACAAACTGTTTTTATTTCTAATTTTTGGGATCGATTTTTACTTCTGAAAAAATAGAAATATTTCTTCTTTTGATATCCAAACAACTTCTTAATATGCACAAAAAACAAGGTTAAAGATCTGAAGTGTTCTATTATCTAATCCGTATATTTTGATAATCCAATAGACATATAAAGTTAATTGATAAATTAGTCGATGATAAGATGCACGTGCATCCATGTCCCTGAACACTTCTACAAAGACATTAATAATTTTTAAGTGATATCTCTTTTGGTTATATTTGGTATCCTCTTTTATAAATGACGGTACTTTACTTATGCACATCTTCCAAGAAAAATTACTACGACAAAATTTTAAGTAACCTCTCAAAGAATAATAAATTTAAAATTTGGTGGGAAACCTTAAGCTACAAGCTAAACCAGACTGCCAGACAATCCATCTAACTCGTCCCAAAATTGAGATTGCCCACCTAATACGGCAATGTTGCTTACGAGTCCATTTTTGGTAGGCCGTCGAAATGGAAACAAGGAATTCAATTGTGGGGGCAATGTTAGGACTTGGGGGCATGGTGTGGTGGGGTGAGACATTTTCATGTTTAACCATCCTCAGATGCAAGATCTCGCCGTGATTTCTACAATTGGCTGAGTGGGGGGTATTATGTTTTCGTTTAAAGTCCAGTGCCAATAATTTTGCTTGGTGTGATTCATGATGTCCCTGCAGCTGCAGGTACTACCTTTTTAATAAGGTCTTATTAGTTCTATTGCATGGAATCTATCATATGGTGGCACTACCATTAGTACTCTTTTTCTTATTTACTTTTTTTTTTTCTTATATGGAGTATTTTTTTTTGATTATTTTGGAACTATTAAGGGATTATTTTTACTATAATATAATACCCTTAGAACTAAAAAAAATCACTTAGCGAGGTTATTTAATTATTTATCGATAAATGATTAAATTTATTCATTTATTGATAAATTGATATGTATCTATTTCGAGAGTATATTTAGTTTTTATATATATGATTTAATGTTTCTGAACCAAAAGTAGGTAAGAAGATATTCGAGAATTAACTGATGTCATTTCTATTTTACTCTAAAATATGATGGATGTTGAACATCTTTTGAACTATACTAACGAGAATGATGCAGCTATGAATCGCCTACGAATGAATAGATTATTGAGTCAGTAATAAATGATGAGAATAATCTTGAACTAGATGATGATAGCGTCATACTAAAAAATTAAGGATGAGATCCATTTTCTTTTTGGTGGAAAGAAAAATATTTCTGATAAGACATGACTTCATATACGAACATTTTTTATTGGATGAAATATTTATGTTTATTTATATACATTTTTTATATAAAATTTAGTGATTATTCATTTATATTTCATAGGATCTTTAAGGATTTAAATATTTTTTATTCATTAATGCATTTAACGAGGTTTTTCATTTACCCTCTTACTCAATTCGGAAACGAAAAAAATTATTCATTCGGCGAGGTTATTTATTTATAGAACGTTCATTTATCGAGGTTAGACTGTAATTAACAATGTCCAGTCCTACAATATAAGTAACTATATACGTTTAAATATTTTTTTGAGAAAATTTATTATTTATGTTGATTCAAGAGTTTAAATTTAATTTAAAATAAACTGCTAAATAGTAAAAAAAATAGATATTACTATGGTCGTGTTTTGGCATTTGAATTTTACACGATATATACAAATTAGGTATTACTCCAATAGTATTTGACTTGATTTAAATCAAATATATGCCATTTGATTTAATTCAAAGATCATACACCTGGATAATGTTAGCAAGCCCACAAGAGAGATGTAGCAACACGCCTTTTTTTCTAAAGTTTAAAATCAAAGATCGCCAAGAAAAAAAAAGCAGAAAATATTCCAACAAATTTAAAGAGTTTTGTGAAAATTTATATAAATAAACTTAGGAAACCAGCTGATAAGTGGAGCAACCGCCTCCACTGACCGCATTTTACTACACACCTATTTAAGATCAGTTTATATTGTTCTTAAAACAAAGTTCAAAGAAAACCCATATTTTTAAATCGGCTTAGGAAACAAAAATCGGTTAAGTTCAACCTGGCTTCGGCTGTTGAGTTCCCAAATAAAAGTTTGACTCACTAGAATTTATCACCCCCTATCTATGCCCGGTTGGCTGAAATGTCAAAATAAAGTCTCCAAGATTTTTAGTTCTCATGTATTTTACTGTTTTTTCTTACACTCTTTATGTCTCTGCAATTCACTCGATTGAGATTCTTTCTTTTAGCTTTTTTATCCATCCATCTAGTTACAACGCGTTTGGATATCAAAAATAGAAGTAGAAGTAAAAATCAGAAAAAAAATTATTTTATTTTATATTTTTTTATTTATAAAAATCATTCTAAAATTTTATATCCAAACTAACTTCTTATTTTTCAACGTCTAGAAATCAAAAAATTACTTTTAGATTTGTATCCAAACACGCTCAACAATTCACCTCAAGATAAAAATACAGTACTATTTTCTCCTCAAAATGTGTTACAAAACAATGTTTGATGGGATTTCAGTTCTGCAAAAGGTGATTACAATTTGCAACTTTAAAGAAACGAGATTTGAAAATACCTTTCGGCTTTCAGTGTCATCATGATATGATTTGATCAGTACAATACAATAGAGAAAATAAAGAAATTACAAATGGGGTTTGTTGGATCATGGCCCATGGTTTTTCAAAGATACTAGTGATCCTTGCCCTTTAAACAAAAGAAACTTATTAAAATATATGAGGAGCAACTAAGAGACATTAAGGGCAACTGCAACAGTACGAGTATACCAAATATCAAAGAGTAAAAAAATTTGCTCGTTTTTTATTTTTTACACAACGGTTTTGTGAGTAAATATGATCGCACGTCGTTTTAATTAGAAGTCTGTTATAAAACGCTATTGTAAAAGAACGTTAGGTGACACGGACGTTTCTCTAGTGGGGCGTATGTTGTTGGACGCATATTTGGGTGAGCGTTTCATATTCTGGAACCAGGCGCACTTATAAATGAGCGTTTGCATTCTCGTACGCTTCCTTAATCAAACTATGTTTAACGTCCATACTAATGGACGTTTAGTGATATACGTTGTGCCTAAAAGACGACTGAATGCCAGAAGCCCCTTTATAATAGCGCTTAGTATTGAAACGTCCACCAACAGAAGCGTGAGCTGAGTTTCACGTTCACCTAAATAAGCGTATTGAAGCACGTCCACCAGTGTAAGCGTTAATAAGACTGGTGCTCCGGCGCTCTCCTAAGAGAGCTTCTGGTGCTCCGGCGCTCTCTTGTTATCTGACGTCTTTTTAATAGAACGTATGATACACAGACGTTATTTCAGTAGAACGTTTTAACCAGACGCTCATTTGGCTTGCGTTTCTTCTGCCAGCGTTCTCCTAGTGAAGTGTTACTTCATACGCGTTCTTTTGTGAGCGTCTCATCAAACGTTTTTCAGCCACTGCGTCCGTGTTTCAAAACGTTTTCATAAGAAAACGTCTTTTGTTAACGCCCAATTAGAAAAGCGTACGAGTATATATAAGATTTGGAGAAAATTTTCTCTGGAACAGTGGTTTTACTCGCCTCATTCCTATATATACTCGTCCGTTGCGGTTGATTTTGGGCGACCAAAGAGTAAATTTAATCTTTACTCTTTAGTATAGTCGTCCACTGCAGTTGCTCTAAGGCAATGCGCAGTTCAAGGTGTACAACTAATTTAGTGTGCAAATATGTTGGTTCTTTAATCTGTTTGGTCAATGACAATGATCCGGAGAACTTGTACATGTACATAGACATAGTAGATTTGGGACTCCTATTTTACCCTTGTTTTTCCATTTTTGTTGAACATGACATAAATAAATAAAGGACATTATTGTAATACTTTATATAAACTTCGGTTTGCCTCTATTATCATTTTCCAATATTGGATTATATAAATAATTTTAGGGTTTAAGAAAACATTAGTAAATTAGTTCCCACCAATGCAGCACGGACACGTCTAATTTGTCATGTGTACGATAAACACGTGCGTCTCTGTGTCAGACATATTGGTGATGTCATATGTATATGTCATACACTATTTTAATATGAATCTATATCAATAATGTCTGAAATTTTTACACAGTATATGATTGGTTGTTCGCACATAAATTTATCATTTATCGATAAATTATTAGCATTGTTAAGAAATTACATTAAATGTATATTTTTATAGAAAATATCACTGATTTATTACGTGTCCATGTCCTAATTTTTGAGAATTTATCGGTGTCAGTATCTATGTTGTGTCGTGTCTGTATCAGTGCTGCCGAGGTTCTCAGTAATGAATAACAAATAGTTTCAATAAAACAGCATATGAATTTGACACGTGTATCACGCGTAACTCGCGTTCTTGTCGGTGAAAAATACAAGCATTTTTCCCTAGTTAGTAAAAAATACAAATCAAAACTAGAATTAAAAAAAAATCATAGAAAAGTAAAAAGTAGCTGATTTATTTAGTGTAACCAACAAATATGTGTGTGTTTTGTTCTCCACTCCATTACCATTAGTTTAGTTAGGTGCGATTCATGTATCATTGTCTCTAGACGTGCTTTACTCCAATGAGCTCATCCATATAAACAAATTCCACGTACAAATTCTCGTCGGGTCGAAATTCTAATGGAACCCGTTACTCCTTTCATTTTGAAAAAGTGTTTTCGATGATTGGTTTTTTTAATTTTATATAAAACAAAATAATTTTTTTTTTTAAAACGGATGAAGTATACGGAATTTATGGATCATGATACAAATAATATCAAAGGATGGAAAGAAAAAGTACTATCACAATACTATTTTTTTTTTGCCCAATTACTCCGTTGTTTGATTAAACAACAACCCACCCATGGTTTTTAATCTGTCAGTTGCATTTTCAGAAAGGTGGGCTCATTTCAACCTGGTTTCTGCATATGCTTGTTGAGTACGTTCCCAATAATATTAGCCGATATATCACTAGCTCGTATCGGTCAACCCTTATCGAAAACATCATAATATATTTATTTATTCCACCAAAAATCAAATTCTTTTAACGTCCCAAATTAGTAGATCCTATAAATTTTTAGAGAACAACTAATATTACTATCATACAACGATAAAGTCATTAGGTGATGCTATTAATGATATATTAATAATATAAGTTCGAAAAAATCAATTTTAAATTCATTATCGATTATAAAATAAGTCGGAAAATAAAAAGAATAAAAAGAATTAACCTCTTGTTTCTGATGAGCAATAACATGTACTCCATCCGTCCATCCTAGTTTACTTGATTGTTCTGGTTCACGCGCATTACATAACTATTTAGTAACTTGTAAGGCTGCAAGCTAATCGAGTAACCGTTAACTTCATAGGACTTCCTCGACTACTCCGGATAGCGAGTAACTTTCTTTTTTGGTTGGTTTCTTACACGTCCTGCTCATTTCTGTTTGGACAACTGTGTATAGTATTCAGTAATTTGAGTTACAGTGGTTGTTGTCTGTATATCCTTAAACTCATGTAACAAATTCATTAAATTAATATTCTTCTTTCCAGGTATTCTCTTCTATCCAACCATTACTTATTGCTTGTTATTATTAGCAATTTACATTTAATTTGAGTCTATCACTTTGCTTTTGTCATTCTCTTTTTTTAAACAGAAAAGTGAGATGAATTAAATAACGTAGCTTCTTTCTGAGAGAGCAGGTGAAGTAATTATTCAACTTTTTATTTAACAAATGAAATGAAATGAAATTGACATTAACTTGAAATTTGCTTAGGAAAATAAAAAGAAATTCTCTCTACTGCTATAACAGTTACAGAGAAGAAAAAAAGATAATTTGTATTTCCCATCCAAGCAGTTTCTATATACTGTCAGTCTGTCACACATTTTGGAGCATGAGTAACCTTAATTTTGAGACTTCGTGCAATTTTTTAAACAGCAAGGCTATCGCGTACTTGACCTTATACAGTTACAGTAAAACATCAATAAATATATATCGTTAGGATTAATAAAAAAGATTTATTTAACGACGATGGAAACAGGATTAAGAGTTCAGGTGGGTTAAAATAATATGTTGGACTAAATATAAAATTCTAATGGGAATTTATTTATTTATTTTAAAAATTATATATGGAAAAATGAGTCAGGACACCTCCGGCCACTCCTAGTTTCATCAAAATTATTTTGAAAGGTTATTCATTTATTGAAAAATTAATATGTATTAATTTAGAGAGCTTTTACATTTGAAAAGTCAAAATACGTTTATGAATAAGGATTATATTAAAAAAGATGTCCAAAAGGTAGTAGTCAAAATTTTTATTAGACTTTAATTTATGCTATAAAAATATGATGGATATCAACATCTATTGACCTATCCTAATAGAAATGATTCAGTTATGAAATCATCTACATACAAATAAATTATTGAATCTTATATATGAAGAGAATGATCATAAACCCAAAAAATAGTAACCTTATACCTAATATGTCATTAAAAGAAGTCTTTCAAGCAGTAGTCACTGTAAAATTAGTTGTTATAACATAAGTAAAATATTCCAGAAGTTGTGCATGCATTATAAGAAGGTGATGCATTTTAGTTTTGGTAGAAGGAAAAAACAATCAACTTTTGATGCATTTTTTGAGAAAAATAAACTTCCTATACGAACATTGTTCATGGGATAAAGTATTTTGGTTTATTTATATTTATATTTTGTATGAAATTTAGTGGTTATTCCATTATATTTTCATATGACCTTTGAGGATTTAAAATTTTGTATTCATTAATATATTTAACGAGGTTATTCATTTAACCCATTTTCCTAAATCGGAACCAAAAAACTATTCATTTACAAAACATTCAGTTGCCAAGATTAACACGTATGAAGTTGTTAATAGGCTCATACATCTTTAAAAATCGAATTTTATTTTTAGATGTTCTCCCAATATGACGTAAAAGGCGTTTTATCAAAGAGTGTGATAAAACATTTATAATAGCATTGTTAAATCCTATAACAGTCTTAATACCCTTTAAGAAAATAATTAAAGAAAAATAATTATTTGAGGACCGATTAAAAATAAAGGAAAAAAAATGCTGTAATTAATTTACCAATAAAATGCGTCGTGACTAATTTAACCGAGTCGTTTTTCTGCAACGAGTAACAACGGTCAGTCCCATAAAGGAAAACAACATGGAAGAATCCCTAGGATAGGAAATAACAACAAATAAATGGTAATTATATCCAAATCCTAATCAAGTTAAATAATTACCATAGAAAATTAGGATTTTATTTCCAACTCTGAAATCCATAATTTATACTATAAATAAATATATAAATCCCAACATCTTTTCTTCTTATTTAATTCAATACAATACCATCGCCAACCAAACCTGACTTCTTTAGACCCACTTCTCTATAAATCTCTTCATCTAAATCCTTTCAAAGATCTCTCTTTCTCTTTTTCTTTTCTCTGTAAGAATATCCATCCATTAGACAATGGCACCAGCAAGCAACACTGTTTCAGCAACTAATGGTACTACTAATGAATCATCAAATTCACTCATAGTATCTTTCGGTGAGATGCTTATAGATTTTGTACCGACAGAATCAGGAGTATCATTAGCGGAAGCACCAGGTTTCTTGAAAGCACCAGGTGGTGCACCAGCTAATGTTGCTATTGCTGTATCAAGACTTGGTGGTAAAGCTGCTTTTGTTGGTAAACTTGGTGATGATGAATTTGGTCATATGTTGAAAAACATCTTGAATCAGAATGGTGTTAGTAGTGAAGGTGTTATATTTGATCAAGGTGCAAGAACTGCTCTTGCTTTTGTTACCTTGAAAGCTGATGGTGAACGTGAATTCATGTTTTACCGGAATCCTAGTGCCGATATGCTCTTGACTGAATCTGAACTTAACCTTGAACTCATCAGAAAGGTAACACTTTTTTTTTCTTTTCTTTTCTGTCACTTATTTAATACTCCAACATGATTAGCTTTTAGTTTACTCTGCTGGATCCGCTGAGCGGGTAAAATTGTCCGGTGATGATACCAATAACTTGAGTTCGAAATTGAAATTCATTGGATCTGATTCCCTCTGGGGGCTGGTTGGTTTGACTTGTTTTTGTTTTTGAATCTAATATTACTCCAAGTATATTCGGTAATGTTTTTATGGATCTGAATATGAATACAGGATTGGAACAAGAAAATTCTGTTTTAATATGACTTTTCTATCTTGGGGTAATTTGATGTTGATACAAATTATATTTGCAGTAATGAATCTTTGAATTTCAGTGCTTGTTATATTTTTGTATTATTCATATAAGATTACAAAAATCTTTTTGTTTGTATTTTGAAATTGATAAAGACATGAGATTGTTTTAGTATTTTTCTTTGTCCCTGATCCATATCTAATTTGGAATTCTTTTTGTTTATTGGTCTAATTTTATTTTTATTTTTGATGGATTTGATTAATTCCAGGCTAAGATCTTTCACTATGGATCCATAAGTTTGATTACTGAGCCATGTAGATCAGCTCATCTTAAAGCAATGGAAGTTGCTAAGAATGCTGGAGCAATTCTATCTTATGATCCCAATCTTCGATTGCCACTGTGGCCATCAGCCGAAGACGCTAAAGAACAGATCATGAGTATCTGGGAACGGGCTGATGTGATCAAAGTCAGTGATAACGAGTTCGAGTTCTTGACTGGCCGCGACACTGTTGATGATGAAATTGCAATTTCATTGATGCATTCAGGATTGAAGCTCTTGTTGATTACTCTAGGAGACCATGGATGCAAATACTACACTAAGGTAAACACCCACTGCCTGGAGTTTTTCGAGCATTAATCGACTTTGCCTCAGTCAGATCTATCAGGTCCTTCCTGAATGCCAATGTACACTTCTTTAATACTGACAATTTTTATAAAAATGCAGCATTTTCATGGAACAGTGGAAGCATTTAAAGTAAAAGCTGTGGATACAACTGGCGCAGGAGATGCCTTCGTTGGTGCACTACTATGCAAGATCGTCAAAGATGAATCCATTCTCGAAGTAAGTTTACATTATCTCTTGGGATGACTGCTCGATAACCTAAACATGTCTTTTAAACTGTTGCAGCAAATTTAGGAGCCAGTTGAATTGGCTCCAATTAGCGAGCAAACATACTAATCGATTTTTAATCTATTTGCAGAATGAAGCAAGTTTGAAGACAGTGCTTAAATTTGCAAATGCATGTGGAGCAATTACTACGACCAAAAAAGGAGCTATTCCTGCTCTACCAAATGAAGAAGAAGTTCTTACGCTTTTCCGAGCAGCAGCTTAAAAACGCACTAAAAGTTTCAAATTTTTTCTTTGGCTTTCCTTTTTTCTGTTTTTTTGAAGTTTACTTGGAAATCAGTTTTAGAGTTAGCGCATCGGCGAGAAAGAGGGCGAGTCAGCAAGAAAGAGGACAAGTCTAATGTTCTGATCGACTCTTTCCTTCAGTTAGTGAATTGTGCAAGTATTTGTATGCATCAAAATCTTATGAATAATTGAATAAACTTGTGTCAGAGTTGGAAATATAACAGTAATACCTTCCAAAATCTCATTTTCAAGCAAAAAAATATCATAAATTTTTTATAATAAATTGTTTTAAACAAAACGAAACATCATTTTCAAGTTTCTCAGATCTGAACTAATATATGATATATAATTATAGGCGTGACTTACAGAATATAATGAGATCATCAAAATCTCAATTAAACTGACTATTTTTCTATTTTTCCTTTTCTCGAAACATAAGCAGTTTTGTAGTTTTAAGATGTCATGAACTTTGTTCAAGCCAGAAGGTATAAAAAAGATTACTAACCACTACTACTACTACACTACAATACAATACAATACAATGGCTTGCAGGTTACATTGACTGACCTTCATCTTCAAAGAAGCTTAAACGTGCTTGCACATTTCTAACTTTGCTAGAATGCTAGCTAGAAATGCTTCTGCCGGTTCATTCTCTCCTCCCATGCTTAGGCTCTTAAGGTGATGAGAAAGTGTTCAAATCAATGTATAGATAGAGTACGGTCACCTCATAAGACTATGTACAATCCAAAACAGGATGGCTTAAAGGACTATACGGATGAGATAGGTGCGTCGGGGACCAACATGGGGATGATATTTTCATATCATAGGTCATCTAGATGAAAAACCTATTTGTTCCAAAAATTGTACCATATCAAAAGCATCAGGAACTTGATCATTGAAAGAGTATAAGACTAAAATTGATTGAGGTCATTAATATTATAAGTTTGACAAAATAATAAAGATGATCAACATGGTAGGGTAAGACCATTCGTTGAGAAGAGAAATAAACGAAATAGGTAGTGGGCCATTTATATTCATGAACTCTCTTTTGAGCCCAATGGAGCAGCAGAGAAGCCTACATACAATTGAAGAGAAGGAAAAGAACATTTACCTCATTACTTCCTCCTCTTGTCGAGCTCCATCATTACTGGTACCACCACTTCTGTGGCAGTTGGGAATTAAATGCTTAATCAGTTCCAGCCTTGTGAACTGTTTAGGGACCGGTTAATAAAACCAACAAACTTGTGTATTAAAATCTGGAACAGATGAAGAGACTTGGTCGATTGATTCTAAACCTAATCAGATACTTACTCCTTGCCAAACAAGTACAGTGCCATAACTACGAATCCATCTGAAGGAAAACAAGAATTAACATTATTATATGACAAACAACAAAACTAAACTAACAGGGAAATATCAGTCTTTCTACCATTTTTATCGTGTCCGGCACTTTTTTAGTCACGCTTGTGTATTATATCTGGGATTCTGAATCAAGTTTGTGAATTTGATTATGCGTTTTATTAGAACTATTTCAGAGCCTACAAGGAAGAACGATATTGCAGCTACTAAGATTGAGAACATTGGAAGAGGATTGAGAAATGGTGAACCCACCAGCCCAGGATTTACTGTTAGCAACATGATCTATCACTAAGAAAGGACAAGGGAAGAGCTGTTGGTCCATTCCATCAGCAGGAAAGGAATCTTTAACCCGACCGAAGTTCTCTTAGCACTCAAACTTTTGTTCAAATTGTGTTATAATCTGCACTCTGCAGAACTAAAACACATAACCATGAACCCAGTTACCCACTATTTTAGACCCCTGGTGAGGAAAACACCTTATAGAAGAGTGAGTCTGTTCACATTTTAACTCCGTATGAAGTTAAAATGTGGTACTTTTGACATCTAAGAAGAATCTTCGACCAAATAGAAGTTCTTTTAGCATTCAAATTTTTGTTCAGATTGTGCTATCATCGGCAGAACTAAAGAAAACATAACCGTGAAACCAGTTATCCAAATATTATAGACCCATGTTGAGGAAACACCATCTTTTCAAATATAGTACTCCGTATGAAGCTAAAATTTGGTATTTTTACATTTAAGAACCAATTTGATACAGAGATTAATATCCAGAAATCTAATAGCTCGGAAAGCTGACAATTTTCACTGAATATACTTAAAAAGTAAAAGCAGGTTTTCTATAATTGGTCTAATCACTTATTTAGTATGAATGCTATCTAATCAAAGCAGCAAAACTATTTATCATTTCAGCAGGATCATTAACCAAACATTACCCAAGCCTTTGGAGAAAAAACTGACCTTTCTTGTTTAACAAAGTGTGCTTGTATTTCTGAATTTAGGCTTAATGTTTTTACATACTCGGCAAGTTCTTTAACATGTATCAAACAAATCATATCATCTATAGCCATCACTCTTAAAGGCATTGATGATTCCTGCAGTACACAACAGCAATAGAAACCATATAAGCAACAAAACCATGTTATGCAAACTGTTCATAGGAAATACGAATGTGAATCTTGATCATATGAATGGGTCCAGAAACAAGATCATAACATACACTCAACATTTCAAAAGTTGAACCTTTTGACTAGATGGTAAGACAGAACAAACACATTCTTGAAGTTCTATCATCTTTTCCACTATAATCCACCATTAGCAGCACCGGCAGGCAGCAACATCCCTGAGCCAAGATATCTTGCCTGCCCAAAGAAGTTGCACAACAGATGAATACCACAAAACCCACTAATCAAAAAGTGAAATTTTCATTAATCTAAACAAAACCCAGATTTCGATATGCTTGATAATGTAATACACAATCATCAAAGAACCTAAAGTGCTTGATAAAAAAAAAAGCATATAGTAACAGAATCCATAGAAACAAAATTAGGGCAAAACCCAACGAGTACCTATTTAATTGAGGAGTTTCAGCATCGGGAAGAGATGTCTGCAAATCCCGCACAATCACCTCACCAAATTTTCTCCATTTCTTCTGCTCGACGAACAGAGATGGTGAGTAAAAGATGAATTTGACCCAGTGAAAAAGTCTTGTTCAAAAGGGGTTACGGGTTATTTTTTAATTTATTTATTTTTCTTTTTTGAAAGAAATATCTTGAATACATCAATTCCAACTTTCATTGAATTTACGGGTTACTACTATCGTAATGATGCAGGAGTTTATTTTGACTAGTCTTTTGTCTGATAATCCTACTTTGATGGATTTAACATTTTTTTTTTTTTTTGGGAAATTTAATTATTTGAATTCAAAAGCAATTGATGTAGAGTTTTGAACCAGGTTTTTTTTAAGTACGAAATTTATTAACCTATTAAAGGGTCATTATAAGAAAATATGTAATACCTAACGATTCATCAATTATAATTGGATCGATAAACTACGGAACTAAATTAATATGACACTGAAGCGGAATATAAATATTAGTTTCCGAGTAAAATTGTAATAGGGATAGATGTTGTAAGCGGTGATATGGATATGGATATGGATGAGGTAGTTGAGGGCCCATATGTGCCTTCGACGAATGATATTTCATAAGAAAAGATGTACTTTTTATGGACACGGCTATACCCATAAGAAATTGGTTTGGGGTGGCAGGTTTCTATGTAATGGTCCGAGATGCTAGACAGGCTTTTGTATCCAGATATTGCAGAGTACTGTCTGAATGATATCCAGGTGCCATAGTACGAGCCCTTCAACCAATGAGAACAGAGGGATACATATTTAGGGGCCCATGTTATTGCTGCCAAGAAACAGGACACAAGGCTCGTGATTGTCCAAAAAGGAGCAAAACTATAGCAGAAGATGAACGACGTCAAGGACAGAACCATCCACAGGGACGAGGGCCTCAACCTCGGTTGTATGCTGTCATGCCTCGGAATGGTGAAGGACCGGTGGTAAGTGCTAATTCTTTTCGAGGACGAAAACTTTTCTTTTTAGGGGGGAAGATTGTAATACCCCTTATCCTGGGATTAGATAGTCTTAAGCTTTAAACCTAAGTTAGTTAGTTAGGAGTTATAATTTTGGTCGTGGGTCTTGACGTGTTCTTGTGGGAAAAGAAGTGGGAGGAATTATAGGAAAACTAGTTAGGATTTATAGATAGTTAGGGTTTTGTAAGTGGGGGATATGTTTTCGGAAGAACCTGAACCTTTTTCCTTTGAAACCTAGAGAGAAGTGGAAGAAGAAGATGACTGATTTTAAAGCGAAGGGTGCCGTTAGAGGATTGAGGATTTATTGCTCTAAACCATGTAAGTTCTCTATCCCTTATACTTTTAACCATGACATAGTAAGATTAGAAATTTCTAAAGAAAATATTTAATAGTACCGAGATCGGAACATAGAGTAGTCCTGTATGTTTAGAACATACAGAGATGTAATTGACGTAAAATCGTTTTAACGCTGAAACCATGCATATGCGTTAATGAAACTAACTCAAGATATAGTAGTGCATGTGTACTGATGGAACGATGCTTAATGTGTTCTTTTTCGTCTTATATGCAATTTAATATGGTTTTACTACTGTTTAATTGGGTTAATCACTAAAGCTTTGGGTATTTTTCTGATAACTTCATTAAAGTGTTTTAGTGTTAGTTAATTATTAAAGCTACGTGATTGATATTCATGATTCCTGATTTATGATTAGTTATGTTAATCATGTTAGTAACAAGTAGCCTTTGAATAAAGGAACTAATCAACACAATTTGCAAAAAGAAAAACGGAATTCAAACAGGAGTTCCTGTTAGTAACAAGTGACCTTAGTGTATAGCTTTGGGCATCCATTAATTAGGAAGGTTGGTGCTGTTTATATATATAGATAGTAGATATATATAGTAATGTTGGTGTACAGCTTTGTGCTGTCGTTATACATAGTAAATGTAAAGTTTGTGAACTGTCGGGCAGCATTTTCATACCGTTAAGAAATGGGAGTTCTACTTTTAGTAGCGATTAACTCTTGGGTGATGCTGTGTACAGGTATTAGTTAGCAATTTTGTTTTGTACGTATATATGTTGATGTTTTAAATTGAAGTTGTAAAGCCTGTTTTGTAAAGTGCTGGCAGCATTTTCTTATTCGTATGTGTTGAAGTTCGACTGTCACATTTTTGGTGTTGTGTGTTTTATGTCAAAATCCATCTTGGTGGGTTCTCTGTATTGCAATAGTTATTTTCTGATGCTATTGGTGATAAGCAACAAGTAGTAAGGCTTTACGTTTTGAGTAGAAATGATTATGATTACGTTCTAGTAAAGTTGTTGTGTTATTGAGAGTAATTGTTGAACAACAAAATATCACTGGGGAGTAATAGTGATCGTTGTGCTTGTATGTTACTTGTTTGAGACTCGTAGTTGGTTCGACTCCCAGAAGTTGTTGGGCGATGACCGAGGGGTCGCCTAGAAGATATGGATCTATTATCTTGAAAGGGAGGTCGACAACATTTATTTTCTACACACTGTAGGAAATTAAGTGGACTACGCAAGGGTCGATATGTGTCGTCGTACGGTTAGAGAATGAATTTATAGAGAGGGGAAGTCGATTAGTTTCGTGGGTGGGAAATCTGTTTTCCGTTTCTTCTGTATAAAATGGTTTGTGTGCCTTTGTATTTTGTCATGATTTTAAAAGTCTATATTTCTGTTTAGGTCATCGACCTTACTACTTTCAAAGAGACACTTTTATAACCTATTTCTATCTGACGAAATCATTTCATGAACCTTATTTCGCTGAATTAGTCGTATAGAACATAAGGGTGTGAGAATCTACTTTAAGTTGGGGTCTGACCCAACTTACTATTATTTTTCAGGGAACGGTAGTCGCGGAGCGACCTAACTTGTAGAACGATCTTGTCCCGGAAAGTTACGTTATTTTTCTTCAAGGTGCTTAAGCGTTTAAACATTTTATAGCTTGCGTTTAAATCTAGACTTCTTTACTTTAAGTAAGACTTTTATCTTTTAAATTAAATATCCGACCTGCATGTCGAAGATGAACTATTGTTTTATTTTTGAGACTCTCTTTTATCAGATTAATTTTATATTACACGTCAATTTTTATATGATTTTCTTAAACTTTATCATTCTTCAAAAACACCACATGATAGCCGGATTGACATTTGTTGACTTGAAGGCTTGAATGTGTTTATTTTTATCCCATAGGTAGTGCCACACTTTTATTTTAGGGCGGCCGACCTAGAATGATGAGGTGAGGCGTTACACATCCAAACTCTAGAAGATAGCGATGTTTTCAAAGCTCGGAGCAAATAAAGCTTACAAAAGATTAACTAAAAATAAATTAGAATCTAAAATGTTACACAAGTAATAGGACTCTGACTATGCAACTAAACTAGCTAGACTACAAGGTAGCAAAGTAGTTAAAATAAACTGAAATACCAGAACGTTCATAAAGAACTGGGTGATCCATCGGCCCAAGGAGACTACTTAAGGTATTAATTATAAGTGCTAGAATATAGTGTTATAGATAAAAATCTTCAATGTGGTTCATTAATCTTGATCATGTTATGAATAGAGTGGTGCTATGCTCTACAGTTGTTGTTGTTCAAATATGAATTCCAAATCTGAAGTTTATTGCAGGATCCCAAGTTGTATCAAGGAAAAATCTTCCAAAAATAATACTCAAGCATATTGTTTCATTACCCTGATCAAATCAAGAACTTCAACAAACCAAAAAACCTAATCTGACCTTCCATAGAAAGCATAACATTTACTTCTTAATTGGTTTAGGGCAGGCCAGTACTCAATTCAAGAAGCCAGTGAGTGAATAAAAGAGTGTTTTTCAGTCATATACTCTTCTTTTACCTTAACACAAAACATGAACCATATCAAGGTACAAATCAACAGGAGCAGAAGCGAGCTCAAACCCAATTAAAACGCAGATTACTCAATGAAACTCCGAAGAACCAACAAGGCACAGGGAGCACAACAAAGGAAATATCCGAATTCTGAATTTAAAAGAACTAAAAAGGAAACCACCAACAAGATAAAACCATCACAGAAGGTGTGATACAGGAACAAGGTCTGGTGGTAAAGGAGACGATCAAAACAAACGGCCTTTCACGTACCAGGTTCATGAATTATTCATGGGTTTGAGTTAGATGCACAACCTTACTAGGTTAAAACCATCTGAGGAAAGGTTAAGAATTTTTTTGTTTTATTTTTTTAGGTATTGAAAGGACTGATTTAAAAGACTTGAAATTGAAAATGGTTCACAAACAGACCAAAAGAACGAAATGGAGAAGAGTTTACAACATAAAGTTGGGTTAAAAAGTTTTGATTGAGTCTGCAAATGGTTTATGGCAAAAAAAACAAATGGAAAGCATGTTAGTTGTTTGAATCTAAAAAGGGGTGAGAGGTTACAGTTTATGGCAGATATATTAGATTAAATTAAGGCTTGGAACATTGGATAGGTAACAAAAGAAGACGTTGATGTACCTCATTTGTTTGAATCTGAATTGGGTATAAAGGAAGAAGTTGCTTTATCGCGTGGGTGGAACAAAAGATAGGCAACATGAGATATAGGCAGCAGCAGCAGCTGGCATTCGGTGAGATGAATCAGATCCATCAATTGCAGAATTTGGAGCATCAACAAAAGAGTTCATAGCAGCAAATCAATACATAGAGGATAAGAACATGATCAATACCACAAACTAGCATTTAATAATACCTAAATCATCTCTAGGGCCTGTGAATTGAAAGCTTAGCCTATAAGAGGAAGAAAATCCATGGAGATTTCTAGATTTAGGCTTTTGAAAGAGGAAAACCCCATAAATATCTGGTTTCAGATGGGGAATCACTTTTTACTGGCAGTATGGATGCGCACAGCTTGAACCAGGTTTTTATTTCCAATGTCAGTATTTTTCAGCCTTACATTTCCTGAAACTCAATCTCGTAAAAGTAAGCATTGTTAATCAACTAAGTTAAGGGTTCTGAAATTAGAGGTTTTCCAAACTTTGGTGTTTGATCTTTAAATCACACCAATTAATTGTTTGGGTTTATGCTAACTCATCTATTACATGCTATATTGTAGTGATTCCTTCAATTATCTATTAAAATTTCAAACCTTAGACGATAAGGAGTGTGTTATCAAGTTTGTTTTGTTTGTAATGTGTGAATAAATTGGTTCTTCAGTTCTTCTACTTCATCTAGAATTGTGGCCGGTATAGATATCTATCTGGATTGGTTATGCAGGTGCAAAAATCTATATATACATAGGTAGGAATTTACTAAGCGATTTTCCTTTTGTTGAAACCTTAGCAAAATCTGCAACTGATATTAACATTGGTAATAATTATGTTGCTTTATTATATAAATGAGCAACGGACATTGACGTTGCAAACAAAATAACCGCCACCAACATTTATTATGGACCCAACTCAGCTTTGCTAGTATCATATCTTTTGCCTTAAATACTACTTATCAGTTGCAGAATAGGTTACGTCGTGTTCCAAGCGATATAAAAATTGCTTAAATTTATTGTAACGTTTTTATCTGTTGTAGAAAGGTCAAAGTGACGCAGTGTAAGATGTTTTTTTCTTTGAGATTATTTTTTAATTTTTAGAAAAATAAAAATGTATGATCGGAGGTATATTAAAAAGGTACGAACTATTTTAAAATTTTATTATTATTTTATTAGAAAAATTTCTTTTAAACTATTTAGAAAGTATAAAAAAATATAAATAACTATCAATTTTCTTTATTTTAAAATTTATTTTTATCTTTACGGATTGATATCAACAAAGTGACAATATTTATTATTTTTAAAGAGTAAAACATTTAAAAATTAAGGACACAAATCTAGTCAAACATAATAAAAATATAATTGGTTATGGGTGGTTTTAACATGCATAATCAGATTGGAGAATAGAAAGAGCACTGCACACACACAGCTTTAAGCAAAGCGGAAGTGGCCAAGGACATTGTACAACGGCACATGAGTCACAGAATCATCACAGGAATAGTTTGGGGAAAGTCGAAAGGTGGTCGCATTTGGCTGAACTGTGGGTCCCACATTGGCCTAGTTAGATTAAATATGATGATAAAAATTCAATAGCCGTTTACCGTTTATTTTATTTTCCTTATTTATCTATATTCAGTTTAATAAATTTTTCCATTCACCGGAAAAACACATACTATAATCGAGTTAGATAGATTTTTTGTCCAGAAATTATTAGTGTTTATTCACTTAGAGGCGCATGTACAATATTTTAGAATCCAAGTCTGGGCAGTATTAACGTGAATTCAAAGACGCAGATTCGATATGATACGGATACAAAAAAATTCTAAAAAATAAGAGCCTATACACATTTTGATATCAATCATATTTATCACTATATATTGTGAACAGAATTTCTCAATACTAATAAGTTATTGATAAATAATAAATTTATGGATGAACAAATAAATATATTATACTAATAAAATATATATATATATATATATATATATATTAATAATTTAAAATATATATTTTATAAAATAATATGTACAATATATATGATATCACTGATATATATGACGTAGAAATGCACATTTCCAAATGTCGGATTCATATAGGATGCATATACGTGACCATATAGGATTCAAATAGGATGCATATAAGTGGTTGTATAAAAAAACCGGACGAATTTGAGGGCGACTAAACACTAATTAGGGACGATTTTTTAACTCCATCCCATATATATGACTAAGGGATAACCTAGGGATATGTAAAAGTACTTCAATGCCCTCTCAGTAATCAAACAATCATTAACCCTTTCATTAATCTAAAAAAAAAAATTACAATTTTTTTTTACAATTTTTTTTTCTTTTAAATTTTTTTTTAAATACTTATCTTTTTACTTATTTTTTTATAACTTTTTGTTAAAATCATTTTATAATCGGTAGTTTAAATTGGGGCTACTTGCATAATCAGTAAGTTAAAAATAATAATTAAACTATCGATTATGAATGTTCAAAATGTTGCAATTTTGATAATTTTTTCGATTTCCAATTTGGGGCTACTTGCATAATCGGTAGGGTAAAAAAAATTTAAACTACCGATTATGAATGTTCAAAATGTTGAAATTTTGATAATTTTTTCGATTTCCAATTTGGAGCTATTTGCATAATCGGTAGGTTAAAAAAATTTAAACTACCAACTATGAATGTTCAAAATGTTGAAATTTTGATAATTTTTTTGATTCCCAATTTGGGGCTACTTGCATAATCGGTAGGTTAAAAAAAATACCGATTATGAATGTTCAAAAATGTTGAAATTTTGATAATTTTTTCCATTTCCAATTTGGGGGCTACTTGCATAATCGGTAGGTTAAAAAAATTTTAAACTACCGATTATGAATGTTCAAAATGTTGGAATTTTGATAATTTTTTTGATTTCCAATTTGGGGCTACTTCCATAATCGGTAGGTTAAAAAAAATAATTAAACTACCGATTATGAATGTTCAAAATGTAGGAATTTTGATAATTTTTTCGATTTCCAATTTGAGGCTACATGCATAATCGGTAGTTTTTTTTAAAGAAAAATAACATACTGATTGTGCATTTCCAAAATATTTGAATTTTGATAATTTTTTCGATTTCCAATTTGGGACTTCTTGCATAATCGGTAGGTTAAAAAAAATTTAAACTACTGATTATGAATGTTCAAAATGTTGGAATTTTGATAATTTTTTCCATTTCCAATTTGGGGCTACTTGCATAATCGGTTGTTTTAAAAAAAAATAAACTACCGATTATGAATGTTCAAAATGTTGAAATTTTGATAATTTTTTCGATTTCCAATTTGGGTCTACTTGCATAATCGGTAGGTTAAAAAAAATTTAAACTACCGATTATGAATGTTCAAAATGTTGGAATTTTGATAATTTTTTTGATTTCCAATTTGGGGCTACTTGCATAATCAGTAGGTTAAAAAAAAATTAAACTACCGATTATGAATGTTCAAAATGTAGGAATTTTGATAACTTTTTCGATTTTCAATTTGAGGCTACATGCATAATCGGTAGTTTAAAAAAAATAATCAACCTACCGATTGTGCATTTCCAAAATATTTAAATTTTAATAATTTTTTCGATTTCGAATTTGGGGCTACTTGCATAATCGGTAGGTTAAAACAAATTTAAACTACTAATTATGAATGTTCAAAATGTTGGAATTTTGATAATTTTTTCATTTCCAATTTGGGACTACTTGCATAATCGGTTGTTTTTAAAAAAATTAACTTACCGATTATGAATGTTCAAAATGTTAGAATTTTGATAGTTTTTTTGATTTCCAATTTGGGGTTACTGAAAAAAATAATATTTTTTTAAACATTTTTTTAAAAAATAACTATTTTTCAAAAAAGAAATTTAAAAAAATTATTTTTATAACTAATATTTAATTATAATTAACTAATAAATCAATATTAAAACTAATTTAAAAATAAATTTATTATTATATATAAATAAAAAATATATTAATATTTAAAATAATATTATTTTATTTTATTAATCGTCCTAATTAATTATTGGTCGCCCTCAAATTCACTACGTAAATAAGGAAGGACAAAAGTATATTACACCCACTTTTGTGAGTTGTTATTATTAAATTCAGTATACCAGCAAGTCCAGCCAAATCCATGTCCCCTTTCTTCCATAACTCCTCTCTTTACAGTCTATACCCACAGAATCTCTCTACAAAACCACCTCTCTCTCTGTCTATGACTCTATAAGTATCTTAATCAAAATATCTCTTTTGTTTCTTCCAAAGAATATCCATTAACAATGGCACCACAAGCCAATTCTACTACCCACAGTAGTACTATTGCAGAAACTACTGAATCATCAAATTCACTCATAGTTTCTTTCGGTGAGATGCTTATAGATTTTGTACCAACAGAATCAGGAGTATCATTAGCAGAAGCACCAGGTTTTCTGAAAGCACCAGCAGGTGCACCAGCTAATGTTGCTATTGCTGTATCAAGACTTGGTGGTAAAGCTGCTTTTGTTGGTAAACTTGGTGATGATGAATTTGGTCATATGTTGAAAAATATCTTGAATCAGAATGGTGTTAGTAGTGATGGTGTTGTGTTTGATCAAGGTGCAAGAACTGCTCTTGCTTTTATTACTTTAAGACCCGATGGCGAACGGGAATTCATGTTTTATAGAAATCCTAGTGCTGATATGCTCTTGAATGAATCTGAACTCAACCTTGACCTCATTAGAAAGGTAAAGTTTGATAATTTATTTCAATACTTGTAGTCCAGATTCTGAATTCAATTTATTCATCTCGATAATTGCGAAATTTTTAGTGGAAAAATGTAATGGCAACGAATTACAAAGACAACAAACCATACATATAGAATACACAACGAATCCCACTAGTTAAATTTCTAGTTTCTCCACCTAATTTAACACCAAACAAAGGGCAAGTGCAAGAACCAGAGCCTAATGTCCAAGTCGATCGCATTATTATGCCTCCCGAAACACACGGGAATTAGTAGAAGGCACCTTCAAATTTCAATTTCCACTAGTGAGCTGCCTTAAGACACTTGATTTACTCATAGTCCTCCCTTCGTAGAAGCTCTTCATGTAACATGCCACTATGGTCCACCTGCCATTGTAATCAGTCGGGTTTTGACCCTTGCAGTCGAAAGGTCTTCCTCCCGAGTTCTTTTGGTAACGACATCAATGCCACCAGACATTAGTGTCACATTCATAAGAGAAATCGAGTAAGTGGAAGGCTAGCAGTCCTCGAGAACTCCTACACCCAACCAAATATCGGCCCAAATCTCAGTTAGATCCCCTCTAATCCACTATTAGCATTGAATTGATCTCGTATGTGCTTCTGAAATTCCGTCCATTGGTTTGTTAAGCCCCTCTAGAATGATATGCCATGAGTAATTTTTCGATACCTGTCATATCTATTTGACATTTCCACCCATAAAGAGCCATTCTCATTAAAGATCCTCCAAAGGCCCTTTGCTAAAGGAGCTTCATTCATAGGGCGGAGCTTTCAATTACCTTGGCCTTGCGCCTCTTTGAGTTTGCACTCAAAGCTCCAGTACAGGGTTAACCTACGTACCTGCCTTGTAGTGAACCTCCAATTGAAGTTGTTCATGAATTTGATTACAGCATATATACTAGAAATCTCAGGTTGTTTGTCACATGAAGTTTCTAATTTTATTTTCTCCGACAAATTTGCCAAATTTTGTGTTCACTGTTTTAATTCCTTCTATGGATCTCATAACAGGCTAAGATCTTTCACTATGGATCGATAAGTTTGATTACTGAACCATGCAGATCAGCTCATTTGCGAGCAATGGAAGTAGCTAAGGAGGCTGGAGCAATACTTTCCTATGATCCAAATCTTCGACTACCATTATGGTCGTCAGCAGAAGAAGCTCGTGAACAAATCATGAGCATCTGGGAACAAGCCAATGTGATCAAAGTAAGCGACAACGAGTTTGAGTTCTTGACTGGCCACGAGACTGTTGATGATGAAACTGCAATTTCCTTGATGCATTCAGGACTAAAGCTCTTATTGATAACTCTAGGACGCCATGGATGCAAATATTATAATAAGGTACAACTTACGTCTTAATAAACCACTTGAAGCAAATGAATCATCTGGCCTTTTACGAGCAATAGTAGGACGTCATTGGCCCAGTTGAGTTAAACAATGCCTCTGTTTCCTATAAAATTGCAGCATTTTCATGGAACAGTAGAAGCATTTAAAGTAAAACCAGTGGATACAACCGGCGCAGGAGATGCCTTTGTTGGTGCCCTACTATGCCAGATAGCTGAGGACGAATCTATCTTTGAAGTATGTTTACATTATATCTTGGGATGACTACTCGATAGCCAAAACATGTCATTTAAATCGTTCCATAGTACTGAAATTGATGCAAAAGGATTAAGAGGCAGTTGTTGTTTTTAAAATTAGCGAAAACATACTGATTGTTTTTGAATTTATTTGCAGAATGAAGCAAGTTTAAAGGAAGCAATTAAATTTGCAAATGCATGTGGAGCAATTACTACAACAAAGAAAGGAGCAATTCCTGCTCTACCAAATGAAGAAGAAGTTCTTCAGCTTATACGTGGAGCTTAAATAACAACTAGTATTTCAAATTTCGAGTTTTTTTTTTATCTTTAGTTTTCTTGGTAATCAGTTTGTAAAGTTAGGCAATGGCGAGGGATCGAGTTTATTGTTTTAGTGAGTCAGAAAGGTTTTTGTGCACCGAAATCTTATCAATAAACTTGTTTTAAATTGAAATTTTGTAAGTCAGATGACTACCTGAGAATGGTCTAATCAAACTGCTTCTTTCTGCCTGAGAATGAAATTTTGAGTTGTCAGTGCAGTGGTGGGCAAAGATTAGATTCCAAGCCGTTATTGAGGAATAGCATTTTAGAAAGAAAACAAATTGCCTGCCGTTTCAGGGTCCTAATACACACTGGGCAAGGTGCGCAGGGGTGAGGTGTATTCAGTGTGCCTGTATCAATTTGAGGGTGTGTATTAGTAACAAACAGTCAATTCTTCAATGCCTTGACTATATATAGTTGACCGTTCTTGATGATACAAAAATCGTCAGTCGGTCGACAATTGGTCGGAAACAATATTTACAGGGAAGAGGAAATGCACATTCCGATAACTCCATTACAACGTACACAGAATACGTCAACCGGAATCCATGCACCAGAAGAACTATGTCTTACTATTGTTGATTCAGCACCTGACCATCACTTCCAGCATATTAACAATGATTGCTAATTAAGGCCGACAAATAAAATAAAATAGGGTTATTTTAAAGTAATTTCAATACATCCTTTATCCTACTATTTTCTATAATGACTAATCTACCCTTGCTTAATTAGTGTTTATTTTGATTAATTGGTTGATTAATTTGGTTATTTAGAAAATTATTTGAGTTAGTTTTAGATTAGAAATCGAGAGTGTTTTAGACTGATTTTTTCTTCGAGTTTTAGTTTTGTACAATAGGTAGACTCGTGATTCATTTTCCTACCGATTGTACAATCGGTAGTTTAAAAACTAACGAAACTACCGATTATCATAAGTAGCCTCAAATTGGATTTTGAATTTTTTTTATAAATTTGAACATTTCTTACAATCACAATCGGTAATTTAAGAAAATCTTAAACTACCGATTATCATAAGTAGCCCCAAATTGAATTTCGATTTTTTTTTATAAATTTCAACATTTTGTACAATCACAATCGGTAGTTTAAGAACTGAATAAACTACCGATTATCAAAAGTAGCCCCAAATTGGATTTCTGAAAACCTTCCAAAATTTGTAACTCTACATCTTTAACAATGGGTAGGAATTGAAAATTTATATCTACCGATTGTAAACATATAATGAATTAAACTTTAAAATTTTAAACTTTGTAATCGGTAGTTTAAATATCAATTTTATCTACCGATTATGATGGTTTTGTTGTCCAGGACTTTTCTTGTCACAATCGGTAGTTAGGGAACAAAAATAACTTCCGATTGTGGATAATCGGTAGCACGGGAATTTAATAACTACCGATTATATGTAATCGGTAGTTTAGAAACATTATTATCCACCGATTATGCCAATTTCACTTAACATCTAGCTTCGTAATACTATTTCAACATCCCAAAAACTTGTTCAAATAAACTTACTACATATTGTTCATTAAACTTATAATATGTAGCCCCAAATTGGATTTCTTAATTTTTTTTATAAATCATTTCATTGAATCGAAAAGGCATACATCGCGTAACATTAAAGGAATGAAATATAATAAATCAGTAGATTACACTTAAACATTTAAGCGAACCTATTATCAAACCTTCAGCGGGTCGTACGACGAGCGGGACGACGTTCTTCACTTCTTGGGAGAATAATCAACACAAAAGGATTGTATTCTTCCATCACCCTTAGGATCTCGAAATGAGGTTTGTACCTGAAACCTGAACGTTTCTATCTTCTCCATTCCTCCAGAGGTCTGGCAACAACTTCATCATCAGTTTCATTCATAATTCTTCTTTCATTCACCTTAGCGGTTAAAGTGAAAAATTCCAGTACTTCCTTTGTTATTTCCACATATCGACAAAAAATGTCTGCTCTGTTTCGGTTATTGGGATTACCGGTTTCATTACAAAAGTTAGCATGTATATGTTCTAACCATTGCATGCTCATTGAACCATTCATCCGACGTTCATGACCCCGTGCTGGATAAGGTAATACTATGTTTCGACATAGGGATAAATCTTCTTCTAGGGTAAAATTCTCTACATAAGCCTAAAATTTTCGTAACCCGACATTACAGGAAAACGAGAGAATAGAAATTTTCTCTGAAATGTAAAAGTTGTGGATTTGAAATGGGAATGATAGATATAAATTCTTTTATTTATAGGTGTATCAGAATACACATTATATCCGTTGATCAACGGTAACAATTCAGAACGGTAATAAAATTGGAAATCGAGATTTTTTTTGAAAATTTCAAGATTTTGTACAACCACAATCTGTAGTTTACAAAAAATTTAAATTACCGATTATGATAAGTAGCCTCAAATTGGAAATCGAGATTTTTTTAAAAATTTCAAGATTTTATACAACCACAATCGGTAGTTTATAAAAATTTTAAACTACCTATTATGATAAGTAGCCCCAAATTGGAAATCGAGATTTTTTTGAAAATTTCAAAATTTGTACAACCACAATTGGTAGTTTACAAAAATTTTAAACTACCGATTATGATAAGTAGCCCCAAATTGGAAATCGAGATTTTTTTGGAACTTTCAAGATTTTGTACAAACACAATCGGTAGTTTAATTTTTTTTTCAACTACAGATTATGATAAGCATCCCCAAATTGGAAATCGAGATTTTTTTGAAAATTTCAAGATTTTGTACAACCACAATCGGTAGTTTACAAAAATTTTAAACTACCAATTATGATAAGTAGCCCCAAATTGGAAATCGAGATTTTTTTGAAAATTTCAAGATTTTGTACAAACACAATCGGTAGTTTAAAAAAATTTAATCTATCGATTATGATAAGTAGCCCCAAATTGGAAATCGAGATTTTTTTGAAAATTTCAAGATTTTGTACAACCACAATCGGTAGTTTACAAAAAATTAAACTACCGATTATGATAAGTATCCCCAAATTAAAAATCGATATTTTTTTTTGAAAATTTCAAGATTTTGTACAAACACAATCGGTAGTTTAAACCAATACTATCCTACCGATTATGATAAGTAGCCCCAAATTGGAAATCGAGATTTTTTAAAAAATTTTAAGATTTTGTACAAACACAATCGGTAGTTTAATTTTTTTTAAACTACCGATTATGATAAGTAGCCCCAAATTGGAAATCGAGATTTTTTTGAAAATTACAAGATTTTGTACAAACACATCGGTAGTTTAATTTTTTTTAAACTACCGATTATGATAAGTAGCCCCAAATTGGAAATCGAGATTTTTTTAAAATTTACAAGATTTTGTACAACCACAATCGGTAGTTTACAACAAATTTAAACTACCGATTATGATATGTAGCCCCAAATTGGAAATCGAGATTTTTTGAAAACTCCTGGACACTCGCAATCGGTAGGTTTAAATTTGTACAAACTACCGATTATGATTAGTAGCCCCAAATTGGAAATCCAAATTTTTCGAAAACTCCTAGACAATCTCAATCGGAAGTTAAAATTTTGTACAAACGACCGATTGTTGCTGAATGTACATAATCGGTAGTTTAAGTTAGACAGTAAACTACCGATTACTGATTAATTTACTCAATTTGTAGTTGTTTCAAACCCGCTAACTACCGATTGTACATGTAAAATTTATAGAACATAACTTGTTTAAAAATAAATCGATGGAAAATCAAATGATGACTCAAAAAAAGTACATATAATCATCTCAAATTGGAAACCTTCAAACCAGAAATGTTAAACACTAAAATAATATTCTTCAATTTAACGATTACAACTTAATTCCTAACTTTTTTGGTTTTAGGAAGAGTTGCACGAGTAACAGAGGCTTCGGGTTCATCGGCTTGAGAAGCAGGGACATTGGCTCGAGGAGCAGCACTCGTTGAACCGCGAAAACGATTAGTCTTCTTAGTAGTTACATTCCTCGTCGTCGTCGTGATCGTACATGTATCTCCGAACTGGGGAGCATAATCTTTGTTATCAAGGTTGAGGAGGAGGTCTTTATCTCCCCCACTGAGGCACGAACCTACCTTGTTCGTCAGAAATGCAATCGTCTTCTTCTGTTTTTAGGAAATAACAATCAAACGATTAATATCTATAATATTGACCCTAAAACTAAAATAAAAAAAGAAATAACATTACGTACCAGCCTTGCTAATGCCGACAGGTTGTCTTTGAAGATGGACCTATACTCGTGCACGCTGGTGCTCTTTCCTTTGTCTTCACGGATCACTTTAAGATGAGAATGCTCCCGGTACCATACCATATAGACTGAGGTTATCTCATCACCTCGGGTTACATGTCTTCCCTCGTCGATCATGTAATGCATTCTGTTGTTCCAATCTTCAACAGATGGGTTGGGCGTGTAAACAACTTGGATCGTGTCCTTACTACAAACACTATTTGGAACGTCCAATTTGAACTTCCCGTGGATGTGAGGCCTAGGTTCTACTTGGACATAACCCATTTTACGTAGGACCCTAGAGGCGTTGTAGATAACATATCCTGTTGGATGCCACAAGGGTCCAAAGTACATGGCCAACTCAGACCGCCGAGGTATAGTACGATCAGCTAGCTCTTCCCCGTAGGGATCAAAACATACATCTGGGGCCAACATGGAGTCTAGGTTCCTCCTCAAAGCAATCAACTCCTGCTCCTTGAACCTTGAATGGTTGCCATTGAAGATGTATTTTTTGCCTCGGGTTGTGCCTCTCTCCCAATACGGCTTTTGTGTTGCCAATTCCAGGGAGGGAAAGTGATCGTAGATCCAAGCCTAATGAACATATCAAACCAAGTATGAGAAAATTGAAAAAGCAAAAGAAGAAAGAATAAATAGCAATCAAACCATCAATGAAGTTACTAAAATACCTGCAATAAGCTCACGTTCCCGGCTATTTGGCTAGTCTCCTCCCGGGATGCCTTCCTCATCTCTTCCATGAAAAACGCAAGACAAGCAGTGCCCCACGAATAGTCTTTAACTTTCTCAATGGGATCCAGAAGTTGTAGTAGGTTAGCGTCAACCCGGTTTCCACTAGCATTTGGGAAAATTACACATCCCAAAACGCACAGAAGATATGCAGTTGCTGCATATCTGACCTGGTTATCGTTGAACTCTGGGTTGGCCTTCTCTTTATCCAAGGTGCCTCTGAACCTTTCCATCAGATGAACCATACTAAATTTCCTGGTTCTGTATCTTACGCACCGGTCAAACTCTTGGTTGGTGGTATTTCGGTCCCAGCCAAAGCACTTCTCGTCAAAACATAAAGCTGGTCCCAGCTTAACGACTTCACATAGTCAAACTTGACCGCCTCTCCATGATCCGTCAGACCTAGAATCTGCACCACATCATCGGGTGTGATGGTCATCTCTCCCCACGGCATGTGGAAAGTATCGGTCTCCGGATAATACCTTTCCATGAATGCCGATATGGACACACGGTCGTGCTTCAACATGGAGTTTGGGGCGTCCGTAGATAACCCCAAGTGATCTATAATTTTCTGGAACAGAACACACTCACCTTTCAACGGACAGCCGTCTATCTTGTATGGTACAACCGTAGGTTTCAGTAGACGGACCGCATTAGAATGGTCCTAATATAGACGACGAATTAAAAAAAAATTAGAATAAAAGTTAAAACTTCTATTTGGTGGACCAAATATGTTAAGAATGGTGTTTAATAATTATAACCTCGGTAGAGTAGATTTTCTTGGCCCAAGAATCCTTGTAGCCAAACAATAGACGTCCTCCGTCTCTTGGGAGCCCCGGGATTTGACCTTCTCGTAGACCTTTAATCTTCAGAGAGTCGGGGACCTTGTGTCCTTGTCTCTTCCTTGGTTGTTTCTTTGTACCAGTTTCTTCTTCTTCTTGGGTAGCATTTGGTCCACCTCCTTCATGGTGTTGAGCTTGAGGAGCACTTGGTCCTCCTTCTTCGTTTTGGCTAGCGCTCTTTTGGCGTCTAGCACTAGCGGTAACCTTCTTACCGCCTTCACAACGAGGCCCCGATAGAATTAGATCGTTCTTTTGCTTAGTACGTTTTTCCCTTTTTTAATACAATATAAAGAACAATTATTTCAGTACATAATTGGTAGACAAAGTAAATAGAACTCGACATATTGTTAACAATCGGTAGGAAAAAAAACAACATAACTGCCGATTGAGAACAATCAGAAGTATAACAAACAACTTAACTACCGAATGTGAACAATCAGTAGCACGGGCTCTACACTAACTACCGATTGTGTATAAAAAAAATGGGAACACAAAAGTATATGAACACACGCACAATCGGTAGTTACATAAAAAATTTAACTACCAATTTATCACAAATTTTGGATCCAGTAGAATAATCGGTAGTTTATGTGTAAAATTAACTACCGATTGTGATGGAGGTTTTTGAGGATCACAAACTAGCACAATCGGAAGTTTAACACGAAACTACCGATTATCACTACTTTTGCATCCAGTAGAATAATCGGTAGTTTAGTTCTAAATCTAACTACCGATTGTGATGGGTGTTTTTGAGGTTCACTGAACATTAACAATCGGTAGTTTAAGCCTATACAAAACTACCGATTATTACGAAAATTTTATACAAAAGAACAATCGGTAGTTTTAACCTAAAGATAACTACCGATTGTGCATGATATTCATGAGCAGTGAAGAACACTGCCACAATCGGTAGTTTAATACAACCATGAAACTACCGATTGTGCAATCTAACCTAAAACCCTTGGTATTCTAGCTAGTAATTCATGCGATTTAAGCAATATAAACACAAATTATGGTAAACCCTAACCTTATTGGAGCAATCAACTGCTGGAGAGGCAGACTTTCGTAATCGGACTTCGTGTCTAATTCATCCTCATCGTATTCATCGTGTTCATCGCTTTTATCGCTTTGTTCTTCAACAATTTCTCGATCTCTTACTAATTCGTTAAATGTAGTAAGTACGATTAATTGTCGACCTGTTTGCTTTTGTCGACCCATTTTTGGATTGTAGTAAGTACGATTAATTGGTTTACGATTATACGATGAATTGGTTTACGATTAATCGGTTGAAGATGAGAAGAAAATGGTGAACGGTAGTTTGAAGGAAAATGTAGTTTAGGTGTTGGAGAGGAGAAGAATAGAGGAAAATCGGAAGTTTGAATGAAAGTGTAAATTAGGTTTAGGTTTTATAAATGAAAGGTATTTTGGTAATAATTAGATTAATGAAAGATTTTATGATAATTTTACATACCCCTAGGTTACCCCTTAGCTTTTCCCTTTGAATGATTTTAAAAAAATAACCTTTAAATAATTTTTATTAATCCTCGAATTCACGAGGATTATTATAACTATAAATTGGGTACGAACATTTAATTAATTATGTTGATAATCCATGCCCGATACATGTCACTTTTAATTAATCTTTAGTCATAAAATTTGATAATGCAACAGAGTAGTTGACTGTCGATACACCAAACGTCCATAGCATTACCAATGATTCCAGTATGATATATGCATTATGTTTTCATATTTCACTCCTGTTGATAATTGATACTTCACGAAGATTTGGATGGATGATTCTGATAATAGACTTTACTAACATAATTGTGCAACTGAATTAATGTTTGATGGGTGCAAAAATCAGCGTCTTCAGCAAGTAAGATGCCGCCAGGTGGGTACCAGAATGATAACAGCAACAAGGGAATGAAGTTCCCGCCGCTACGTCTGGTATTTTCAGCAAAATAACTTCACAAATACCGTTCTTAATTTTCATGGAACTCCGATAAATGAATAAAAACTAAATTATTTATTTTTGGGTCCCAAAAAAAATAATTTTGTTTGGTTAGTCGGTTGAGTGGTCAATCCGTTAAGAACCAGAAATTTTTATATTTTTATTTTTTTAATACAATATTGTTAAAAACCCTGATTTGTTTAAAATAATATAATTTTAAATAATTTTTTAAAGTATACGAAAAATATTTTTATATTCTTTAAAACTTCTGAAATTATTAGTAAGATTATTTTTTTAAAAAATATTTTGAACTTTTTTAGAAAATCTGTTTTCTATTTTAATTTTAATTTTAAAATAGGTTTCTCTACAAATTCGAAAGATTTTTATTTTTATTTTAAAAATAGCAAAACTTAAGGTTTTAAATAAATAAATAAACCGATACGTTAAAAAACAAGTGAAAATAATTTTTGAATCTAATTAATGATCTTTAACGATCGCTCAACCGTTGGATATTTTGGGGAGTTATGCTACATACTTTTTCCGTTTTTTAAAAGTTGAGCTATTTATTTAAAATTTTATTTTTTAAAATTCAACTATTTTATTAAACAAAACAGTATTTCTAATTTTTTTTAATTAATTATTACTAGTATAAAAAATATGTATTGTTTATTAGTTATGTTTATATTCGTTATTATCTCTAAATTTTTTTATTCTAAGAATATAATTAGAAAATATACCTAAAAATATATTTTCTTCTTCTTTATCTTAAGAATGAGGTAATCTTAAAATAACTTAACTTTTAAAAAATAATAAAAATATATCGTGAGTCTACCGTAACAATTTATTCTGTGTGAGATAAACCTGTGAGACCTACGGACCCGCCCACCAAAATTAGCAGGGGGCAGTGTTTGGGCGGTCCATGGATTCCACCGGTTTATATCATACGGGATAAACCTTTGTGGCTGACCACGGAGTATGTTAGAATTTCCAACAGACATTACATATACGACGAGTAAATTTGGGTAATTTTAATGCTGTTCATTTTCAACGATCTTTCCGGGAGAGGAAAAAGTCAAGCAGGAGGAACTTATAAAGAAATACCAGATACTGTATAAAGCAGCACTAAAAGATGACTGGCTAATGGCTAAAAGGATCTTGAAGGCTAATCCTGAAGCAATTACTGCAAAGATAACAAATAATGAAGAGACTGTATTGCACGTAGCTGCAGCTTCGCGGCATTCAATGTTTGTTGATAAGCTTGTGAAACTCATGCCATCAGCTAATGACTTTGAACTAAAGAACTGAAGAACTGTGAAGGTGAAACGATGCTTCATGCTGTAGCAGCCGCAGGATTCATCGGAGCGGCGAGGTTTATGGTGGATAACAACTCTAAATTGACACAAATACCCGATGCCTATGGATGGGTTCCACTAGTAACTGCGGTTTACACTGCTAACCCATTGGAAGAGAAAAGTAAGAAGATGGTACAATATCTTTGCAAGGTCACTAGAGATGAGGAGCCAAGTCCATATTCTGGCGATCAGGGTGGTGCCCTAATCTGTATAACAATTGCTCGTAATCTATTTGGTAAGAATTCATATTTTTTACTTGTTAGAGAAGGGTTTATGCTAATCGTACGTATATCCAAACCTACAATTACACACCCAGTTTTCCTAGATTAGTCTGTTTTTACTACAACTGTGGAAAGGAATGACTCAAATTACCATCACCGTAGTTTCTAGGAGCTTATATACACATTACCCAACCATAATCAGCTCTTGATCCCCCACTGGGTGCATTTTAAGGTTTTCATTGTTATACGTCTAATTAGAGATATCCTAGTTTTGTGTAGTGAAGTAATTTTATACTAATAGCTCATGTATTTCTTGTAGATATTGCCTTGAATCTGGTCCAGCAACATCCCAATCTGGCTACTCAAACAAACGAAAGTAAAGATAGTGCACTGCAAGTCATGGCAGGAAGGCCATCTTTATTCTTGAGTGGTAATAAGGCAACAACGTGGGAACGTTTCCTCCGCTCATGTCAGTAACTTAAGCTTGATTTTTTAAAATTCCTGCAGGTTTATTTCTTGGCAGAGTTCATGTCTAACTCCTACTCTGGCAAAATAGGCTTTAACTCCTTTACCTGGGAAATGTTGTATATCATATTCCCTGGAGAATGTTTTCTTAGATGCAGACCATAAAATGTGAAACCCCTTCTAGTTGTATGTTATAAACAAAGAATATGCCCAGAATTTTGAGTGATAAGAGGACTAACTATAATCATCTTTGTTTCCACATCAGTTTGCGTTGGAGAACACAAGGAAGATTTGATGCAGATACAAGCCTTGGCCTTTGTTAAATGTATTTGTCAGGAAATTTCTCTTATGAGCAGCGCAGATATCTTAGAATATTTTAATAAGGCAGACATCTTAGGGAAAGCTATAAGATGTGGGGCATTTGATATAGTACTGGAGTGTGTTCAGACGTTTCCTGATCTATTATACCTTAAAATGGAGACCAAAAGTAGCATATTAACGGAAGCAATTAGATACCGGCGAGAAAATATGTTTAATCTTATATGTGAAACAAATGCGGGTAAAAAGTTGGCTAACTACGTAGATGGTGACAATAACACCATCCTGCATTTGGTCGCAAAGCGAGCAGATCCGCAGCAAGTCAATTCAGTTATAGGCGCTGCTCTTCAAATGCAACGACAGCTTCAGTGGTATCAGGTACAGAAGAGTTACTCACCCAGTATATTAAGTTTCTTTCCTTTGTCGTAGGCGAGACCTATGTGATTTACTTGTTGTTCACCTCTAATCCACACTACCATGACTTCGTTCAGGAGGTTGACAAGATTGTACTACAAAGACATAAACATAAGACAAACAATGAGGGCAAGAGACCTCGAGCCCTACTTACAGAAGAACACAAGGATTTGTTGGAGAAACAGATAAATGGATGAAAGATACAGCCAATTCATGCATGATTGTAGCCACACTCATCACTACTGTAGTTTTTGCTGCAGCCTTTACAGTACCAGGAGGCAATGTCAATGAAACTACTAGCAGTCAAAATGGCGTTCCAGTTTTCTTGAATACAACTTCGTTCATTGTGTTTGCAATTGCAGATGCCTTAGCTCTCTTCTCTTCGATGACATCAGTTCTTATATTCTTTTCTATCTTAAGTTCACGTTACGCAGAGGACGATTTCCTCTATTCATTGCCAAAAAAAGTGATCATTGGTTTTACAACTCTTTTCATTTCTATAGCTGCCATGATTGTGGCTTTTGGAGCAGCACTTTATACTGTGCTTGAACGAAGATGGGCATGGGCTCCAGTTCCTATAGCATTGTTTGCGAGCATACCTGTTACATTGTTTGCGTTATTGCAGCTTCCGGCATTTGTAACAGTGGTTCGCTCTACCTATGGTCCTAGCATCTTTCGGAGGAAGAACCAGCGTATGCAGTGGGCATATTAGAAAAGGATGTCAACAATATTTGCAGGCCACTATTGAGGAAGCAACTAACCTAGTATCCAAATGATTCCTATCAGTTTATCCAGGTCCAGCTGAAGCACTCGTATCTCGACTGGCAGATGTACCTAGCCTTGAAGCTAATTCCTAAGTACCACTTTATTCACTAAACCCAAAAGCAGGGTACTAAACCCATTTTTTTAGATTCTTACAGAAAATTTTCAGGTACTGGGACACATATAGTGCTCAACCTCTCTTTGCTTAAGTGTTTGTTACACCTCATGTAAAGTCAGTGTTTGCTTGTGCAGTTCTAGTTTCTGCTGGTTAGCTATCCTTGATTTTTTGTTATCTTGCAGTTGTATAACAAATTTATCCCCAGTTTTCCTCCACTTTTCTTTGCATAGCTGCTAACAGGGGTACTAATTTTCTTGGGGGGTGCCAACGTACTGGTGATGGATAATTTGTCTTATATGGATTTTGATACCCTCCCAAACAAATTGGTACCCCATTTGCTTGTGGTCATGACTCAATCATGAATTGTTCAAGCTGTATTCTCTTTATTGTTGTCAAAAAATATAACAAAAACACTGTACACAGAAAAGAAGCAGAAATGGATTGTTCTAGCAGTGATATGTCCAGCAAAAAGATATTGCATGAACAGCATTCATTCATGTGGGAGAGTGCTGGTAATTTAATAAAAATGCAGCATTTTCATGGAACAATAAAGAAGAGGACATACACTCCAATAAAAAAAGACAGAGGGGGAACTTAACGAGCCATACCTCCAAAATATTACTCTCTTAACTAGCCACTACCGCTGACTCTCATCAGGGCAACATAAGCTATAACTCTGTACCTACAAGCATTGTTGCCAAAGCACCAATAGATGTGCCTACAATTTCCAGTCTGATTTGTGTGATAGGAAAATCCCCAAATTTGGTCACAGTTCATTGTTCTTACATTGCGACATCAAAAACAGTTTGAATGTATAATACCCATCGACTACAACGAACATCTGTACCAGAATTTGTTGGTTCCCTACTATACAAGATTGTTAAAGGCGATTCTATTCTTAAAGTAAGTTCACATAATCTCTGACGACAACTCGGATAACCGAAACATGTAGTTTAAATCATTCCCATTATCAGCAAAAACATAGTCAACCTCTAGAAACTGGATTTATTGTACTACTAAAAAGCCAAATTTTGCTGAAGACGAGTAACTATGCACTAATTATTGACTACAATCTGAATCTATTTGCAGGATGAAGCAAAGCTTGGAGGAAGTACTTAAATTTGCAAAAGCATGCAATTACTACAACAAAGAAAGGAGCAATTCCTGCTCAACCAGATGAACAAGAAGTACTTCAGCTTTTAAATGCAGCTTGAAAAACACTTAAGTACATTCAATTAAATTGATTGATATTTTTTTTCTTTTTCTTATTATTTTTTTCTTTTTTTCATTTGATTGAAAGGAGCAATTCCTGCTATACCAAATTTAAGGAGTTCTTGTATTTCCTACTTCGCCACTTTTAACAAAGATATATCATGAAGTTTATTCAAGTAAAAAGGTATAAACATTACTCACTACTGCTACAACTACTACTACAATACAATTGCTTGCGGGTAACGTTGACTGACCTCCATCTTCAAAGATGCCCAAACATGCTTGCATGTTTCCAGTTTTGCCAGCATGCGAGCAAGAAATGCCTCTGCCCAAGCTTCATTCTCCCCTTCCATGCTTAGACTGTGAGGTACTGAGAAACTGTTGAAAGTATAGATAAAGTAAGCTCATCACATTACACATAATCTAAAACAGGAAGGCCTAAAAGACAGTAACTATGAAGTTTGTGTGTGAGATTTACATGGAGAGGATCTTTCCTTGTGTAAAAAAATTAGCATGAAAAAAAAATTGTTCTAAGAAAGGTACCATACTACCATAGCAAAAGCACGAGGAACTTTATCACTAACGAGTAAAAGACTAAATTTGATCAAGGTCATACTTATTGTAAGTTTGACTATATAATGGAGATGTTCGACATGGTAGGGCAAGACCATCATTAGGAAGAAGCAAAAACTGAAATAGTAGTGGGCCACATTGGATAATGCAACAATAGTGTAAATAAAAGTGGTGTAAACAATCCAGGGACCAGGGCCATATGCTATGAATACATGAACTTATTTAGTATAATATACTTGACAACTCTATCTTGACCCCAATGGAGAGCACGGAAGAAGTCTAAATTTAATTGAAGACGAAGAAAAGAACAACTCCATAGGAAAACAACTACCTCATTAATTCCTCTTGTAGAGGTCCACTACTAGATGTACCACCACTTCTGTGACAGTTGGAAATTAAACGGTTTTATTAGTTCCAGCCCTTATAAGCAGTATAAGCTGTCTAAGGACAATACAAAAAAACCAACAAACCTATGTATTGAAATCTGGAAGAGCTGAAGAGACTTGGTGGATAGATTGTAAATAGAATCAGATATATGCTCCTTGCCAAACAAGTATACCACTGGATAACCGAGAAGCCATCTGAAGGTAAATAACATATTTATATGAGCAACACACAACTAAACAAACCAAAGGAAATGTCAGTTTTTCTATCATTTTTACTGCGTCAAGAACTTTTATATCTCTCACTTATCTATGATATCTAGGATTCTGAATCAAGTTTGTGAATTGTGATTGAGTGTTGTATTATTGTAGCAAAAACTATTTGAGAGCCTGCAATCAAGAAAGAAATTACCCATTAAGGGTCGGAATGGTGACTTGACAATCTTGCATGCAACAACTAAGGTCGATAACATCAGAAGAAGATTGAGATGTGCTGATTTCACCAACGAGAGATTTATTGTTAACCACATGGTCCATCCCGGGAGGAGGAAAGAGTTCTTTGTCCATTCCATCAACAGGAAACACCGTGGAGAAGAATCTTTGAACTGATACAAGTTCCTTAGTATTTGAATTGGGTTCTGATTGTGCTATCATCTGCACAAGACGAGATAACATTACCATACACCCAGATAATTTACACCACTGTTGAGGGTAACACCATCATGACTTCTTCTTTCTTATAAAATAACTATTCTAATTCGCATTCTGTCATTCCGAAATTGACTTTCAAACATGCGATTAAAATCAATGTGATACTTAATTTACTTAGGAACGAATCTGATACTAAGTTGGGAGGGAATCTAAAAAACTATAGTAACTAATAACTTCCACCAAAAGCAGCTAAAACTGATGTCGGACTTTCAGATTCTTGGTTTTCGGATTATTCAATAACATATGAGCTCTGACAACAATCTAATCACACGGTTCTTTCCTCAATTTTCTAATCTCTTGTGCATATAAACGATAAATCCAATATGGATCGTTAACCAAACATTACCTAAACCTTTGAACTGACAAAATACTGACCTTTGGAGGATCTTGCTCAAGGTCCACAAATTGCAATTGTATATCCGAATTCAGGCTTGATTTTACATACTCAGCAAGTTCTTTGACATGTATCAAATAAATCATATCGTCTATAACCATAACTCTCAAAGACCTTAAAACAGACGATTCCTGCAATTCAACACACAACAACAACAACAACAAACATATAAGAAGCAAAACAATGTTACCTAACCAGTTCACATTATATAATCATGTCACATTCCACATGTTTCTGACTCATCGGCCATCGGCAAGCTGACATTACTTTATCATCAGTAACTAACTTAATAAAAATTTCACCTTTTGACTAAGTTGTAGAACAGAACATAAACGATCTAGTAATTCTGGCATCTTTCCACCATAATCCACCATTACCACCGGACGCATTCCTGTGCACAATGCCAGGATATCTGCTTCCCCCACAAAATCATACATAGAAATTAACCTTAAGATAAAGAATAAATTTATAACATTTTTAAAAATTAGGTCAAAGAAAACAGCAACTTCAAAAAAATTAGGGGAAAATGGAAAGAAAGAATAATACCTGTATGAAATCGACGTTTTGGTGCAGGTTTTAATCTCCATTTAATTTGAAAAATGCACGAATCAATTACATTCAAAGCTGAGTCTAACTCCATTATTGAGAACTAGACGGTAGAGAATTGCAGAATGGAATGGTTAAAAGTTTAAAATTTAAAGCTGGGTCTATTCTGTTTGGAATAAACGGTAAATCCGAGACCAGTTTATCGCCGGGTATCCAGGTTTGCAAGCTAATGATTATTGTTTAGTCCAAGGCCCATAAATGATAGAAAGATTTTTTGGGACCAGTCTATTTTTAAGGGACCCTTATCTACTTAGGCCATATGTTTTACAAAGCTAAGGAGTGTCCTAATTAGTAAATTAATTTTAATCTAACCTAAACCTTAATGCTAATAATATATAAACCTAAATCAAAACCTAAACTAATTTTATTACAAAAATAAGAACTTTTTTTTTCTGTTTCTTCCCATCTCTAACCTAATTTAGTAATCACACTAAAAACTTGTTCAAATATCTAAATTGAACCCTGGTATTGCCAAATTGTTAAAGAACTGATTGATGAAGTGGTTCAAAAATTTGTACCGCAAAATGAAGAAAAATCGGTTGTTGAAGGTGAAGGCAAAATCGAGTCCCAAAAGAAAGAATGAAAGGCCGAATCTTTTAGTTCTAGTGTTAGAAGGTAATACCCGACACACCTTTTCATTTTTATGCATTTTTGTAGTGTTATTTTGACTTGAAATGATGAAAATTAATGTTCAATAGGTAGTGCCAGAGAAAAGTTCGGTTAGGATTACCAACCGAACTTTCTAGTAGGAAGACAATTCGGTTGATAATTATATTTAGGGGATAGCCGAACTTTTGTTTTTATTTTGATTTTTCAATCGAACTCAATAGTTCGGTTAGATCGATAATATATTTTATTAATGGAACTTTTTTGTCCCAAATTGGGATCAAAATGTTCGGTCAGAGATATTTTTGTCCATTTGCCGAACATTGGTCCATTTGAGGAAGATGAAGTCGTTGATGAGTCTAAGGAGAAGGATAAGAAGAAGACGAAACGAGTAAAAGTTGCTGAGACTAGGACCAAGTCGAGAGTAACAAGGAGTGGAAGAATTTCATGAGATCAATGAGATTGATCACTTTGCATATCTATGTTGTGTTTTCTTTCGTTTTTCTCGAATTTTTTAAGTTATTTTGAACACGTTTGATGCACAATATGTGGTAAGTGATGAACATGGTACGTTATTGTGTTGTTTGGTTGTTTTATTTTATGTTCAAACAATATGGTTTTAAGTGAATATTTGGTTAGCATGGTTTAAATTTTACAATTTACAAAAAACAAATGTTAGCCGAAATTTTATTTTTCATTTGAATTATTGAGTTCGGCTAGTGTTAACAAATTTTGACATGCCGAACAATCAGTTTGGCTAAGAAACACTATGTTCGGTTAGAATGGTTTAAATTTTGGTAAAAACAAAGGAATGTTCGGTTCCTAAGGGGAATATAAATTTTTTGCCGATTCTGAAACCAAAAAAACCTGGTGAAATCATAAATGTTCGTCTAGTCATATCATTTTTCTATCTAGACAAACTTATAAGTCAGAGAGATATTATCTCGGTTTTTTTTAAAAATAGGTTCGTTGGGGCCTCTCTGTATAAATGTTGCACTTCCTGGCTCATTTTGCATAAACTTTTCTCGTCTTAACTTCAATTTTTTGACACCAATTCTCTCTCTTCCTCTAATTTTTAGCATTTCAAGTCACAAATGGAACCATTCACTATTGAAGACGATGTAATTCTTGTTAAAGCTTTTATTCCGGCTTACCGTAAAAGGCCTCATGAACGTTATTCGATGTTTTGGAAGAGAGTGAAAGAATTTCATTTTGAATTAGATGGAAATCCTAAAAACCGTAAACGGTTATAATAAGGCGAAAGATTTGAAATGGTACAATATACGTTGCGAGAATACATTATAATGCTTCATTGCCTCAACAAATACGGTATCATATCCGGGTACTCGGGGCTAGTCCAATGCCCGATAAATTTCGCAAGATTTAGATTGTAATCATCCTCGGTAAGAGACCAAGTTAATGAGTCTCATTCATTGGAGAAACAAGCCAATTTGGCTTCATTTAATTTATATTGTTTATCAAATTCCTCTTTTACATTGGCTTGTTCATCTTCCGGTAGCTTCTTTATCTCATCATAACCTCTTCTCTTTGGTGGTAGAATTTGAGGCTTACACCTATGCATGACATTACACCATATGTGGAACATACATCGAAGATTATGTGCTAACGGAAAGACTACTTTTATTGCATTCATTAATTTGACTTCGTTATCGGTGACTATAACTCCAGGAATATCATCACCTTGGAAGATTGACCTCAGTTGTTGCAGCGCCCAAGTGTAACTAGGCTCCTACTCATCCTACAAGAAACAAAAACCACGCTAAACAATGACTTTGTCGACGTGCGTCCAACAACATTCAATAATGGCATCTCGTACTTATTAGTTTTGTAAGTGCAATCCATTATAAGAACTTGGTAAAAGCATTGCGCCAACTGAACACACATCGATGCGAAATAAAGAAATGTGTTATTTCTCCATCCGGACCTACTTTCTTTTGAACGGCGTAGTTTTTCTGTTATGTCAAATAAAACAATTGTTGCATTACCTTCCTATCTCTACATTCCTCCTTTTTCAACGTCTCGTTTGCATTGTAAATGGTGGATAAAGAGGATAAGTTATCCTTATTATATTGTTTAATAATGTGAAGCATAGTAATCGGTGGAATACACATTTTCCTCATCTTAGATAGTTTCCCCATTTCAAGATAGAAGAGCCTTGCTGTGACTGAATGTCCTTCAAGATGTTCAGGATGTTTGTGGTTATGTCTACCTTCAACAACTTTGAATAGAACCCATTTCCTCAATTCTTTGTTGAAATTAAACACAAGGTTGAACGGGAAATTGGTTTTCTTTGAGATAACTACATTCTTCCTCCCGGTCTTTCCGATATACACATAACCCTTCTTCTTGTTGATTTTGGGCTTACGACTTCTCTCACAAACCATTTCAAAGCGGGTTTTGCTATATTCTCCTTTCAAAACCAATACACACATATCCCGTTTTGCATGTTCTGTAGCCCAACTTTTTGCTTCATCGGGATTATCCCATGTCTATATTATGCAAAACACAAAGTTACAAAGCTTGACAATTTTTATTGAAACATTTAAGTACACATAAATTGGTAACCTACGAAGTCATTTGCATAATGATGTGATGTATCGTCGTACATAATATCAATAAGAGTAGGTTGATCATCCATAGGTACAGGCTCCAATCGGACCTATAAAATATTTGACAATATTAGTTACAACAAAAAAATACTACAAAGTTCGGCTACCCATATATAAGCATATCTAACCGAACACATATGTTCGGCAACGTCGATAAATCATATATGAACCAAACAATTTTGTTCGGCTAGGCCCTTTACTACCATATACTGCCGAACTATTTATTTAAAAGTTCCCTGTACTTCTGTAACTAAAAGTTTGGCTAAGACAATGTTGGGCTCGAAATAGCCGACCATAGTAATCGGTGTTGAATAAAGGATGGAAATCAATCACAGATGTTGTATTTCCGACACGGCTTTAAAAGTTTTTTTTTTAGATAATTATTTCTACTCTTCCAATTAAATTGGCGATCACAACAGGTATACGAAATAATACCTTCAGGATACAATAAAGTCCTGTAACAACGAAATTAGATTCAAGATTTGTACCCCTTGATCCAACCAAGAACACAAGAAAAAGGAGTGTCTGATGATGCTTTAGTAGAGAGAAAACAAATAGAGTTTGATAATTCGAATGAGAGAAAATCTTCATTATTTATAGGATTCGCCTCTTCATCTCCATCAGACACCTCCAAGAGCCGTCAATGATGACTTATGAGAGGGGTCGCGTCTGTTCAATTTTGAACGAAATTTGATTAGGTTTTCAGAATAAAACCAGATTTTTTTTCTTCCACGAACCGCTATCTTGGACTCTGCTAGGAGACGCTGCCCCTTAAACCCCTACGACCTGACCTGTTAGGTTGACCACAACCCAGGGAGCTACACCCCGGCATAACGGCAAACACTTTTGAAAATATCCAACATATAGTATAAGAAAAACATCATAAATTCATTTATTTATACTTAATGATACCCCATAAGGCCATGACTCATGCTCATTTGAGATGTACCCAAACCAAAGCCCACACAATACACGACCATATGGTAGTAAACAAAATGAAAGCCGAAACACACAACAAATAGGCACTATATAACACACAGAATTTATAGGTTGGTCATTCATGAAATTCAAGCATAGATTTCAGGGTTCTCAACAAGGTAAGACTCAATAACTTTGTACTGTCCCTTTGCTTTCTCTTTCCCAGCCTTGATTTCTTCTTCATTCAATACGGTGTCGCCCTTTGAGTGATAACTGCTTTTAGCCTTAATGATGCATCCTCCGTTAGGACCAGCTTCGAACTTAAGCTCGTTCCAGACATAATCGATTTTGTCCCCGAATGCATCACATTCAATCACGGTATATTTGCACACCAAATTGTCTTCGTCTTTTGAGTCCAGCCTCTGCTTCATATATTTCACTGGACTTTCTGCATTCGTTTCATTTATATGTCACTTACTCTATAGATTATAATCAAGATAAAGAAAATAGGATAACAATTCTTCTATAAACTTACCATCAACCATGTTAACTTGTTGAACACTTCCGGGACCTCCATCACCGGATATAAAGTCGATGCTCTTGATACTAGGAATGATCTTAGGCATTAAATTGTGAGCGTCGACGAACAATGCATGGAATAACCTGTGAGGTGCAACATGTGAAGAGTATTCATCGTCGAAACTAATGGCACCCATAATTAATATCGGAAAAAGATGATAACAAAAGACAATTATAGGATGGAACTTAAAGAGGAAATGATGAGTTTGATGATTTCTTAAAGATCCTAGGAATGGGTACTTATAGATTAGGAGATTGAGCATTTGTCACAAAATTTCAAAGATAATTAAATTCAAGGATATTTTTTAGTCTTCATTCAAACCTTTCGGATAATAGAAAATCCCATTTTCCCTCTCTGATTAGGAATGTGACAACTTTTGAATTCATTGAGACTTGTTGAATTTAGGTTCATATCGTACTATGTTTACATGTTTAGTCAAGATAAGTTGCTTTCAAGGTTAATGGACATGTACCGGCAAGTTTTTTTTTTTCCTACTCTCCGTTATTAACAAATACTTTTCTCTTTGGGTTAGTGGGGGTTACTCGTGGGAGAGCACTCCATAATGTTGAGAGCTACTGGACAATAGAACTGTAGAAGATTTGTTATTAGGGTCTGTGTAGCATAAAGAGTATGCGGGTTTGTAAATTAACGGCTCGGATTCAGCTCTCAAGTTCATAATTAGTTTTTTTGTTCCAATTCAAAGTCTCGGTGAGTCGGTGACCGGAAATGTAGTGCATACGAACAATCGGACATGTGATGTAAATAGACCTCATTCAGGAAAAGAAGCAGGAAAAGATAGTACTATAAGTCGTTTCAGTAAAAAGAGTGCTGGTAAATTTCATCAAAAGTTACTAGCCAAAGTTGATCAATAAAATACAGAATCTGTTTCACATAAAGTGGAGTAGTAGGTGAAACAGAAATATTGCATGATAAGGTTAGAGATGAGAGATTCCCAAAAATTTCAACCTCAGAAAATGCACACTCTACAGATTTGACCAATGGGGAGTACCAGGTATAGCCAGCATCTTTCACAGCAAAGCGTGATCTCTGCATCGCGTGACTGATTTTAGTCATATGGGAGATTCTGCAGGAACAGTGAATTGACGGCAGCGGCAACACATGCTCTGGTTTCCAGGATTACTTTGTTGAATCCCAATAACATGTACCACATCCGAAACGTGACAGATTGTCGCGAACAGTCATCCACCACGCCCTGGAAGAGCATGGGTTGCGGCATTGCAGATAATCCACATCCAAGTAACTGTGCCGCAAAATTCATACAACTTTCTAGTCTTTGGATAACCTATCAAATTCGAGTTTTAGTGATTTTTTTTTAAATTAGTACCAAAATTTTGAGTTTTAGAGACAGAACTGTATTGTATTTATTACAAGAGAAAGCTGTAATAACAGATGGACTAAGACTAAGGTCAAGTCAATCTTAGACTTGACTTAATTTGACTAGACTAGACATTAACATACTTGACTATATTGAGACTCATCAAAAACTACATGTCTGGACACATATAGCTTTTTAGAAACAGGATTATCACATTTATAACTTTTGTGAAGAGAACTATAATCAAGAAATATGCACTTAACTGACTTAGGAGAAAGCTTATCTGCTCTTGCCAGATGAGGATAGCAAACTATGCAAAAAAATTTAAGAAAAGAATAATATGGAGATACACCAAACAAAACTTCAAAAGGAGATTTAAAATTCAATATTTTTGTTGGTGTTCTATAAATCAAGTATGTGGCAGTAAGAAAAGCATCATACCACATATCTTTGGGACAAAAAGCATTAAGCAATTAAGTATTTACCATTTCAGTAATGTGCCTATGCTTTCTTTCAGCTAGGCCATTCTGTTCAGGTGTTTTAGGACATGAAATTCTAACCAGAATTCCACTAGATTCTAGTAAGAGTTTAAAAGGACCTTTTACAAGTTGTGCTGCACCATCAACTTGAAAGGCCAAGATTTTTGTTTGAAGCTGATTTTCTATATGAGTTTTAAAATGCTGAAAACACTTAACTGAATCAGATTTTCCATTGGATAAATCCAATGAAATCTGCTAAAATCATCCACAAACAAAATACAATACCTATAACCATGCAGGGAAGGAAAAGTTGGACCCCACACATCACAATGAACTAGTGACTGTGGTTTCTTTTCATGAGAATTAGACAATTGAAATGACAATTTCTTGCTTTTGGCTAACTGACATGGATGACACAAATTTGGAGAAAAAGAAGAATTTGGAATGATATGTTTATCTGCATGCAATTTCTCCATTAACTAGAATCTCTCTCTCTGGTTCCTTCTCTTCACCATTAACATATCCAGATAAGTCGGTTGAAATTAAAATTGACTGAAATTGATCACGCCACAAGAGAAAGTTCGTTGAATCTAACTTGGTAGACACAAAATTAGCTTTGTTTGTAAAAAGCAAAGGAAAATTTAAAGATCTACCATCTTGATCAATTTGAGCAGCGGAAGAAGTACCATTCATATTATTCATGTGTTCCATTTTGTTTCTTCTTGTATAAACTTGTAGTGTCATGAACAACACCTAAAAAAATGTATTTAAAACTAAGAATTTGATTTTAGATCTTCACAAGAACAGATCCACTGAAAATTTATCTAAAATTTGAGAAAGAATCCAAAAATATGTTCGTAAAAGATGTTAATTCTTTAATGTGATCTATTGAATTGAAACGAATTGATGGATTGTTTGTGAAAAATTTCTTCGAAAGATTTAGGTGAAGATCGTCCCTCTGATACCATGAGAAACCAATAATATGTGAATTGAAAGTTTTGTTGTAATTATTACAGATAGAACTCTATTGTATTTATTACAAGAGAAAGTTGTAATAACAGCTGGACTAAGACTAAGGTCAAGTCAATCTTAGACTTGACTTGACTAGACACTAACATACTTGACTATATCCAATATGTACCACATGCGAAACGTGACATATTGCCACAAACAATCATCCACCAGGGCCTGGAAGAACATGGGTTGCAGCTCTGCAGACTATCCACAGCCAAGTGATTGTGGCGCCACATTTATGCAACTTTCTGGTCTTTAGATACTGAAGGTGTAAATTGAAACTTTGTGTGTTAGATGAGAATGGAATGATGAGATGCGTTTTTCACAATTTTGAACAGAAGGCTATAGCTTTTGAGGCGGTCTATCGTTCATAAACTGTGACCAGACTTGTGTTCTAGGATCATTAAGAGCATATCTGAAGATCTCTTAGCGAAATCAATACAATATAAGAGCGCGTATGATGATTTCGCATCAACATAATATGAATCCTAACTTCAGAACAAGATTTATATGAGGATGTTGATTAGACAGAAACAATTTTTGGTCAGCATTAAACCAACCAACCAACATTACTAGCTAGAAAGTTGCTGCTACCTAATATTGATGATTGAGATAGAACACTTGCCAAAAGACTATATACATACGAATTGAGAGAGACCTAACATAAAGCAAAAAAGAAAATGAAGGCCAAGTTCCGAACTACTTTCCGAATTACTTGAAACTAGATTGTACTAATAACAACCCAAGCTCATTAAAAGCATATATAGAGCGCTAATAAAAAGTGGCGTTAAAGACAATCAAGATTGTCGATAAGCTTTTACACAAAAACATACATTCGGTATGCACGGATATATACTTGGTTCGGCTTCATACTAAGCATATACATACATTTTCAGCAGTCTTATGTATGTGCTAATATGAGTTTTATTCACTCAATATATCTAACCAAGATCAGGGACCATGAAATTCTCTTCGTCGTCAGAGATTTCAATTCTTGGTTTCTTGTTGGCAGGCATGTGGTAATTGGATTTCATTATGGATTTGTATGTAGTTGCCATATTATTAGATGGTTGCAATGATGAAATAGAAAGTTGAGGGACTTCTGCTGCTGCCATTGAAGCTTCTTCATTAACTTGGTTGTTGTACATACCAATATCTGTAAACCAGTCTAGCTCCCCAAAGTCAATAGATGTGTCCTTCTGTAACTTTTGAATTGAAACGAAACAAAACACAGTTAGAGTCATTTCAGGACAATAACACAATGGACATAATCACTCAAACTGTAAGCTAATACCGGAAATCCATACCTTGTCACTAGATTCAAAATCGGAAAACTGTAGCAAATCATCGACAGCCCAAGTTGGAGAGTTTGCGTAATTAGAAGGTTGTTGTGGAACAGTCTGGACAGTATGTTTCACTGCACATGCCGGCTGCAACTTTTGATTGCTTGGTGGTTCTGGAATTTGCTTTTCAGTCTCTTTAGCACAGCTAGAGCCCAGCGCTACACGAATTCCAGTAGCCAAATATCGCTGATGGTTACTAGAAATGCTACCAGCTGAATGAATTGGCTCATCACAATCTTTGCAAAATAGAGCCCTGTCTTCTACACAGAATATAAATGCTGTTTTGTCCTGTAAATATAATCAAACATAAAACAATATGGGTTTATCAGACTCATTCCAGAAAAAAATAACCTAAGGCCAGTGCTCTTTCATTTCTAGGAAAGTTCTGCACCTCAAACAATCACTCTTAATCCCCTTCAATCGGGTACTCGACACGTCTGGTAAGTGGTATTCGCTCTCTTCTACATGCTTCTCTCCATAATTCCTAAACTAAACCACAAAAATCTAATCTTCATGTCACAATAAAGACCATCTCTACATGTTTTTTGTCTGGTATGTTACCATTTTAACTAGACATACTAAGGAACAATTTGTTTCTGTCAAGCCTAACTAGATATGCATTTAGGTAGCTTAAATTTGTGTGTGTGTGAGTGATCAAGACTAAACCATAATCAGTACAAAATTTTCCACTATTATAAACCATAATTAGCACATAATTATGAATAACTTAACAAAGTAATAGAGATTAGATTAAATTACTTGGCAGATATCACACTTAGGGAGCTTATTAGAGAGTGAATCAAGATGAAGCCTCTGATGTTTGCTAGCAAGTTTGTTAGCTGCATGAACTTCAACATCACATTTACTGCACAAAGCTGCTTCATCTGCACAACATATTACTGTTGCTGGTGCTTTCTCACATACATCACACTGAATTTTCATCTTAGCTTCTTCTTGCAACAAAACAACAACTTCACTAATCCTTGCTTGCTTATACACAAATGCTGCAAAAGAATACCAAATTTTGGACCAAAACAAGATTTTTAGAACTACACAAGTCCTGAGATTTTGAGTTCAAGAAAGAAGATGAAAGAGGAGAGAAGATCTAGAGTAGAGAAATGTGAATGGGATATTTAAGATTGATTAGAAAATCAAGAAGATAATGTTAGGATTCTCTCTGAATCAAAAAATTCTTTAACTATGGTTTTTCTTGGGACCTACAAATTTCCAATTTGTGGTTCTGCATTGAGCAAACTTTTTTAGTGGTCTCAAATTTCTTCTTCCTTTTCTCAGAGCTGTAATTGACAGCAGCATCTACTAATGCACGACAGCCATGTATAGAATTATAGTGAATCCTTCCCATATTGTCATCTACACCATTGGATGAAAGGTTGCAAAAGGTAGACTTTGGTTTTTGCAACATTTAATGGTTAGATTGAAGTAGTAGAAGTTTATTATGGTGAGTGACTAAATATGTTAACACTTGCATGTGTTGAGTCCAACTGATTAAGCCAACCAACTCTCACAAACGAAGGGAGGAGAGCCAACCAACTTTTATTTGGCTGAGATGTTAGTGTCGACATAAGGTGGTCCTTGAATCGGTCATAACTCAGTTCCGATTTGAAATGCAAGTAGTAGCCATCTAACCGAACTGCATTAAATGGATGGATCGGCTTTGAAATCGAGGAAATGAATCTACTGGACTAAAAGGTGGAGCCAGAAAACCAGTTATGGGGAAGCAACATCCTGTTAGGAACTGCCGTTAAGCAAAAAGGGCTTGATAACTCAATTTTTAGAAAAATTAGGCTTGGAAATCAGTTGGGATATTGGCTCCGCCTAGACTAGGGCATCATCTGTTGTTAACATAGAAGATGGACTTGGGCATATTATCAAGAATCCATAGAAATGTAAGCGCACTATTGTGTAAAGAAAGTGGTGGTCATGGATTCTTCAACTAATAGATGCAGTCTAGGGTCCTTTTCAACTAAGTCAGGTCACAGGTGGTCCTTTTCAGACATACAGAGCTAGATATGGGCAAGTAATTGTATTTGTCTTCATTTGTCAAATAACTTCGGAAGCCTATTCGGGTATTCATAAACAGTGTATTTTTACATTAAAAAAAAAAACCTCTACATTGTGGTATTTATCTTTTCTTGCCCCCCTTCTTGTTTCCAATCCTGCCTCCGCCATTGAATAAACGAGTACATATTGAACAAAATTTATGAGCAATCCTGTTTGCCAACAACAGTATGGCTATGGTACATCAATGTTTGTCAATGTTGTTGTGCATTGCCATTTGCCTAATTATTGTAAAAAACTTGCTTGTCTGGTATTCTTAAATTAATTTCATACTTGTACTGAAATGACTTAGTTCTTATCTGCTATTTATGGTTTCGATTTTGACTCTTAGCTGCTATGGTTTTGATGTACGCAATACAACTCAATGGATTTAACTCCCGCCTAAATGATTTGACTCGCTCAAATTTACTGGGAGTGGTGTGATTTTGATAAATTGCCTTTTTTTGGTAGATTGGACCAAATATCATGGCTAGGTGAGAGCAAAGACAGTGAGATTGGTATATTGGCTAATTTTCCCATTACCACCCATGGTGGGATTGGCAAATTCAAAAAACGAGTTGGCAAATGGATATACTGGGGGGTTTGCCCATCGAGACGTTAGTTAAGTCGATCGTCTTTGTTTGAGACGATTGACTCTCAACGGCTATAATCCAATGGCTCTTATTCTCTCCTCTATAAATTCAAACATTTTCAACTCCAAAATCACACCTCTCCACTCAAAAAATCTTCTACTATCTCTCCAATCTTAATCTTTCCATCTCAAACTCTTCTTCTCAACTTTTGTTCAAAAAAGAAAATCATAAAAAAATGGCAAAAATTGGAATCCAACTTGATCTCCCTACCCAACTTGATTTTTCTGGAGTCATATGATAGACACATTTTTATGTCTAATTTGTTCCTAATTCTCTATATTATTAGTGCTCGTTTTTATACTTATTGTGTGATTTTATGTGGTTGTAGGTATTTTTGAGAAATAAACATTTGTGAAAAAATTGGCTTGAAAAGGTGATAAAAGCACCCGAGGGAATTACTAAAGGCACCCAATAGCTTGATAAAGGCACCCACCAGATTGATAAGGGCAACCTCCTTTTGAATTTAAAATTCAGAAAAAGACAGGAATTATTACTTCACGCGTGAGAGTATTCTGTTGTATTTGGGAGCGTTTTAAGGGATTTGGAGGTGGTTTTGAGTTACCAAATTCAAGAAACAATAAAAAGACGATCACAACACGTCATAGAGAGTTGTTCACGCCGGAAAAAATGGTGAAAGTTGAGTTGTAGCCGGAAAAGAGAATTATTCACTGATTCATATTAACAAGAGTTTTAGTTTGTTTTGGATAGATTTTCGAGCCCTTATCAGTTAAGGAAAGTCCATCAGGTTTTCTAAGACCTATAAATATCAAAAAAATCCAAGAAATCAAGGGGGTGGAGAGTTTCGGCGGAAAACAAGAGGAAGTAGTTCTCTTGGAGATTCCTTGCTCCTGTGGTGTAGAAAAAGGTTGTATCAAGTCCTGAAAAGATTGGGAGACATTGGGTCAAGCTCAGGAAGCTAAACAGAAGAAGAAAAATCACTCCAGGAAAGTTCTGTGTTGCTGTTGTTGAAGAAGACGTGAAGAACAGAGAAAAGGCAACGGTTTCTTCAACCATTTTGTAACGTTTATCTTCATCTTTGCAACGTTTGTCTTCAACTGCAACGGTTTCTTCAACCCATCTGCAACGGATATCTTAGCATCTGCAACGTTTATCTTCAGCTGAAAACACTTTTCTTCTGTAACAGTGAGAACAGTGGTTCGTAACACCATTACACCGTTGCGAACCATCTGTGTTTTTATTTTTTCTTCTTTTTACACACTTTTGAGCCATGTTTCTATCTTTTGAGAGTGTGTACATCATGAGAAGCTAAACCCAACCACTGGGACAATGGAGGAAGCCATATTTCATGAATGAATGGTAACTATTTTTGATTCTTAATGATTTTTGTATTGATTTTTAATTGATTTATGATTTTTATTAATTAGTTGTGATTTTGTTTGATGGTGTGTGCTTGGACATAAGTTGTTTTGATGCGCCATGCTTGTGATTTACAGCTAATGTTTTAGAAATTTATTTTTGGCAAAGAAACAGAGTCAATAAAAGAGCTATAATTGTTAAAGAATTATTGTAGAAATCAATCAGAGGTGATTTTGGTAGAATCTTGAGTTCCAGTTTCTCCCAATTTTGTTACAAACTTTTAATGTTTTCTATTTTTAATTAGTTTTTCAAATTCTAAAACGAATCTTCACAAGTCTCAGCGAAAGAACACATTTTTGAAACTTTTCAGAAACGATCATCAAACTCGAAGATGCTATTAGTAAGATATGATGGTTATAGGAAAATAGAGAATGAGAAAAAACAAAGAGGTCTTCAAGTTTTAGATGTTAACCAAGTCAAATCTGCAGTTATTAGAAAAAGAAGAGTTCAAGGCAAGAAAACCGAAGGAAAAGAAAATTTGAAAGTAAAACGTACGACTGTTCTAAAAAACCAGGGAAAATCTTCTAAAGAGGGTATCAAATGGAAGATCCGTCAAATGAAGATAAACAAGAGTCCCAAGATTGTTAGAGATTTTTACTAACATATTTATTTAATTTAAGTTTTTACAGTCCTAGTTTATATCTTGTAAAAGAGCATAGTATATTAAATTAATGTAATGGAGATTGATAATTTAATCTAATTTTATTAATTTATTCTAATTTTAGTTAAATTTTTTAATTTTGTCAGAGTATATTTAATTAAAAATCCGTAATTGAATTAGTTGGTAAGATCGAAATTATAAATTATATAGTCATTGTCGTTGCAAACTGAGATGATCGGCCTAGGTTGAGCCAACAACGGCTAGTTCCATACAACGGCTATAAAATAGTTCTATAAATTCAAGCATTTTCACTTCCCAAATTACACCTTCTCCAATTTCTTTTCCAAATTCTTTTACATCCATATGGCTCAACCGTATATTAATCCAGCAGAGTTTACCATTGATGAAGATCTATCTCTATGTAGAAACTTTATTACATGCTATCCGGCAAGGAATGAGGAACAACGGCAAAATGGTTTAGTGAGTATGAGTAACTGGAGCAGAATCTATGATAACTTTTGCACTGACACCGGTGGTAACCCGAATAACCGTAATGTAGCTGGGATGTTTTGTCGATATCAAACTATAAAAAGACAAGTGGAATAATTTATAACTTTAGTTCAGGTTGTCAATCGATATCGATTAAGGGGTGAGACCAATGCTGAAATTGTATTGTGAGCTCGAGAAGAATGGCGAAGATGGAAAAGCACAAGTTTTGCTTATGAAGCTCATTACGTAATCGTGAAAGATTTTTTGATTGTACGTATGAGATATTAATAAGTAGGCATGCTACTCCATGAAAAACGTTGTTAAATTTTAATTGAATGTGAAATAAAATTAGTAGTTTTTTTTTCTTTTGTTGTGATTACATGCTCTCCAATTCAATTAAAAATATTATAAATAGTTGGGGTGGAATTATAGCCGTTGGATTTGTTTCATAGAGATTCAACAAAAGTCGAATCATGCTAGGATGCTCGGTTCACACTGAGTCGATGTTCGTCTCAACATAGGACGAGCGGCCTATCTTACGTTGATCGGTTTTACATGCCTCGTTTTGGCCATTCCCCACTGCCCAAACCCAAGTTTCTCCATCCACCTGGCTTGGCATTTTTGGCAAAATGCCCATCCCCATTGGAATTTCTCTAAGTAGGGATTATTAGGTTGTATAGCTTCTAAAACCTCAACACTTTGGTTGGTGAGATAGGTTAGGATTCAGAAAGTTCTCCGGTCCAATCAAGCATTCGCGTTGTGTGGCAGAAAGACACATATGAGAGAAAATCACCACTAATAATGCACCTCTCATTGTTAATCTATCAGCTGAAAAGTTACATCATTTTTTACCCTGGATTTTTCTCGTATGGATCTGAATGTAATCACCTGACTTATCTTGATCTGACTCAATGTGTTTGTTTTTT
>JAJJMC010021108.1:0-17715 GCA_023531435.1 Papaver californicum | reverse complement strand
GGGATTGTAAGGAATCCACCAGAATGATCTAAACGGAGTTCCCCGGAGAATGAACTCCGGGAGGGTAGGGTATAAATTACTATAATAAAGTAGTAAAAAGAAATTAACACGTTTCCAAAATAATAATTAAGGACTTTCTCTTTTTCTTCCCCAATTCTTTTTTTCTTATGACATGACAATACAATCTAGATTCTCGAATTTTTGAACAAAACACCAACCAGAGTTGGGGTTCGGGTTGGAATTTTTATTCAATTGAGGCATGGGCGGCCTATTTATTTATGGTTCTAGGACCAGTAGTTCTAGGGGTCGACTCGGTTCTCTCAAATTGTTTCTCATTATTAAGAAAAGGTAACGAAGATAAAATACGGGCTTGTTTTATAGCAATAGTAATTAATCGTTGTTGTTTCAAGGTTAATCTATTCACTCGTCTAGATAATATTTTTCCTTGTTCACTAATAAATCGACTAATTAAACTCATGTTTCTATAATCAATTCGATCCCCCGATCCAATTGGGGGCAAACGCCTACGAAAAGATCGCTTGGATTTAAGAAAAGGTCGCTTGGGTTTTTCCATTGTTTATTCCTTATCCCGAAAATCCTATTTCTGAATTCAAATTCTTTTTTGATCCGACTGAAATAGGATTTGATTTGTTTCTATATATTATATGTAATTTATTCTTGTTACTTCGAAGGGTAGCACACACACCCTCTACCTCTGGTTCGGTCTATTTCTTTATCTCCCCATGAATTGTATGTTTGCAACAATAGGGACAGAATTTTCTCAATTCCAATCGACTAGGCGTATTGTGTCGATTCTTTTGAGTAATATATCTGGAAACGCCCGATGATTCCTTATTAACACGGTTTCGTATACAACTGGTACATTCCAAAATAACTCTGACTCTAACATCTTTACCCTTGCCCATGAACCTCCCTTGAATTTTGGATTTACCCAACTCTTTGATTTTCGACCCGAAATCAAATTTCAAAAGATTTTGTTGCAATCAATAGAGTAATATAAAGAATAAGTAATACAACAATTTATAACTATCAATTATTTTGAATCCTAGTACATACAGTATTTCATTTAAATATCTTGTATGATTTCTTTAGTTTCCCTAGATCCCATTTATTTCTATTTTCTTAGGCCCTTTGAGTCTAACCCAAGTTTCACTGAGATTGAATCCACTTTTGTTTTTTCCTTTTCTGTCCTTCTATATTTTGAAAATAGGAAAAAAGAATAAAACAAAGAGAGGAAGAAGGATTAGTCACAGATAATTTATTATCTCACTAATCTTCTTCATCCCTTCCCATGTCAATAACTAGAATGAAAAAAACGGGAATGTCAACGCATCTGGGAATAAATGATTAATCTCTATCAATAGCCCTGTTAAAGACCCAAACCATAGATTACTTAGCACAGGTGCCACAGAGAGATATGTTTTTATATCTCGCATTGCTAACTCTCCTTCTTTATTGTAATACATATATGATCAGATGCATATGTGGTTAAGGATCACTTATATTAGTATGTGAAATCCCTAATAAAAATAGATATATACAACGACCCGGTAGATAAGATTTCACTTTCCTTAAAACAGAAAAAGACGCCCCCCCTCTTCCTGAGTATTACCGACAAATATTCATTTCTCTATCCGAAGGATTTCATATGTAAATAATTCTTTTATTATATGTTATATGAGACCAAAAAAAAAAAATTGCAAACGAAATTTTTTATTATAGGGGGGGAAATAATGATGTGAAAAACAAGACAGGGATTCTTTACAGTGACACTGTATACCAATTGAAAGGGATGTAGCGCAGCTTGGTAGCGCGTTTGTTTTGGGTACAAAATGTCACGGGTTCAAATCCTGTCATCCCTACCTATTACTTTTCATGTGGACAGTAATTGAGATCGATCCTAATTGTACATACATTATGATACTATAGACATACAAAATATATTAGGCCTACAAAGATAATACTTTTTTATGGTCTTATCTATTGTGATAAGAAGGCGCTCTTAGTTCAGTTCGGTGGAACATGGGTCTCCAAAATCTGATGTCGTAGGTTCAAATCCTACAGAGCGTGATTCTGTTCTCGAATTACAATGAAATAACTCCACCAACTTAAACAACAACCTTAATTTGACCTCCTTGAATTAAAAAAGGAGGAGGTCAATCAAAAACGAGATGTTACTTAATCAAAGGTCCAAGTGATCACCGCGTATGTATTGTAAATATTCAGTTACGAATAATCCAGCCAAAGTAATAGGAATTAGACCTAACACGATTCCAAATAGTAAAACTTCAATCATTTTGGTTTGTTTGAAAGAGGAAAAAGAAAGGTAATATCTATTCTTAAATATAAATACGAATCAATAATGAATCTCAATGATAAAGAATTGACAATTGACGCGGGAAGTCACTTTAGAATTCCTAGAATCTCACAGAAAAAGTTTTTTTTAATGAATTGTTCATTCAATTCATTTAAAATAAGTCGTATCTTGCTCAGACCAATAAAAAGAGCGTGAGTTATAGTTGAAGCCGCCAGTAGAAAACCGAAATAACTAGTTAGAGTAGGCATAAATGAGCTAAATAAGATACGTTCTTTTTATACATATGGTGATAAAACATTCACCTAAGTTTACATAAAAATAAACTGACAAAATCTGCTCCAATGAAAAGTTTTTGATTCATCAATCATTATAGACGGCACTAATAAAGATAGGGTGACAGAAGTAGAAAAAAGATTGATCTAGTGATCCATCATCTGTAACATCTAACGATTCCTTTATTTTGAATCAACAGATTCGTTGAGCAACTATTGGGTCAAGTAAAAAGAAAAAACTTTGTAATGAAATTTCATTCATTTCATAATGTAAACTCTTTTTGAATTACTATGGAATCAAATCGAAAATCTTTTCTATTTTTATTATTTCTTTTTCAATTGTATATAATCAAGTTCCTTTTTGGAGCAAAGGACCTTATCACAACACCTTTAACCTCATAAAATAAAGTCGTAGGCTCTTTAATTGTACATAATATCTCACAAATGCTAAGAAAAAAGTATCGCACGATCGTTGGACGAAATAAAAGCTTTATTTCAAGACAACTCAATTCTAAAACTAGTCATTCTATTATCATTTCCTTTTAGGTTCTACATGCCGCCTTTCCATATTAGGGAATCCCTCTCTTGTATCTAGGTCAAGAAGGAAAAGAACCTTTGGCTGTAATACGACAATGGTTGCATCACGAATATTGATTGATTCTTCCTTTTTTTCTTTGGTCAAATACTATCTACTCCTATTATTGTACTACTAATCCATTCCTTGAACTCAAAGGATCCGAAGAAAAACCCGTTATATACAACCAAGAAAAGAGGTTTCTAGATTTCGTATCTAATAGAATTGTGTGAATATGATAACATCTTTCATTAATTATTAGAACCCAACCCGGCGAACTCAAGCTTTACCAGATCTTCAGTTTCTAGCCCAAAGCGAGTAATGAAAAGAACCCTATACTACTACAGTACAGAAATTTTGGGTTGAATAGCACATCATCCTTATATATAAGGAACAAAAAAGGAAGAAAGAGTTTATGTAACACTTCTTTTGGATACTGATTTAAATTGCGTTGCTGTGTCAGAAGAAGGGTAGCTATACTGATTCGGTATACTCTAAAGACGCCTTCGGTACACTATTGACGATCTAACAAAGATTAAGGATCCGTGGGTTTCCACTTACTGATCCCATCTTTCACGGAATCGATCCCCTTTGACTGTACAAGAATATGTGGAGCTCAGCATGTCTGGAAGCACGGGAGAACGCGCTTTTGGTGATATTATTACCAGTATTCGATACTGGGTCATTCATAGCATTACTATACCTTCCCTATTCATTGCGGGTTGGTTATTCGTCAGCACGGGTTTAGCTTACGATGTGTTTGGAAGCCCTCGGCCAAACGAGTATTTTACAGAGAGTCGACAAGGAATTCCATTAATAACTGGCCGTTTTGATCCTTTGGCACAACTCGATGAATTTAGTAGATCCTTTTAGGAGGCCCCATGACTATAGATCGAACCTATCCAATTTTTACAGTGCGATGGTTAGCTATTCACGGACTAGCTGTACCTACCGTTTCTTTTTTGGGGTCAATATCAGCAATGCAGTTCATCCAACGATAAACCTAACCCGAATTGAATTATAGAGCTATGACACAATCAAACCCGAACGAACAAAATGTTGAATTGAATCGTACCAGTCTTTACTGGGGGTTATTACTCATTTTTGTACTTGCTGTTTTATTTTCCAATTATTTCTTCAATTAAGAAAAAGGGAGAGAATAGTGCGAATTCTCTATATCCCACTCGGAAGGATCTCATCTCAAAATTATCCATGGCTGTTTATGTCTCTAGCATGACCACTTGATGAAATGTGGAGGGAAGTGGGGTAAATGGCCGATACTACTGGAAGGATTCCTCTTTGGTTGATAGGTACTGTAGCCGGTATTCCTGTGATCGGTTCAATAGGTGTTTTCTTTTACGGTTCATATTCCGGGTTGGGCTCATCCCTGTAATAATAATATGAACTGAGTTGTAGACAGGAAAAAGTAAGAGCTCAACGGGACCTTACCCCTTTTGTTTAATTCGAGGGGTAAGGTCCCGTTGAGCTCTTACTTTTTCAACGAAATTTTTTTTCATTCCATAAAAAAAGTTTGCAGATAATCCAGTTAATACAAGCACACTATTCTATTCGTAAAAAAAAAGTGGGCCTTTTGCTCCGATGTTTCAAATAGCTCTTTTTTAAGATGATGCTTGCTTTTGGAGAATTAACTCTATTGATTGGATTCATAATACCTGTTCCTACATAGTAGGTATTCGTCCGAAATCGAAAAAAAGGGCGGGAATTAATCTATTTTCTGAATGACATACATAATGTGGATTCCTGTATATGAGACATCATCCAAAGAATTTCTATACTAATAGAAGCTTACTCCATTTATTTTATTATCTCATCAAAGTTTTCCTTTTTTTTTTTAGTTCATCGAAGAAGTTCGAGTTACTCAACGAGCGAATCCACCCCCCTTTTTTATTGTCCACTACTTTTTATAAATCCAAAGAGGCGAGGTTCCGATAAACCTAAAAAAAGGGAATAGTACTTTTTAGGCGTAAGGGGATTAAGAATCATTATTCTTTTGACACAAGAAAAGAAAATTTCACCCTTTTCTTGTGTCGAAGATTAGAAAGAGAAAAAATCCCTCCTATAATAGGTTGTTCCTTTCATTTATTCCTTGCTTTATATTCTCCTACCACTTATGTCGATTATCTACTCCTATTCGAATTTGATTCCCTTTTTCTATATAGAATAGGATACTTTTGATTTCATGTATTTCGTGGCATTTCAAATTTGACAATAGTGAGATAGTAACGCCACTCCTTTTTGGATTGAAAAGGGAGTTGGATTCACGTCAAATAACGCGTTCTTCACAATATAATACTAGTCTATTACTAGCAGTAAAAGTCAAAGCTAAGTACTTTCCAATATCTTGTATAAAAACAAACAGTAGCAACAAAGCAAGTAAACTAAATCCTATTTTTAACCATACATAATTACATCGATCAAGAAGAATTTGGTTTTTATGAACTTTATGTTAATAAATCCGTGGACCTAAAAATTCATTTCAGACAATTGAACCTTCTCGAATTGTTTCTTTTTCAAAACCAAAAATATTTGTGCCAGAATAACAGATGCCAAGAAGAACAAAAGGCCTTGGACACGTGATGGATCTTGAAGTACTATTTCTGCGTCTCCCTGACCAAATCCACCCACGTTGGGATTACTTGTTAGTGGTTGATCAAGCTTGATAGATTCGCCTTCTGACACAAGAAGTTCCGGTCCTCGAGGTATAATATCGACCACTTGGTGACCGTCTGACGTATCTGCTATGCTTATTTCATATCCCCCTTTTTCTTTACGTACAATTTTACTTACTATACCTGCTGATGTAGCATTATAGACTGTATTGTTACTCTTACTCCCATCGGGATAAATCTGACCCCTACCTCTGTTCCCACCTACATATATAGGATATTTTAAGAAGTGAACGTCTTTGTTAATAGCGGGGTCTGGGGAAAGAATTGGAAAGGTGATTTCACTATATTTCTGACCTGGAACAGGACCTATCACAAGAATATTTTTTTTTGTGGGACGATAACTCTGAAAAGAAAGATTGCCCATCTTTTCTTTCATTTCGGGAGAAATACGATCGGGGGGGGCTAATTCGAATCCCTCAGGCAAAATAAGAACAGCCCCTACATTCAAAGCCCCCTTTTTCCCATTAGCAAGAACCTGTTTCAGTTGCATATCATAAGGGATTCTTACAACTGCTTCAAATACAGTATCAGGAAGTATCGCTTGTGGAACCTCAATATCCACAGGCTTATTAGCTAAATGGCAATTGGCACAGACAATACGCCCAGTCGCCTCTCGTGGATTTTCATAACCTTGCTGCGCAAAAATGGGATATGCATATGAAGTAGATGGCCAAGTTATTACATATAGCATGATCGATACAGAAATGGATCGAGCCATCTGCTCCTTTATCCGAGAAAAGATATTTCTTTTTTGCATGGTCCAATCGTTGATCCCGAGAATTTCTACAATAAATTAGGTAGGTTACTAGTATAGTTCCCTATCCACGATTCTGCTATTGTAATGGAATAATTTTACTGGAATGGAATACAGGAAGAATCTCTGGGATGGGTATAAATAGAAAAGGTAAGTAAGATTTGGAATGCTTTGTTTATGTATGTACAAACAAAGTAACAAACATTATGATTTGATTAATATCGGTGAATCAGCCTTTAGTCATTCATTGAATGATAAATCACTACAAGTGACGGAGATACGCGATTTAAATAACGGAAAATCCAATATTTTAAAAGTGTATCTAGAATTACTGGGAAAGTGGAAACAAGACCAGATATAATTTGATCATTATGATAAAATCCAAAATCCTTGGAGATAGAGCCAATCATTAGTTCCCAACCATGAGGCGAATGGAATCCGATACATAAATCAGTTAATAAAAGAATAGAAAAAGCTTTTATTGTGTCACTTAAGTTATAGAGGAATTCTTTCACCCAAGAATTAAGAACGAGAAGTTCTTCATTACCTAGAATAGAATAACCACTTAGAATAGCGAAACAGATTATATTTGTCGAGAAGTGCAAAATGCTATGAATATGACCCTCATTGTGCATCTTGACCAATTGTAGCGTTTCCTTGTGGATTTCTATACGTAGTTTTTGTATATGTGTCTCCGGGTACTCCTTTATCATTTCGTCCAAAAAGAAAAGTTCTTCTAATTCTATGAATTTTCTAGAAGATTCTTTTCTTTAATATCAGTCAAAAACATTTCGGATTGCCTAGTATTCCACCAATTTGTAACCCAGGATTCCATATTTTTATTAAATGAGAGAGAAACCCACCAGGGTAAAAATATAATAGATGCAAGATATGTGAGGGTAGTGAATGTTTTCTTTTGTGGCATTTTTAATCTGTAAATTACTAATGAAACTACCTCTTTCGTCGACTCTATCCGATCGAATATTTCTATGAAGCATGAGTTCGATAACAAGGTATCGAACCTATGGATCTACGCCTCCTTTTTTTTTTAGTTAGTCCTTGGATCAAGAAAGAACATAGAAATAAGAGTAAGGGTTTGCTTCGCTTCGAATGAAGAAAAAAGTTTCCGGGTCTTTCAATTAGTCAAATTAGAAACATTAGTCAAATTAGAAACAATTGCATCTTTTCGATTAATGTCCGAAAGAGCCGCCTTTGTTAGATCAATTATTGCGAAGGGCTACCTACAGCCCAGGAATAATGGAGGGAAATTTTGAAAAATATTGAGATAATGGTGAAATCAAAAATGAGTGGCAAAACCTGAGAAAGTTTGGATATTTATAGTTATTAAGGGATCTAATCATTGATGATCAAGCAGGAAAAAGGCGTAGAAAAAAGAAAAATCGCTTGACAAAAAAAAAGAGGAGTTATTTACAATATAGAATCCATCTGTATCTAACGTAACAATTCAAAATAGTAGACCCCCAAAAAAGAAAAATTATAGTCTGAAAGAATTGCGTTTTTTTTGTTTCCACAAAAAAAGTTTCGTTTTCTGTTTATTCCATATACATCCACTTTTGCTCGAATGAACGTTCTGAAAAAACTTAAGTTAAGTTCTATAAAATGAAGATTCATTAGTTCTGTTTCTTTCCCCATGCTAACAAAACATTAATTCTTCGCAGTTCATTTCAAAATACTTCAATTGGTACGCGCAAGAAATAGGCCAATTCCGCCGCTTTTTGTTCAATTTCTCGTGGAGTCAGGTTCTCATCAGTACGAGTCAAGGGAATGGCTCCCTGACCTCTGATTTCCATATAAAGGACACGACGCGGAAAAAGACCCTCTTTAATTTCGATTCTAATCGACTGGACATCTCTCATAAGGAATCGAAGGAAGATACGACGATTTATTCCAGGAAATCCCCAACGAAAAATACACACTATTCCTTCTTTTCGATCGAATCGGTCATAACCACTACCTACATTCCACGAAATTGTGCACCACAAATAGGAGCTAATGAACAGACCCGCGATCCCATAGAAAGACATAACGATGCCTTGTGGAAAAAAGAGGATTTCCTGAGACGGGAATAAGGATATTAGATTCCTACCAAGATAACTAGAAGTTCCAACCAATAAGAACCCTAGTGAACCTAAAAGAAGGATACAGGCCCAGCAGAAATTACTTGTTTTTCGAGACCCCGTTATAAGTTCTATCCATATACGTTCTGAGCGCCAGTTCATACTAGATCAAGTTGCATTTTTTTGGAATTGAGAGAATAACCCAAATGAATTTTACTTTACTTTTTTTGTTCCCGAAGTAACTCTCATCAACTAGCACTATTACGATGTGAACCATTAGAAATAATTCATCAAATTGGTTAGATATAAAAGCGTCTGCTTCATAGGGATCTAGACAATCTTATTTTTTTGAACATGAAGAAATAAAGAAGCCATTGCAATTGCCGGGAAAACTAGGCCCACTAAAGGCACAAAAATAGAGGGTAAATCAAAAGTTGTCATAGAATGGATACCTCGATTTAAAATTTGTACCTGTTATAAAGATATCTTATGATAAGTATATCTATTTATTATAAGTATAGAATAATAAGTGCAAGGAATGTAGAACTAAATATGAGTTCTCACGGGAGATATTGAAATAGGCACGATTTCAATTCTATTATTTTATATATTTGAATTTTTCTATATCTATAATACGTAAGAGGATAAGATGAAATTCTTTTTCTTCATAAAATTTTGCCAAAACAAAAGAAGAATGCATTCTTTTATCCTGTTGATCGAAACTTCCTGATTACTAATCATGAATATAGCACCAATTATAGGTATAAAATACAGCTCTAGAGGAAAAATTTTAAAGTAAGTATCCGACACTTTTGATTCTTCTTACAATATAAATGGATCTTATGCCCGTAATGAAAACGAACTCTTCTTTTTTTTCTTTACCGATAACTAAAAAACTTCTTTTCCGCAAATAAAAAAACGGAATTGAATGCTCTACTTGATTGAATTTTGATTTAAGGGAAAGAAACCGTGAAGCTGAAATAACTCATTCAGAACACTTTTTAAAGGATTACGTGGTACGATTGAGTCCAATAAGCCCTTGTGGAATAAATACTCAGCCGCCTGGGAACCATCAGGTACTGTCTTATTCAATGTTTGTTCAATTACTCTTTTACCCGCAAATGCAATGTAGGCATTAGGCTCGGCAATAATGATATCTCCCAACATACCAAAACTTGCAGTCACCCCACCGGTTGTAGGAGATGTAAGGATTGATACATAGAATAACTTTTTATTTGATTGATAATTATATGAAGCGGAAGATATTTTAGCCATTTGCATCAAGCTCAAACTTCCTTCTTGCATGCGCGCTCCTCCCGAAGCACAAACTATAATAAGAGGGAGAGCTTTACGAGTCGCATGCTCGATCAAACGGGTAATTTTCTCGCCTACTACGGATCCCATACTGCCCCCCATGAACTGAAAATCCATAACCCCAATAGCTATGGGAATACCATTTAGTTGACCTATGCCTGTTTGAATAGCCTCGGTTAACCCTGTTTTTCTTTGATAAGAATCGATACGATCTTTATAAGGTTCCTCTTCTGAATGAAATTCAATGGGGTCGATAGAAACCATGTCTTCATTCATAGGATCCCAAGTGCCCGGATCAACCGAAAGCTCGATTCTATCTGAACTGCTCATTTTCAAATGATATCCGCATTGTTCACAAACATTTAGTTTTGACTTAAAAAATTTCTTATAATTTAACCCATAACAACTTTCGCATTGAACCCACAAATGTCTGTATTTTTTATTTATATCGAGATCATTATATCTTCTTCTCATATTGAAATCGCTTCTATTTGTGCTAATTTGTATACTGGAACTCTCGTTGTCACTACTATTTACACTTTCATTACAAATGTAACTATACATGTAACTGTCGCTGTAATTGTAACTACCGGCTGAAATGTAATTATCAATACTGATTTCAGAACGAAGATAACTATCAATGCAATGAAAAATGTGATTATTCCAACTATATTGAGTATCATACATATAACGATCGTAGTTGTGATTGTTACTTTGAGAACCATTATTCAGATAACTAAAAAAGGCACTTTCTAGTTCATTCATAAAAGAGCGATCGTTATCAATCTCGAAAAGAAAATTTTCAATATTTAAATATATCGAATAACTGTTACCATTACGATCCCTAACTAAAAAGAGGTCATCAGAGATCAAACTCCGAATGTCCCTGACATCGAAAAAAGTATCCATATTATTAGAACTGGAATTATCACTATCGTCCCAACTATCAATTTTTTTATCCCTATCATATATAACGGGATCTTCACTTCCACTGGTATTTTCAATAGGACCAAGACTATCCATTGATTTACTTAGCCCAGACCTATGTTTTAATTCCTCGTTAAACAACATCGAATGGAACCACCTTTTTTCCATAGAGCTTGCCTGCCCCCCTATTTGAATGTAAATACAATAGATGAATAGTCATTCGATGAATAATCATTTGAATATATCCTCTCGGAATAAGCATATAGATCCAATAGAATAATTAACTAATCACGGATGAGTCTTGAAAAAAAATCTTTTTTTGTGGGAATCTGGATATCACTTCACTATCAATCTATATGATGGAACCCTTTCTTCAATTAGAATAGAAAGAGAGGGTTATCCCGTGCCATGTACAAATTCGAATCAAAAAAATTTGTTCTCTCCTAGGAAGAATTCATTTTTGGAGAACTTTGGAGAATAATAAGTTTCTATTGCAATGCGGAAGGAAAAGGACAATATACGGGACGGGGATAAAGCGTTGTGACCATTGGCTCGATTCGACCATAGTCCGGAATTTAGGGGTATAGAAAATATTCTACTAATCCCATCTCAAGGATCCATAGGATTAATTATGGATCCAACAACTGAAGGATTTTCATTGTTGAGTCTTAGATCTTGTATTTAAGATTTTGTATACCGAAATCCAGTATGTATATATGCCTGGAAAATGAAATAGGAACCTTATTCATTATTCGGCTCAATCCTTTTTTAGTAAAAGATTGGGCCGAGTTTAATTGCAATTTAATTAAAGGAACGAATGGTAATTACTGGATTACAAAGTATCCATTGCTTCAAATTCGAATTTGATTTCCTTCCATACTTCACAAGCAGCTGCTAGCTCAGGGCTCCATTTGCAAGCTTCACGGATAATGTCATTACCTTGACGAGCAAGATCACGTCCCTCATTACGCGCTTGTACACACGCTTCTAGGGCTACTCGATTTGCTACGGCACCCGGTGCATTACCCCAAGGGTGTCCTAAAGTTCCTCCACCGAACTGTAGTACAGAGTCATCTCCAAAGATCTCGGTCAGAGCAGGCATATGCCAAACGTGAATACCACCTGAAGCCACAGGCAGAACACCCGGTAGAGAAACCCAATCTTGGGTGAAATAAATACCACGACTTCGGTCTTTTTCAATATAATCATCACGTAGTAAATCAACAAAGCCCAAGGTTATTTCCCTTTCCCCTTCCAGTTTACCTACTACGGTACCAGAGTGAATATGATCTCCACCAGACATACGTAATGCTTTCGCTAGTACACGGAAGTGGATACCATGATTCTTCTGTCTATCAATAACTGCATGCATTGCGCGGTGGATGTGAAGAAGTAAGCCATTATCTCGGCAATAATGAGCCAAGCTAGTATTTGCAGTGAATCCCCCCGTTAAATAGTCATGCATTACGATAGGAACTCCCAATTCTCTGGCAAATACAGCCCTTTTCATCATCTCTTCACATGTACCTGCAGTAGCATTCAAGTAATGTCCTTTGATTTCACCTGTTTCGGCCTGTGCTTTATAAATTGCTTCGGCACAAAATAAGAAACGGTCTCTCCAACGCATAAAGGGTTGTGAGTTCACGTTTTCATCATCCTTGGTAAAATCAAGTCCACCGCGGAGACATTCATAAACCGCCCTACCATAGTTCTTAGCAGATAACCCCAATTTTGGTTTAATAGTACATCCCAATAGGGGACGACCATACTTATTCAATTTATCTCTTTCAACTTGGATACCGTGAGGTGGGCCTTGGAAAGTTTTAACATAAGCAACAGGAATTCGCAGATCCTCCAGACGAAGAGCGCGAAGCGCTTTGAACCCAAATACATTACCCACGATGGAAGTAAACATGTTAGTAACAGAACCTTCTTCAAAAAGATCTAAAGGATAAGCTACATAACAAATATATTGATTTTCTTCTCCAGCAACGGGCTCGATGTCGTAGCATCTTCCTTTGTAACGATCAAGGCTGGTAAGTCCATCGGTCCACACAGTTGTCCATGTACCAGTAGAAGATTCGGCAGCTACCGCGGCCCCTGCTTCCTCAGGTGGAACTCCAGGTTGAGGAGTAACTCGGAATGCTGCCAAGATATCAGTATCCTTGGTTTCATAGTCAGGAGTATAATAAGTCAATTTGTAATCTTTAACACCAGCTTTGAATCCAACACCTGCTTTAGTCTCTGTTTGTGGTGACATAAGTCCCTCCCTACAACGCATGAATTAAGAATTCTCACAACGACAAGGTCTACTCGACATGAATTAGCCGTTAATGAAACCTTTCACAGGAATCTTTCACAAAACTCTCAACAAATATTATCAACTAATCAGAATGGTTGGTTGTTAGACTACGGTATTTGATTCGCCAAATACATCAACATCATTATTGTATACTCTTTCATATGTATGGCGCAACCCAATCCCTGTTTTTCAAGTTTCTAATCCCGTACTTTTTTTAATCTAAATTTAGAAAAAAAAGGAAATTCACTCTTGACAGTGCTATATGTTGTATATGTAAATCCTAGATGTAAAACTATCTGGAATTCGTCCCTGAAAAGGTAGAGAAGAGGCGGAAAACTATATGCTGAAATAAGAAACAATGGCCAATGTGAAAAAAAAAAATGAATCATAAATAGAGTTCAGGTTCGAATTCCATAGAAAATATGGGTGGGATTGTCTATAATGCTAGAGAACTGAAACGCTCCCTCATGGTTTTTATCCATCTACCTTTTTTTTAGGTTGTGAAATTGGAAAATTCACTCATTGAACGAGTAAACAATCGAATTGGAGTCGCTTGAATGGTACCAACGAAATCAAGTGCTAACTCCTATTTATTATTGAATTAACCGATCAACCTGCTTGCTATCGGACATTTTTTCTTCGGTTTACAAAATGCAAAGAATTTCTACATATTTCACTTTATTATCATTATGAAAACAAATCCTACCCCTTCGGGTCTCGGGGTTTCCGCACTTGAAGAAAAAAACCTGGGGCGTGTCGCTCAAATCATTGGTCCGGTGCTAGATGTATCCTTTCCCCCGGGTAAGATGCCTAATATTTATAACGCTTTGGTAGTTAAGGGCCGAAATACTGACGGCGAGCTAATTAATGTTACTTGTGAGGTACAGCAATTATTAGGAAATAATCGAGTGAGAGCTGTAGCTATGAGTGCTACAGATGGTCTGAAGAGAGGAATGGAGGTTATTGACACGGGAGCTGCTCTAAGTGTTCCAGTTGGTGGGGCGACTCTCGGACGAATTTTCAACGTTCTTGGAGAGCCTGTTGATAATTTAGGTCCTGTAGATACTCGCACAACATCTCCTATTCATAGATCTGCGCCTGCCTTTATACAATTAGATACAAAATTATCTATTTTTGAAACAGGGATCAAAGTAGTTGATCTTTTAGCTCCTTATCGACGTGGGGGTAAAATAGGACTATTCGGGGGGGCTGGAGTGGGTAAAACAGTCCTTATCATGGAATTGATCAACAACATTGCCAAAGCTCATGGAGGCGTATCCGTATTTGGCGGAGTGGGCGAGCGTACTCGTGAGGGGAATGATCTTTACATGGAAATGAAAGAGTCTGGAGTAATTAATGAACAAAATCTTGCAGAATCAAAAGTAGCTCTAGTCTATGGTCAGATGAATGAACCGCCGGGAGCTCGTATGAGAGTTGGTTTGACTGCCCTAACCATGGCAGAATATTTCCGGGATGTTAATGAACAAGATGTCCTTCTATTTATCGACAATATTTTCCGATTTGTCCAAGCAGGATCCGAAGTATCTGCTTTATTAGGCAGAATGCCTTCTGCTGTGGGTTATCAACCTACCCTTAGTACAGAAATGGGTACTTTGCAAGAAAGAATTACTTCTACCAAAGAGGGGTCTATAACTTCTATTCAAGCAGTTTATGTACCTGCGGACGATTTGACCGACCCTGCCCCTGCCACGACATTTGCACATTTAGATGCTACTACCGTACTATCAAGAGGACTAGCTTCAAAAGGTATCTATCCAGCAGTAGATCCTCTTGATAGTACGTCAACTATGCTCCAACCTCGCATCGTTGGTGAAGAACATTATGAAATTGCGCAAAGAGTTAAGCAAACTTCACAACGTTACAAAGAACTTCAGGATATTATAGCTATCCTTGGGTTGGACGAATTATCTGAAGAGGATCGTTTAACCGTAGCAAGAGCACGAAAAATTGAGCGTTTCTTATCACAACCCTTCTTCGTAGCAGAAGTATTTACGGGCTCTCCAGGGAAATATGTTGGTCTAGCAGAAACCATTAGGGGGTTTCAACTGATCCTTTCCGGAGAATTAGATGGTCTTCCTGAACAGGCCTTTTATTTGGTAGGTAACATCGATGAAGCTACCGCGAAGGCTGTGAACTTAGAAGTGGAGAGCAAATTGAATAAATGACCTTAAATCTTTGTGTACTAACCCCGAATCAAATTGTTTGGGATTCAGAAGTGAAAGAAATAGTTTTATCTACTAATAGTGGCCAAATCGGTGTATTACCAAACCACGCCCCTATTGCCACAGCTGTAGATATAGGTATTTTGAGACTACGCCTTAATGACCAATGGTTAAAAATAGCTCTGATGGGTGGTTTTGCTAGAGTAGGCAATAATGAGATTACCATTTTAGTAAATGATGCGGAGAAGGGTAGTGACATTGATCCACAAGAAGCTCAGCAAGCTCTTGAAATAGCTGAGGCTAACTTAAGTCGGGCTGAGGGCAAGAGACAAACTATTGAAGCGAATTTAGCCGTCAGACGAGCTAGGACGCGAGTAGAGGCTATCAATTCAATTTCATAACTAATTGGTGCGCCCCAATAAAAAAGTGAATTCCGTTTATACACCATATTTTGGTTCTGCGGATTGAGTCGAATCAACTGTAATGGCATTTCTCTAAAATAAAAGGGAGGGTGGGTAGAAAAACTTATTAGATACTAATTACTCCGGTATCTAATAAGTTCTACCTACTATTGGATTTGAACCAATGACTCCCGCCGTATGAAAGCAATACTCTAACCACTGGGTTAAGTAGGTCATTTATCATCACAAAGAGAAAGAAAGGGGCTTGTCATATCGATGAATTATAGATGCAATCTTATTTCGAAGCAATACCAATTCTTGGCAGGAAACAGATCAGAAGCTATCATGTTGGATCATAGAAGATTCATCTTGACAAGAAATTATTTCCATGATAAACTATCTATCACAAGGGCTATAGCTCAGTTGGTAGAGCAACTCGTTTACACGCGCGCCAATGTTTTTCAGGGGAGTCCATCATGCAATCAAAAAAATTGATCTTATTGATAAATCGGTGTCTTACTCTATATATTCGAGGGAACAATAGCCTGACAAATAGTTGGTTCGGTCCGCTTTGGGTGCCAATTTAGGCTCCAAATAGAACCCATCATTGATTCGATAATTGATAAGGTGAATACACAGCCCATTCAATGCTAGGCATAATGAGTATAAGGACCTCAAAAAAATATCTTTTCGTAATATGAACTTTAAGGTGTATGAAGTTTCATATTTGACTCTTTGAGCAGAGCGATAGAGACTCCATTTAACTTAGGTTGATCTAGGCCAGAGGCAGACCTACGTCAAGGTAACTCTTCTTTGAAACACTTTGGTATTGCTCCTGGATCATAATCTAAATAATGAATCAGAGCACGTGGAGCCATCTCGTTATCTTTCTGTTAAGAAAAAGTATGGCGGACTATCTGATATTTATATCAGTTGATGAAAGAGCCCAATGCAAAAAAAAATGCATGTTGGGTCTTTGGAACAGTTCGAATCATTTCGATAATAAAAAGTTTGATCTGTTTTACCGAGAAGGTCTACGGTTCGAGTCCGTATAGCCCTAAAAATTTTTATAGTTTTCATTTCCTCATTCTTGTTTGTTGGTTGTAGTCGGACAGTCGTTTGGCCCATCGAAATAGAATAATTATCACATGCTCCGAGCGATCCCCGCGGGTGAGCATGAAAGGGACAAAATTCATTTCAGTGGGCCCAATCAGTCTTTGTTTGATCTCGGATAAAAAAACTGTCCTTTCTTCTTTGTGGATAAATTACACACAAATTTTTCCTGTTTTCCTATCCAGGATCAAAGGGTTTGGGATATTCCTTTTCTTTTTGTACAAAATCTCTTTTTCTAGATCTCAATATACCCCAATCCAATTGCTCACCAGTCCAATTCTACCTATGCTTACTTTATGCAAGAAGATTGAGGGTCTGTTTGCACTTGGACGAGTTAAGAAGCCCCCAACTCATCGTTTTTTCGGGAGCAGAACCCAATTCGTTGTTTCAGAGATAATGACTGGTTCCTAACTCTATTAGTGTTTGTACCCCTATCGATTTCCATGAGTTGTTTGGGGATTTGGTCTGTCGAATCATTTGAGTTGATAAAGCGCGATTCGATTAGAAGAAGTTTCTTCTGTAAATTATTTAGGATTCGGCTGACTTTCCCGTTGTGATATACTTCGTTGTATAGGGTTCGTTCAACATAATTTTTTTTTTGCATGAAGGCTAACCCAGCGGTTGGTCTTACTTTTGAAAACTCATTTTAATTACATTAATAAGTATTCTCGCCTTTTCGGACCCATTTCAAGTACTAAAGATCGATATTCTAGATTCTTCTTTTAAGACTTCGAGTTCTAATTAAATAACCCACTTCTTTTTGGGGGGG
>JAJJMC010021106.1:15000-19045 GCA_023531435.1 Papaver californicum | reverse complement strand
TGGTGTGATTTGATTCTATTTAGTGTTCTCCGTCTTACGAGTAAAGGCACGCAGGGTTGGATTCGGTATAAAACGAAAGGCGTTTATTGAAATAAATCTGCAAAAAATCTACGCTTCTTGAAGGTGAAGTTTGGAAATAGAACAATTCCTTCTATTGTGTATCCCCGATTGATGCAGCCTCAGATACTTCAATTTTCTAATCTAGTATTGAACGAAAGGTTACACCTATAGGTTCTTCTGTATTAGAGGTCCATCCTACTCCATCAGTACCAATAGGCGGCATAGGGGAAGAAGCACTACACCTAGGAATCAACAAAAAAAACTTTGTTATAAATTATCCCTTTCCTTATCGGGATCGGAACTAACAAGAATGGTTGGGACAACAAACATCCATCTCGTTTGTACTTTGGATACCTATATAACCATCAAAGACTGTTGAAGTGACTAATTCCTGGAAATAGGGGGCGTTGAGGACAAAGAAATTGTTGGAGTAACCTTTTCTATCTAGCAACAACACGATTAGTGTTAAGAAAAGACCTCTTGCAGGAAGGCTGGCTAGAGATTTCTTGTAAAAACACTAGTCCCTGTCAGTTCATAATGAGAATATTTCAATATTCTTTTGGTTCCATGGATTATTATCATTCATTATGCACAGAAGGGAGGAGCCGTATGAGATGAAAATCTCACGTACGGTTCTGAAACGGGGATTCTTTGAATAGAATGAACGACCGTAACGGATGTCAGCTCAATCCGAAGGAAATTATGCGGAAGCTTTACAGAATTATTATGAAGCTATGAGACTAGAAATTGATCCCTATGATCGAAGTTATATACTGTATAACATAGGCCTTATCCACACAAGTAACGGAGAACATACAAAAGCTTTGGAATATTATTTCCGGGCACTAGAACGAAATCCATTCTTACCACAAGCTTTTAATAATATGGCCGTGATCTGTCATTACGTGCGACTATCTCCACTATAGAAAGAGGGAAAGAAAGATAAAATACGCTAGTAAATACTAGAGGATAGGCTTTCTACATATGTATCGTACAAAGCAACGATTTTTATTAGCTGTAGCAAAGAAAGATACTTCATAAAAGCCAAAAAATGAAGAAATGAATATGCCTATAATACTATATTCTATGGATAGATAAAAGATCTAATTGATAGGGGAAGCGCCGTAAAGATCAATTAGTGAGATTTTGGGTCGATACAATAAGAAAAAACTGCTTACTTATGTCATGATATGAGATATAAGTTAGGAATCAACTTATGTAATAGGGTTGATCCACTAAGGTATTGAGCAGCGGTGTAGCATCAGATCCCAAAGATAGTAAGTCCTTTCTTTCTTAGAGAGGAAAGTCTTTTTCAAAGATTCTATATGAAAATGAAACGGAGATAGTTACCTTTCAGAAAAAGATAACTATAGTGGGGTTCATTTTTCTGAAGGTAGGAGAAAAGATAAAACTTATTTTGAATCAAAATGAAAGTTTAAAACTTATGTAAATGTAATTAACCCCTTCTGGTTAACCCGAGAAACAAAAATGGGATAGATTTATGAAAAATCTTATTTAGTTAGATAGGGTCGATTAAGATAAGATGGGACACCAAAATAATTTATTGCTGAGCCGTATGAGGTAGGAAACTCTCAAGTACGGTTCTAAGGGAAGGAATCGACCCACCTATTCCGACCGAGGAGAACAGGCCATTCGGCAGGGAGATTCTGAAATTGCGGAAGCTTGGTCCGATCAAGCTGCGGAGTATTGGAAACAAGCTATAGCGCTTACTCCAGGTAATTATATTGAAGCGCATAATTGGTTGAAGATCACGCGGCGGTTTGAATAAGAACACTCTTTTTATCCGTCAGTAAAAAAAATGGATCTTTCCTCTGGGAAGAGCTAATCAAGGAATTTCATTGTATCCCTTCTAAGATTGTTCTGTTCTATTTCGTTTAGTACCTCGTAGGCATAAACGATACCCGACTACAGTACATCATACATCCCTTTTTGCTATTCAAACTAAAAAAGCCTTTGAATGTGGATACTGGGGTCTTGGTCTTATTCATGACTGCCCCAATGAAGTGATTTGGAATCGAGCAATAGTCATACGTTCTATGTAAGATACGAAGCAGCTCCATCTAAGCACCTGTAATTTACATATGAATCCAAAAAAGAGTTTTTGTGTCAAGTCAAAGCCGGGAAAGGATTTTCAAATATTATAAAGGTCCGTTGAGCGCCTCATGGCTATGTCATAATAGATCCGAACACTTGCCCCGGATCGACTTCCAGATCATAATTGCTCTAGTAAATAACTAAACAAAATAAATAGCTGGGAGATAGGAAGGAAAGGAACTAATTATAAATAGATTTCAGAAGTTCACTAATTACTTGACTGTTGGCAGGTCTCTTTGTATGTGTTGTCCGGAAAGAGGAGGACTCAATGATTATTCGTTCGCCGGAACCAGAAGTTAAAATTTTGGTGGATAGGGATCCCGTAAAAACTTCTTTCGAGGAATGGGCCAGACCAGGTCATTTCTCAAGAACAATAGCTAAAGGCCCTGATACTACCACTTGGATCTGGAACCTACATGCCGATGCTCACGATTTCGATAGCCATACCAGTGATTTGGAGGAGATCTCCCGAAAAGTATTTAGTGCCCATTTCGGTCAACTCTCCATCATATTTCTTTGGCTGAGTGGCATGTATTTCCACGGTGCCCGTTTTTCCAATTATGAAGCATGGCTAAGCGATCCTACTCACATTAGACCCAGCGCTCAGGTGGTTTGGCCAATCGTGGGCCAAGAAATATTGAATGGTGATGTGGGTGGGGGTTTCCGAGGAATACAAATAACCTCTGGGTTTTTTCAGATTTGGAGAGCGTCCGGAATAACTAGTGAATTACAACTCTATTGTACTGCAATTGGTGCATTGGTCTTTGCGGCGTTAATGCTTTTTGCTGGTTGGTTCCATTATCACAAAGCTGCTCCAAAGTTGGCTTGGTTCCAAGATGTAGAATCCATGTTGAATCACCATTTAGCGGGGTTACTAGGACTTGGATCTCTTTCTTGGGCGGGACACCAAATACATGTCTCGTTACCAATTAACCAATTTCTAGACGCTGGAGTAGATCCTAAGGAGATCCCACTTCCCCATGAATTTATCTTGAACCGGGATCTTTTGGCTCAACTTTATCCAAGTTTTGCCGAGGGAGCAACCCCGTTTTTCACCTTGAATTGGTCAAAATATGCCGAATTTCTTACTTTTCGTGGAGGATTAGATCCAGTAACAGGGGGTCTATGGCTGACCGATATTGCACATCATCATTTAGCTATTGCAATTCTTTTCCTGATAGCCGGTCACATGTATAGGACTAACTGGGGGATTGGTCATGGCCTGAAAGATATTTTAGAGGCTCATAAAGGTCCATTTACAGGCCAGGGCCATAAAGGGCTCTATGAAATCCTAACAACGTCATGGCATGCTCAATTATCTCTAAATTTAGCTATGTTAGGCTCTTTAACCATTGTTGTAGCTCACCATATGTATGCCATGCCCCCTTATCCATATCTAGCTACTGACTACGGTACAGTACTTTCGTTGTTCACACATCACATGTGGATCGGTGGATTTCTCATAGTTGGTGCTGCTGCACATGCAGCCATTTTTATGGTAAGAGATTATGATCCAACTACTCGATACAACGATCTATTAGATCGTGTCCTTAGGCACCGCGATGCAATCATATCGCATCTCAACTGGGCATGTATATTTCTAGGCTTTCACAGTTTTGGTTTGTATATTCATAATGATACCATGAGCGCTTTAGGGCGTCCACAAGATATGTTTTCAGATACCGCTATTCAATTACAACCCGTCTTTGCTCAATGGGTACAAAACACTCACGCTTTAGCACCTGGTGCAACAGCTCCTGGTGCAACAACAAGCACCAGCTTGACTTGGGGGGGTAGTGGTTTAGTAGCAGTAGGCGGCAAAGTAGCTTTGTTACCTATTCCATTAGGAACCGCAGATTTTTTGGTACAT
>JAJJMC010021106.1:0-5000 GCA_023531435.1 Papaver californicum | reverse complement strand
TGGAATTCAATATAATACCCACCCGGTTCCCGAGAGCATACCTACAAATTGAATTCCTTCATTGTGTGATACAAAATTAACTTGACCTTAACATAGTTGGCGCGCCAGAATCCTTTTCAGATTCTATTAAAACCACCTCCTTATTTTCTAGCTCCTATTTTTGGGAACCGCAATTCCTAATTGGAAACAATCTATCTATCTCACTTCCATACCGAATTTCGGATATGATATATGTTCCGGTTTCAATCCAACGAAAGAAGCTTTTATTTTAAAAAAAGAGAGATCAAAGAAAGATCTGCCCTACCCCGCTTAATAAAGAAATTAATAATATTTCTTCTCCTGTTTTTTCTTTGATGAAGGGGTCCTATCGAAGCAAGAGTAAACTCCAAAAAAGTACATTTCTAAAAAAACGAGATCTTTTATACCCGAATCCATCTTTATTACACCTCTTTGTCTTCCAAGAAATTTAGATCATAACAAACTAAATGAGTTTCGAACTTCACTTTTTTCCATTTCATTTCTACTGTTTGGGTTTGTGACCAATTGAAATGGAAGACGGGTCAGATGATACCTCATCAGCTGGTTGTATACGGAAGACGGTAGGTTATAGAAAAGAATGAAAAACGAAAAGGGATTCTTTGTTGTATCAAGAATTCCTTTTTTAATTCGTTATGGATAAAAGATCCTCCTATGTTATACTATTCAATTCTCGACAATGAATCGATCTGAAAGCTCAGATATTGTTATTCATGATATTGATCCGATTCAATATCAAATAACATTGGGATGCAATTCATTTCATTGAATTTAGAGGAGAAGATTTATCATCTCTATGGGATTAGATCCCGAGTTATTGTGAAGTAAAAAACGATGGGATTATGGAAGTAAATATTCTCGCATTTATTGCTACTGCGCTGTTCATTCTAGTTCCTACTGCTTTTTTACTTATCATCTACGTAAAAACAGTCAGTCAAAATAATTGATTCGAATGAAGCTTGACTTCTTTATTCTTATCAATGATTGAAGAAATGAAAGGTATTTTCATTCCACGTCTTAAATGAAATGGGCGGACTAGAATCAGCAGTATATGAGATCCGGTAGTATGGTAGAAAGATATCAATTTCTTTCTACCATACTTTCTATTATTGTATTGTCTCAAGTTGTACTGGTACTGTATAAAGAGGGATAGGCTTCATCTAGATTAATCTACAATATGTATCTTGTATTTTCATATATGTACATATCTATAAATTTCATATATGTGATGTACATCATGTAAATAACACCCCAATTCTAGTTCTTCCTTGCATCTATTTTTTTGTTTGATTGAAAGGTTTTTTTTCATATAGTCCATTACTGTAATTCAATATAATTTGCAAATGGAAATTTCATATTTAAAATCCCTTTACGATATATGAAAAAATGGCTACAGTTTGATTACTCAACTCAATTAGTAGTGCTTTTAGAGTCCACTTCTTCCCCATACTACAAGTGAAAGGGAAAATGTAAAGACTACCATTAAAGCGGCCCAAGCAAGACTTACTATATCCATGTGAATTATGTCCCCTATCTCTATGAATATGAAGGAATTCGTCCATTATTGATCACTAATAATAGTGGAATCTATGGTGCAGAGTCAAAAAGGGATTATGACCAAACGCTATTGATCAAACAATCCAAAAAATCCACCCACAACAAGTTCCTATATGATTTCTGGTAGAAAAGGGAAGGATTAACCACAAGCAAGATACACAGGGACTTTCTTTGTATTATCAAGGAAATCCTCTTTAATGGAAGATGTAGGAATAGTAAGGCCTATTGTTTAGTTTCTTTTGTTGACCTTCATAAGCAAAAAGCATAAAATATACAATCAAGGTAGATCACTACCTACCCCATATCTCTTCAAAAGAGGGTTTTTTACTTTTGGTTTCCTCTAGAATCTATTGCTTATGTTGAGCAGTCGCGTTGATCAACAAACGAAATTAAGTAGCCGCATTGATCAACTCGGTCGATTGAATAATCTCATTTCTTTAAACAATGACTATGATCCATTTCTGAACTTTTAATAGACCAAGATCTCCCATCTTCTTGGCAACACATTGATAGACACATTTATGTGTCTTATTTAGGGCTGCACAAGAACCGACCGGAACCGAAGAACCGGACCGGAACCGACGAAACCGTACCCCAAAAAAACCGAACCGAGGGTACAGAGTACAGGTACAAAAAATGGGAACCGGGTACAAACGGGTACAAGGTACAGTTACAGCCTCAGAACCGACCTGTACCGGACCAAAGAACCGATGTATGGTAGTCGTTGATCTTTAATGGTTGTTTTAATCTCAGCCGTTAGTGTATTAAGTTAGGTTAGAAATTAGAATCAGATGATTTTATCATTTTCATGTTATCGTCCGTAAAACTTCAAGTCTTCAACACTGTTTCGAACAACATCTCCATACTTTTCTTCTCCGGGCTACTACTTTTCCCGGTTGTTGCAGAATAAACAAGGTACTTATTTTGATTTCATTTTATTTCTTTTACTATCTTTTTCTTTTTTATCATATGAATAAGATTTTCACATCAAAATGTCAAATTGATTTGTTAGGGTTGTTGGTTTGATTCTCTGAATTAAAGGGTTTTTCTTTCTAGAAAAGGGGTTTTGTTGTTCATCAAATTCTAGTGCCTGGAAGTTGGAAGTGCTGAAAGGCATGTTACCTAAACATGTTTTAGGTTGAATTATGTACCTAAAAATGGTAAATTCTGTTCAGCTTATTCATTACAAAGGAGTTTCACAGTTGAGTGCATTATTTGGTACTAGTTGTCAAGTCATTCTCAGTTTAGCAATTTATCCATTTGTTTCCTTATTATCAAGGTATGTTGGTTAATTGATATTCCCTGATTGCTACGATTGAGGGTAGAATGTATGGTTTCCGGGAGGCATTTTGTGGGTTTTGTCTCATCAAACTGTGTGACATTGTCACAATTGCATTTTTATGGGATCAGTAGGGGTTGATTCAGTCTGGCTCATCTGCCATTGTTTCAACCTTATTGCAAGGTTGCTGACATTCCAACTCAACACATTCAATATCTTCCAAAATGTTCCGTAGAAAATTTTATGATGCTTGAATTTATACTAGTAAATCTTGTCTAAGCCGGTATAAGTCTGTTTCCATCTTCGATCATAACCGAGAACATGACTTTCTGTCAGTTGTAGTTGTGAAAATTTTACCTTCCGGCATTGTTTATGTTCTCAGTTCTCACCATCTTCAAAATTTGCCTTTCTCAAACTTTCTGATTCCATAAGTGAACAGCGAATTTGTAGTGTGTATGTTTGCAGTTCTCACTTTTCACCATAAAGATAGTCTAATGCAGAAGCAATATCAATGGAGATATTTAGCCTCTCAATAAATTTAAATGGCCTGTTTGTGTGCCTTTGATGTTGTCCATTAATATTATAAGCAAAAGAAGACACACATTATCAGTGGCCTGTTTGTGTGCCTTTGTTGTCATCGACTATTTTACTATGTTTATGTTACCATGTCTGCAGACTCTGAACTATGTTACCATCTTTTGGAGTTCCCTTCTGCAAGGGCCAAAGTTAGTGAATGTTTACAATGTTTAGAAATTATCAATTTTGTTCATAATTTTGTTTGATCAACAGACTTATTTTTGATGTTGCAGGAAGCGAGGAATTTTAAGAAAGTTTGAGCTTCCAAGTGGTCGACGGTGATAAGGATAGGAAATGGTATGTCAGTTTGAGGTGAACAGTTTACTGTTAGTATTAGCTAGTCTTCATAACATCTGTAGCTACACAATGGAGTTGAATAGCTTCATAACATCTGTAGCTACACAATGGAGTTGAATAGCTGTACAAATGCACAGTAGTAGACACATTATCCATATGTTGGTTATTCTTTTTTTGTTTGTTTGTTTTTATTTGATGGAACTTAATACTGTATACATTTAATTAGATTGAAATGGTAGAAACACTTAAATTTTCTATTTTTTTTTCAACAATTTACATTTAAATTTTAGATGTAACAAAAAAAAACAGGGTACAGAGTACGTAACCGGAACCGGACCCAGGGTACAGGGTACAAAACCGGACCTAGGGTACAGGGTGCATGGTACATGTACAAAATTTAAGAACCGACCATGGGGAGGTACAGGTACAGGGTTCCACCAAGAACCGAGCCGAACCGACCTTTGTGCAGCCCTAATTATAACTAATAATTAAATTCTTTAATCTATATCAATCAGCATGATCAGTTCTAACCAAGTGTACAACTTGAATGATATTAGGATGATCATTATCAAAGACTTCCTGCACCTAGATTCCAGATTTACCACAAGATAAAACCAAACCAATTAAATATTAGATCTTTAATCCCCTTGGCTATTCACTTGAATATACTAATTAGACAAACTTTAAAATTTTGGTTTATCATGCCCTATCCTAAGATGATATCTAATGTATTATATACCCCACAAGCAAAAGAACAATCAACAAAGAGGTGTTGCATGCTTTTACTGTTCATACTACACGTAGGGAACACAGTGTCGATAGAGTTATAATATCTAGCAATTTTCTCACTAACAGGTAAACAATCCTGCAAGCATTTCCAGAGGAGGAAAAGAATATTGTTAGAAGAGGTAATTAATAGCCTATTTATATACTACTTAAAAAATTATTTTTCGACTTCTATAAATAAAAAGTCAGAAATTAATTTGGAAACTTAGTTTCAAAATGACTTTTAGAATAAGCAAAAATGCCAAAAGTTAGACTTTTGCTTCTGAGTCGCCCAATCAATAAACTTATAAGGAAAACCCATCTTCTTCATGACAATGAAAATAGCCTCACAACACACATTATGATAGGTGATGTAATTTTATATAGTGGTAAAAAGAGGTTCGATTCTCGAACTTGTGAAGGTAATGATTTTAGAAAATAATGATTCTAATTAACTCTAGAAAATTTCAGGAGTAAGAAAAAGACTAAA
>JAJJMC010021104.1:0-11665 GCA_023531435.1 Papaver californicum | reverse complement strand
TCACTAGAAATTAAGGTGCAAATTAGACACTAAAATGTGTCTATCACTTTGGTGAGTTGCAGAACAATCATTGGTAGTTTCTGTCAAGGTTGTCGTTTCTGTCAAGGTTGTCGCAACTATCCAGGTTGTTCAGGAGCTTTTTGCATTCATAACGTGGGTTCTGTCCATGTGATTATTCAGGAGCTTTTGCAGAGCTTTGATTACCTGATTTAGTGGTTCAGGTCCACTTACAGGAAGAAGTTGAGGTATTCAGATGGTTAGGAGTTGTTGATTGGTTAGGTATTCAGGATCAAGTTGAGGTATTCAGTTGGTGAGAATCAGGACGTGAAGGTTGATTCAGGTTCAGGACGTGAAGATAGTTTAGTTGGGATTGATTTGTCTGATCAGGTCTGTTCAGGACGTTAGTTAGTTGGGCTTGATTTGTCTGTTCAGGACAAATCAAACGTCAAATAAGAAATTCAGGTTCAGGACGTGAACAGTTGATTGTTTTCAATTGAATACAGAAGATTTCAATTAAACAATTGATTGTTCAGGACGTCAAATAAGTTGGTTTCACGGCATCCAATTGAATACAAAAGATTTCGTGATTCCAAGTTGATTACAGGAATGGCGAAGAACCAAACTTCTATATTTGGTACAAAAGAAGACAGGGTAAATTGTCCATTTTATTTCAAAACTGGTGCTTGTGGACATGGTGATCGTTGTTCAAGACTTCATACTAGACCTTCAAATAGCCCTACTATTCTTCTCTCTAATATGTATCAGAGACCTGATATGATCACTCAGGATCCTCGTCATACTCAACAACATTTCGATGATTTTTGTGAAGATATATTCGAGAAGCTGAGTAAGCATGTAGAGATTGAAAGTATTAATGTCTGTGATAACTTGGCTGATCATATGGTGGGGAATGTTTATGTTCAATTTGGAAAGGAAGAACATGCTGCTAATGTACTTAAGAATTTGACTGGAAGGTTTTATGCAGGGCGTCCTATTATTGTTGATTTCTCGCCTGTGGCGGATTTTCGTGAAGCTACCTATAGACAATACGAAGAGAATACCTGTCATCGAGGTGGTTATTGTAACTTTATGCATCTGAAAAGGATAAGCAGGGAATTGAGGAGTATTGGAGCTAGGGAAGGTAGTGCAGAGAGAAGGGACAAAATTGGTCACGTGTATATTCAGTTTAGAAAGGAAGAACAGTCAGATTCTGGAAACAAGGGTGAAAACACTGACTGGATAGTTGATTCTGGTGTATCGCATCATATGACAAGGTTTTTGGAACTAATGACTAACGTGCGAGATATTGAGGCATATCCGGTTGGGTTCCCAAATGGGGATACTATGATGGGTACCAAAGAAGGAACTGTAAACCTTGGAAGGGGTCTTACATTGACTAATGTTTTGTTTGTTCCGAAGTTAAAGCAACTTACTTTCTGTAGGCAAGCTTCTTACTACTAAGAAATATTTTGTCACTCTAACTGATAAGCTATGTGTTATACAGGATTGCATCTCGAGGACGTTGATTGGAATGGGTGAATATCAGAATGGGATCTATATGTTGCGGGGTGTGATAGCGGTGCAGATACACAAGGTGCAGCGGAAGGAGAGTGTAGAGATGTGGCATCAGCGCTTAGGTCATCCCTCGTATGGAGTAATAAGAAATTTGTTGAAGTCAGATGTTAGTAGGGAGAGAAAAAATCCTTGTGAGATTTATCTTCGGGCCAAACAGACTAGGGATACTTTTCCTCTAAGTTCCAATAAGGCTAGTGCGATTTTTGATTTGATACATTGTGATCTATGGGGTCTGTATCGTGTGCCATCATCTTGTGGTGTATGGTATTTCTTAACCATTGTTGATGATTACTCTAGAGCTGTATGAATTTATTTGCTTGCTGAGAAGTCTGAAGTTGCAGGAGTATTAAAAGATTTTTGTTCAATGGCTGAACGTCAGTTTGATGCGCATATTAGAACTTTGCATAGTGATAATGGAACCGAGTTTACAGGTTTGAAACCTTACTTTCATGAAAATAGTATAGTGTTTCAGACTTCATGTGTAGGTAGACCTCAGCAGAATGGGCGTGTAGAACGAAAGCATCGGCATATATTGAATGTTGCACGAGCCTTGCGGTTCCAAGCATACTTGCCACTTCGATTCTGGGGAGAGTGTGTGTTGGCTGCTAATATTTGATTAATCGAACACCCTCATCGTTATTAGGGGGAAGACTTCGTATGAGTTCTTGCTAAATCGGAATCCCAGTTTGGATGAGATTCGTGTCTTTGGATGTTTATGTTTTGCTCGGGTCAAAGAAAATGATAAATTCGCTCCTCGAAGTAGAAAGTGTATCTTCGTTGGATATCCGTTTGGTAAAAAAGGTTGGCGGCTATATGATCTCGACAATAATATTTTTTGTGTGTCTCGTGATGTAGTTTTTAGTGAGGGGGAGTTTCCGTTTGGCGAATCCGACTTGAAATTAGTTCAGCGTGGTGATCCTGACCTGAATTTGAAATCAGTTCAGCGTGGTGAATCAGTTCAGCGTGGCGAGCCTGACGCCTAGATTGGTGAGTTAAACTCTGACAACAGCAGAGAATTCGTGCAGATTTCGGAGAATAGTGGATTATATTTAGAGCCTGGTGCACCTGATGTCTTGATTGGTGAGTCAAACTATGACAACATGATTAAACGAAAACAAGGATTCGTTAGTTCTGACAACAGCAGGTCACAGGTTCAACGACGTCAACAGACAGGGATCCACCAGCAGACATCACAGAACAACAGACAGAGATTAACTGCTTCTGACACCAACAGTTTCAGAGACAGCATGATTACTTCCGGGAGAGACAACAGTTTTTTGTCTGCTAGTAAACCATGCTCTGGAATTTCATCTAATGTTGTTGAGACAACAGACGTGAACATGCACAAAGAAAGCATGATTAATTACGGCAGAAGTGAACATGTTGAGACAACACCTGAACGTGTATTTTTGTCTGACCGTGAATTAAGTTCTGAACATGTTGAGACAGCAGAGCGTGAACGTGACAAAAGACGTGTTAAGACAGCACCTGAACGTGACGTCCAATCCCCTAATTCAACAGAGATTGCTCCTGGCGTGGTCGCCAGGATCCGTCGTGATTCAACATCTGACATTCGTGATTCTGTATAAAATTTAGGTGCAACAACAAGGGGAGAATTGGGAGCTCAAGTTGGGTCTTCCGAAATAGACACTTCGACTATTTCCGATATGGGTCAACGGTCTTCGCGTATTCGACGTCCACCAGTTCATTTGAATGATTATGTTTGTCACACTGCTTGTTATTACACTACGCCGTGTCATGATACTATTTCACCTTCACTCACTCCTCCAAATTCCTCGGGTACTCCGTATCCCTTAGCTCATTATGTTAGTTGTGATAAATTTCTTTGCCGCACAGACGTTTTTTGGCTGTTATTACTGCAGAAACGGAACCAACTAGTTTTTCTGAGGCCATTAAGGATCCAAAATGGCGGACAGGTATGCAAGAAGAAATAATTTCTTTGGAATATAATGGGACATGGAGCGTAGAGACTTTGCCTCCAGGAAAGAAGGCAATTGGACGTAAATGGGTTTATAAAATCAAATATAATTCGGATGGTTCTATTGAAAGATACAAGGCTCGGTTAGTTGTTTTGGGAAATAATCAAAAGGAAGGGAATGACTATAATGAGACGTTTGCTCCGGTGGCTAAAATGGTGACAGTTCGACTAATTTTGGCACTTGCTACAGCTAAACAGTAGGAACTTCATCAAATGGATGTGCGCAATGCCTTTCTTCATGGAAATCTTGTTGAAGAAGTTTACATGTGTCCTCCACCAGGTTACTCAGGTGCTTCTCCTGGTATGGTATGTCGTCTCCGTAAGTCTCTGTACGGTCTTCGTCAAGCACCTAGGAATTGGTTTTCAAAGCTTCGCTCTGCCTTGCTTGTGTATGGGTTTACTCAGTCCTATTCTGATTACTCGCTTTTCAAAACACACTAATTGGTTTTCTAACGTATTATTCATGTGGGGCATGATCAAAACACACTAAATGTCATTCCAGTGCTAATTAACATGTCGATGCTAGGACCCACCAATACTCTCAGAGAAACACGAAATTGCAAATAATAAAACAGAACGTGATATGGTGGTGACAACTATCATGTTATTTCTAACACCTGAACTATGTCTCCTTTATGAATAGACCATCTAGCTGGGCACACCAATCCTTATAGCAAAATGGCTAAGTTTCCATCTACCTAGAGTGTTTAGTGTCACCCTGAATTGTTCACATGCTTCTAAATTCCAAATCTTATTAAACCTAAAAAGTCTCCCAATACCCCCAAACTTAAATTAAACAGTGCCTCAATGTTTCTAAGTAAAGAACAATACCAAAAGAGTAAAAGTAAGGGAGTCAGAAAGATAGTACCTGAATGCCTGAGCATGGGTTACCTCCCAAGAAGTGCTAAGTTTAAAGTCTTCAGCCAGACTAGAAAAGAATTAGTCACCCCCCTTAAATCATATAGCAATAATCGAAACAACTGTGGGTCATCTGAATCAAATAGTGTGCCCCACGGTAGAAGTAAACTGCAGCAAGCTAAGAGGATAAACGATCTGAGTACACCTTGATCCCTATCTAGGTAAACCACATTGACCAGAGGATGGGTTTCTGGCAACTGAGGATCGGTAAATTTAGTTGGAGGATGATCTCGTAAAATTGCAGCGGTGCCTATGTCAGGTCCCAAGCTAGGAACCTTTCTAAGAGTTAATGGTACAGCACATGGAGTATGATAGTCACCCCCAAACTTAGAGTTTTCAGTGTCTCTAGATAGACTAATAAAAATTTCCCTCATTTCTGGATCGTTAGATTCTCGAAAATAGTCAACTGCTTCTTCTAAATTACAATCCGGTGGTGCAAATCCTAACAAAGTACGCACCTCATCAATAAACCTATCATTATCGCCATTAAATCTGTAGTTGGTTAGGCATTTTTCTAATGGATCTTCTAATGGGTTGGGCCTAAGCTCCATCTCACTAGACGGTTTGGATTCCTCTTCTGATGGGCCTAACTTACTACTTATCAGGGTATCTGGTAGGTCATGCTTAAAGTCCAACTCATGAAAATCTAATCCAAAGTGGGCTTGACATTTCTCTAATGGGTCTTCTATCAAAGTGTTTGGTAATGTCTCCTGAACTAGGGTCTCTATCATGTTGACAGTTTCTAAGCTGGGGTCCTTCCTAGTAGGTGCTAACAACCTTGGATAAGGGGCTCTAGGCATAAAATCGGTGGCCCGAGGGGTTTCCTCAGGCTCATCAGAGACTTTATCAGTCTCTTCGGCTATTGGGTCAGGGTGAACTACAGTATGTCCACTATCAGGCCCAGTTACCCCGTTGTCCACCAATTTACCATTCCTGAGGGTCGTGACTGCATTCGCGTGACTGGATGATTTCTCACCTGTCGCTATTTCATTGACGCCTCTTGGATTGGGTTGGGGCTCTAAACTACTAGCTTGATTCATTTCGACCAGTTCTAGCCTTCTAGATAAGGATTCTAATGGGTTGGGATTTCTATTGCTCTCCCACTGCTGGGTTTTCTCGGCGATGTCACTCAGAAATTGCATCGCCTCAGCAGGAGTCTTACTGTCGGATTCTCCGATTGACAAGGACTCAACCAAGGTTACAGTCGCATAATCCAAACCCTCATAGAGAATCTGAACTAGACTTAACTCATCTAAACCGTGGTCTGGGCATTGGGACACTAAGTCGTTGAACCTTTCTACATAAACATACAGAGACTCCCCCTCTTGTTGAGAAAACGTGAAAATTTTCTGCCTAATTGAGGATATTCTGTTCTTAGGGAAGAATTTCTGAATAAAAGATGAAGTAAGTTGGGCATAGGTCTCAATCGACTGAGGGGCCAAGCTATACCACCATGACTTGGCTCTATCTCTTAGTGAAAAGGGAAATAGTCTAAGTTTAATAGACTCGTCATTCAAGTCTCTAATCCTGATTGTGCTACATATTTCCTCGAACTCCCTAACATGAAAATAGGGATTCTCGTTCTCTTTTCCTAAGAATAATGGAAGGATCTGGATGATTTGGATTTCAGTTCGTAGCTCGCTTCAGTAGCGGCTAACTTGATGCAAGATGGACGTAAGGTCCTGGTTGGATTCCACAAATCCTTCAGAGTTGTCATTGCTGACACGGTCTCGGGAGTGACTATTTCACTCTCAGTTGACTTCTCAAGGTTAAGATGAACTACAAGTCCTACCTTGAGGGTCTCTATTCCAAGTTCGCCTTAAGGGCGTTCTTGGCATGCAAAAATCCTAACAAGAAATTAATCAAACACAATCGTGCCCTGACTCAACCAAATCAAACCTAAGTCTAGCAAACAACAAGCATGATGGTTCCACTTAGATTGTTTCTAGACCAGCTTCTATTCTTTCAAAAGGCAACTGGTTACAATTTTAGCGAACCTCTCCGAACAATCCGAGTTAAATCAAGTTGAAGAGAAACAGGAGAAGCTCAATGGAGCATTGATACCCCTGTCTCTTTGGCAACGCTTCCCTGGGTTACAGGGCGGCTCTAATCAACTTCAATCTAATCTTCCTGCTTTTTGAGTTAGGCTAATAAGGTAACCAATACAGTCCTTCCGACCGATTTTCCTATAAGCTCGTTACCCTATCGGTCTCTTTCTAGTCAAGATTTTAGGCTTAGGTTCGCATAGGTTTCGTTTTCCTAAGGCGGGCAAGAAGGAGACGGTGATGAAATCCGAAACCTTATCTTGTATGGCCAGGCCTTGCCCTTTACTATGCAAAAATTAAGTTCTGTATTCAGTCCTCAACATATATGCATACAAGGCGTCCAGAAAACCCACTGACAGGAGATTCGTGGGTTGGTCGAAGTTTACCTCCCGTACTAGACGGGCGATGAACCGTTGAAGTCGACTCGGGCCACTAATATCCTTTTTAATAGTGTGCGAACCCGAGGGGCCGAGACAATGTCGTAATTGTCGTCCGTCCCTGCACACAGTTTGATATTTAAAATTACCCTTCCGTAGGGTTTAAAAATAATAACAAGTCCAAAAATGTCCAAAAATGTCCAAAAATGTCCAAAAGTGTCCGAAAATAAAAGAAAATTACAGAAATAATAAAACCCTAATACAATTTTCTAAACTAATTAAAACTAATTAAAACTAATTAAAATAAACTAAAAATCTAATTAAAAATAAAAATAAAATAAAATCTTCGATCTTCTTTTTCGTTCTTTAAGCTTTTCCCTTTAACTCCAAGTCTTTAGCTTTAATTCCAAAACTTTGGCTTACTTCCCTTTTCGATCAAAAATTCAACCTGTACTAAAAAGAGAAATACCAAAAGAAACGTAAAATAGAACAAAGTAAAAATAAATAAAAATAAAAACCTAAAAATAAATCTAAAACCCTAAACCTAAAAACAAGTCCGCGTCGGCGGCGCCAAAAATTGATGTTGTTTTGAAAGTGGTAAATAAGGTGATCGTTTCTCGAACTTGTGAAGGTAATGATTTTAGAAAATAATGATTCTAATTAACTCTAGAAAATTCCAGGAGTAAGAAAAAGACTAAATAACCTAAAGATGATTTTTGAATAATTTCAAAAGGACCAGGAATCAGGAATCAGGTAATTCTAACAACCTATGTGATTAATCAGATAATTCTTTTTAAATTAATTGAAGCACAAGTAATTGCCAAAATTGGTTTTGTATGCTAACAAACAGAGGTAAATCACAAGCATGGACTATCAAAATTAATTAACCAAGCATAATCCATCAGGCAAAAGCACAACTGTTGAAAGAAAACCGTTTTCACTATTTAAAACTATGCAATTCTAATAACAAAAGAATTATAAATAATTATTAGAAAATAATTAAATCACATAAAATTGAGAAAATTACCTTATCCATCATCCCAGTAAATAAACTTAGCCCATGGTGAAGAAAACTTGCTCAAAAGATCTCTTCATTGCTCAAAATATCAATTACAAAGTTGAATAATGGTGTAACAGCTGAACATAGATGTTTATAAATGTTACAGAACAGGGTTCAGCTGTAACAGAAAGCTTTAAGCAACAGGAGTATTCAAATTCTAAGGCAACAGGAGCAGAGCTGTAACAGTGGAACAACAACGATTAAAGATGTTGCTGCTCTTTCTTCTCCGATGAAGGCTGATGAAGAACAGTGTCGGCGATGCACCAGCAGGTGAACGGCGGTGCCGGAACTCCACCGGAATTGCTCTGAATCGATCTCTAGGGTTTTTGTTCTCGTTTTTCTTGGCTTCTCTTGGTTTATATAGGTAGTAGAAACCCTAGAGAGAGTTCTAAACCTAATAGAACTCTCTAAAACAACCCACAAATCTCAATCTTAATCGAATCATGATTCCGGCCAAATACATGATTTCCGAGCTGATTTCACGGGATCTTTTAATGTTTATGACTTGCGTGAGATAACTATTAACATTTGGAACAATCTAGAAGCAAAAGAAACTTGTTTCTCATGTGAATTCAAAGTGTGCAGTTGATTCAGTTGAATCCCGATGAGTTGGATCGGCCGATCCTGGGTTGACTCGCCTGGTTCGCTGGGTTGACTCGCCTGGTTGACCCGCTGGGTTGACCCGATCCAGCTCAGCCCGATCCAAGGGTGCCCCAATCCAAAGTGTGGGTGCCTTGATCCATTTTCCCGGGTGCCTTTAACACTTTTTGAGCCAATTTTTCCACAAATCTTTATTCTTCTAATGTACCTACAAAAGCACAAAAACACGTAATAGACACAAAATCAAATACTAACTCACTAGAAATTAAGGTGCAATTTAGACACTAAAATGTGTCTATCACAAACCCGGTTTTCCATGAACGTACTAAGCACATAGAAGTGGATTGTCATTTTATTCGGGATGCTATTTCTGACGGTCTTATTTCTACACATTATATTTGTACAACAGAGCAGTTAGCTGATATCTTTACCAAGGCTCTTGGACGAAAACAATTTGATTATCTTCTTAGCAAGTTGGTTGTTTGTAATCTGCACACTCCAACTTGAGGGGGAGTATTGCGGGAACATCAGCCCTAGGTTGTACGGGCTAAGGCATTAAGTTAGTTTTCCTAATACAGTTAGGACTTCTATTTTGTTGTAACTCAGGGTTATCCTGTATATATATAAATACCCCTATTATAATCTTGTAGAACCAGAAATAAGAAGATATCTTTTCACAAAACTCTTTATAGATGCTTAGATCTCGTATGCACTGCGTGATATTTATTTAGTTCACAGCTGTTGTCGTTTTTTTGTGTTCATATCTCCATATGCTATTTTCGTTGGTGTGAAGATAGAAACCATAATACAACCCACAAGATTTTTTTGCAAGAGATGTATAAAACGTCACTATTTTTATGATTGTACGGACGAGGATATTCAACTACATATTTATCCTCTCATTATGGAAATCAAGGATAATCTCGCAATGTTTGAAAGCTCTTCTGTTTCGAGTTACGCTCAGATTCTAAATAAACACAATAAAACTGCAGATTATCTTGCTTCAGTTAAATAAAGATGAGATGAAGCCGCAGGAATTTTCAGAGCAACTGAAAGATATTCTTTACGAAGAAGCATTAGGCGGTGATTTGATGACTCCGATTCGACAATCAGGGTATAAAACAGATGACGAACCCATCTTCGATAGTGAATACCTCAATTAAGCAAAGAATATTTGTTACATAAGCTTCATGTCTCTGTAGTTTCAAACTTTTTAGCAGAAGCAGGAAAAGTCATAGCCATCTGGTTTTGCTCAATGCAATAGAAATGAAATTTACACATTTGTGATAAATTTCTACCATGATAGTACAGAGAAGTGAGAGAGAGAGATTAAAACACTTAAAATCTACACTGATAATCTTCTGCTTAGTTTTTCACGTTAACATAAAAGCCTTTAAATAGGCATTACAAGAATATCTCCACTAACCCATTAACCTAAAACTCCTAATTTTTAGTTATTATTCTACTAACTCTTAGCTAATAGGAATTATTCTACCAAATCAAACCTAAATCCTAAACGTGTTTGAATTATAATTCCAACAATTTGGTGATACAAAGTGATGATAAAGACCTTACAACTGCAAAATTAAAAGACAAGAAATATTTGACCGTGCATAGACACAAATAATTGACCGGCATACTCCAACTATGCTCTATCAAGCTTGGCATCGAGATCCTGAGGTTAGTTCAATTAGACTAATTCACCTGTTATTTTCGATGAATCATTAATTCAATTCTTACGGTTCCCCTGCCATGTTTCAACTGTTCGATTAACATAATGTATGTGTACGTCGCGTTGTTATGGTCGGAGTCGAAACTAGAACCTTCGGGATTAAGATTGCGTAACCTGAAAATTTTATAGGACTTTTTTCTTCGTTTGTTCATTCTGTAATCCATGAACCCTGAATCCATGGCATTATTTGCGTAACCACTTCAACATTTTCTTTAAATGAAATCATCACATGTTACTAACTTATCTTTATCCTGGTCTTTGGACCTAGATCTCGTAGCCGTTCGTGTCTGTGATTTGGAAAAGTCACAGATTTGCGTATTTTCTACTGAAAAAATTGGTTTGATCCTGATATGTTTAATTCCACTGTCGTGGAGGCCTCTTCAGAGGGCACCGGATCACTTTGGGGGTAACATATATTTTTTAAAATGTGCTACCCTTATCTTGATAGATTTATATCTTGGGTTAGACCTCGTGATGCAGGAAGAGACATGAAATGTAGTTCAAGGCGAAAAAAGTTTGTGGTGGTTCTTTGTTGTGTTTTATTTTCTAATCAATGTAATTTTCATTTTTAATTTCCTTAAGAGATCCTGCCTTCGATTTGCAATCCGACGCCTGAGTATATATGGTATTTCAATTATTGTAATCCCTTTGACAAAAGGCGAAGATATTCATGTAATTACTGGCTTAATCAATACACAGGCGTTCCAAGAAAAAATAATAAATAAATTCTTGTTAGTCACATTACACCATAAACAATGACAATTCCAAACTCACAGTCCCTAGTATTTTTACGGAACTTTTTTCTGATATCAATTGTGATGGACCGAAAAATTCTACCCCAACAACATGTTAAAAAGACCATAACTTTCCGATGCGTCATTCAACTGATATTTTCTGGATCTTAAAGCTTCGTTTCTCGCTAAGCAAATGCAGGACAAATTGCCTTTCCAAAAATAGAACCATTCTCACCTCATTATCATCACCACGCCCCCCTTCTTCTTATGCTGCAATCCTTTTCTCTTCCTCCTCCTCCTCCATTAATAATGTGGATACTTTACCCATTCCCAATAATAGATTTAGGAGTTTAAGAGTTTTGGCTTCAGAAGTCACCAGTACTGCTACTACCATTACCACCGAAGAAGAAGAAGAAGTAGATGTCAAAGATGGAGAACAGTCAGCTGATGAATCTACTGCTACCTTATCACAAATAGCTAAGGTGGAGGGAACTACTGCTCAAAGACCACCCTTTGAACTTTATGTCTGCAATCCCCCTAGAAGTGTTGGGGACTCAGAGCTTACTGAGATGTTCAAACCTTATGGACCCATTCAATCAATTGAGGTAACTGCCAATTGCATACT
>JAJJMC010021100.1:0-33277 GCA_023531435.1 Papaver californicum | reverse complement strand
TTGCTGATGATAGTTTAAGCGATGATTTTCTAAAAGAAGAAGCAAAAGCATCAGAAACATAAAACATGCAAAAGAGCAGAAAAGAAATATGAATAATAAGGAAAATCACAAACCTATGAGAAGACGACAAATCTTTATGTTGATGATAAGCCATTGAAGATAAAAAAAAAAAAACAAAGGAGAATACAGATGAAGAGTGTTTGATGATCAAAGATGGAAAGCTAATTGCTGCTGTAAAAGATAGAGAAGAAGAAGAGTTGGAGAACAGAAAGTTATGACTAGAAACCCAAGGAGGATCCTTTATAAAGGAGACACAAATCTAAGAGAGAAAGTTAACCGGCTTCACCAGGTGAGAAGGTCATAAAAGCACCAAACGTGGGAGACGTTATTGCGTGGCGATTATCGAAGCGACCCCTTAAGACGTTCCAGCAGTAAAAGGTAAACGGTTAAGTTTTTGTCCCATCTTACCCTCTGGGAAGATGAAAAGAAAAGGGGAAAATTGTGATAGTAAAATATCTGGTTGCCGTGTGGAGTAGTCCTAGGGCATCATCCGTATAAGAAGATAACACCGAGAAGTATGGGAAATAAGTTGAAAAATTATCAACCGTAGTTTGAGATATCTACCACCAGCGCCAGATAAGGACACGTGGAAAGCATCTTGACTACATCAACGGACAAGTTTGAATTAGGGAACAAGAACATTAAATGCAAAAGACAGGCGTACAGAGCTGGACTTTATCAGACTCGAGCAGAGAGAGGACAAGATATCACATGAGGCTTTGAAGAATAGGCGAGCAATAGAAGAGAAGAACACACATGAAGATCGAGAAATACCCGATAATAAGTCGCACAAACCATGGAGTCCACGAATTCATATGTCAACATTTGTGCGAAGAGATCGTAAGAGATAAGATTTCCACGTCAGATAAAATATCAAAAAAATACCCCGTGTGATAGTGAATTAAAGTGTATAAGCACTTTTGTCGATATATACTTAGTCTTCAGTTGGAGGCAATGTCTGTTAAAGTTCTCAAGAGAGACTAGAATTATAGATTGTAATAACCACTTTCTCCATTAATAAGATTTTGAGTTCTCTTTCAATACTTAGGTAAGATATCAAAAGGGGATATTACCATGTTTGTTACTATGATTCAGTGTATATTATCTCATTCAAAATCATCATTTAATGTCGTAGGTCATGTCATTGTGTAGCTAAAAAAATAACTACTACACTTAGGATCTAGTATCAGTGTCAACATATACAAATACAGGCTACTGCAAACCATGCTCTCTGGTCTCTACTCAATGGTGTTTTTCAACTTTCAAGTAAGGCACCCTACACGCGCATGAACACGCGCCTTACTATATTTTCAGCTAGAAAATATTTCTTTAAAAGAGGTAAAAGGAAAAGCGAGTTGAAGGAAGACTTTCAGAGAAACCCACCATGAGCAACATATCAATTGAAGATCTAAACTGTACAGCAGAAACTCACCAAAGTTACACTATAAAATTCCACGGTGATGAAATTAACACAGTTCTTACTCATACTGCATCAATCGTAGAAGATTGGATTTCGAAAATCTATCAAGATTTCAGTTCTGTACTTAACAATCTCATAGTTGGTTTTGATGTTGAATGGAGACCAAATTTCCACAAAAATCAAGAAAACAAGGTATCTGTTCTACAACTCTGTGTTGGTTCAAGATGTTTAATCATTCAGTTGTTGTATATTGATAAAATCCCTAAACCCTTGATTGATTTTCTTGGAAACCCTAGTTTTACTTTCGTCGGTGTTGGTATTGATGAAGATGTTGAGAAGATTTTGTATGATTATGAGTTAGGGATTAGTAGTACTGTTGATTTGAGAATCTTGGCTGCTCAGAAAATGAATAAGATTGAATTGAAGAAAATGGGGTTGAGAGATTTGACTGAAGCTGTTTTAAGCTTAAACTTGGTTAAGCCTAAGAAGGTTACGATGAGTAGATGGGATGCTGAATATCTTACTTATGATCAGGTTTTGTATGCTTGTCTTGACGCTGTTGTTGCTTTCAAGATGGCTAAGAACTTGATGGCTATCAAGGCAAGTAAGTAGTGATTTGGGGGGTTTTGTGGAATGCTGAATCTTAGTTGAGGGTTTAAGCAGTACAAGGTGAAGGTGATTTAATTGGGGTTTATTGTGTTAAGGGATTTGGAGCATATGGTGATGAAATTAAACTTTCGGTTTGTGTAAAAATGGCTATAGTTTGCATATCTACTTTGTTTTGTTAGGAGGTTTTGGTTTGGCAATTTGGTCTGTTTGGTTTGGTTTACATTTACATTCTGGAAACCCTTTAATATTGTGGAATGAAATACAATCTTAAGTTTGAATTTTTATGTTGTTGATATTTTGTTATTTGTGTTATGATCTTTGATTCATATGGTAGTATAGTATCTTGATCATGTTTGATGTTATTCGTGATACTTTTGAACTTGTCATTGATGGTTGGCTTGATTATTTGTACTCTTTTGATATGTGCTGCAAGCTCTTATATTGTTAGGACTCTCCTCTTCTTTGGAGTGGTAAAAGTTGAATTGGTCCAAAGTTTTATCAAAACAAAAAAAAAAACCTCTAAAGTTCATCTAAAAACATGTTTGAACTGAGTATTCAATCAACACAAGGAAAGTTTAGCAGGTAATTTCAATCCGATTTTGAAATCTCTCATCCTTGGTTATTTTGTAGGGCAATTACCATCTACAGCAGATGTAGTAGATTTAGCGTAAAGTAGATTTAGCATCTTTATAGTTGTTCCGTTAACTTTTTTTTCTGCCCTGCTTAAGAAGAGTTTTTATTTGTGAGTGTCAATGGTGACAATTGGCCATGTCCTGTGTAGTTCATGAGATTTGGGGCATTTTGTTATTTAGCACCTCCTGCTCTTAAATGTGTCACCAAAGGAGGCTATCAACAATTAATCACTTGCGCATTTTCTTTGATGTCTGGTTGCAGTTAGACAAATTCCTCATTGTCGGTAGATTTTGTCATCACTAAATTATCTCAGTTAGCATTTGCATTACCAATTTTGGATAGTGTTATTTTGTGTTAAAGTTTGTACAGTTTAAGTGTTAGTATGTGACCAGTGACAACAGAATGAAGGGATATCTCATATCTGTGGTTTGGCGCTAATTACTCCAGCAAAAACAGGACTCACATGAATCAACCATCCAGGTAAGAGCTGGTATTCTAAGTGACTGTGAGGGGTTGATTCTTTTTTTCTGTGACACACTTTCAGTATTAAGGATACTCTACGAGCATAAATATTAAGCAGAAACTAGTTACATGTTAAGCTTAGTGAATAGAGTCTGTTTCTTAAGCACAAAGCGTGTTCACAATTAATGTTTGGAAAATCTTAAATTTTGTTTGATTAAACACTGTGTTTAAGTTTGAAGGTTTGTACTATGCATTTTGTTACTTATGTGTTGGGATGTGATCTTCAATTCATATGGTATCTTGACTATGTTTTGTCTTGTTTGAATTCTTTATGATATTTTTGAGCGTAGTCAGTGGTTCATATTCTTTTCGTATGGGTCACAACCATTTCAGTGTTAGACTCTCCTCTTCTGCAGAGGTACTTCCTTTTTAACATTTGGCCGTTGATTATTTGTAGGGAGTAGGGTACGAAGAATCTACAGTGTATGAGTAAAATAGAATTATAGTTCCTCTTGGTTAATTTTCTTTTTGTTAAAAATGGAGCAAGTTATCTGCGAAGTTGTCCATTAACCCAAGCTTATGTCCTGCATAAGAAAAGCAAACACTTTTTTGGTAGCGTGAGTGGTGGTGGCAGTTGTCTATATGTTCTGTGTGATTCATGGAATGGGTATTTCATTCTTTTAGCCCCTTCTGTTCTTAAATGTGGTAAGAAGGGAGGCTATCGAACAGTCATGGCTGCGTGATGTGCTGTGCGCCTTAAAAACAAGGAGATAAATGGTGAATTGGTGACCTGGGCAGAAGAGTTAGTTGCTACTGCTGCTGCTCTTGCTTCCATTCCCTAATATCTTTGACTGGGAGATGGAACCGGAAGGCGTTGAATGAGATCTTGATGAAGTGAAATCCCATAAGCTGCTAAAAGGGTAGAAGAAGCTAAGGATTGAGACCTAAGCCAATTAATGGAAGTATTCATTCAACCGGTTTGATTCTCTTTTCTATATGGATTCTCAGCGTACGAGTACAAAGGGTAAGCAGACCTTAGCGCCTGTAGCTCAGTGGATAGAGCGTCTGTTTCCTAAGCAGAAAGTCGTAGGTTCGACCCCTACCTGGCGCGAAGCATTTTTTATTGTTTCAACCAATAGAATCGTCCCTATGGCGTGAAGTTCTGACTTCTGAGGGATGTCTTAACAAGGCCAGGTTCATATACGAGTCATATGACCAGTAGTTGATGTTATATTCGTTGGAGCAAATTTCACGGGGAATCCAACCTAGTTCAATCATACGTCAAGTTTAATAGCTTCTAAATGAGGATTTTCTTCAGTTATGTTCCGAGGTTCAAGATTGTTTGTCTCAACGACAGTGTGTGCGGGGGCATCTCCATAATCCGAATAATAAAATTTCGTTTCAAAAAGCCACCATTGATAGCTCTTGGAGGTATCTGTTGGAAATGGAGAGGCATCTTCAATAGACATGAATCTCCTTATAAGTAATGAAGATATTTTCCCATTAGAACATATCGAATCTATTTGTTTTTTCTCTAGAAAAGCATCATTTGAAACTCTCTTCTTATGTCTTGGTTGGATCAAGGTGTACAAACCTTGAATCCAATATCGTTGTTGTAGGGCTTCATTGTATCTTGAAGGTAGTATTTTGTGTACCCACTGTAATCCCCAAGTTAATTGAGAGGGTAGAAATAATTGTCAAAACGAAATCTTTTAGAGCCTTGAAGTCGAAGTACAACAATGTCTTTTTTTTTTTTTTATTTGTTTTTTTAATCCTCTGTTTAACCCTATAATTTCCAATAGGAATTTTTCCACCACAAGAGTTGCTCTTACAAGGATAAAATGTTTATTAAACTCTTTTTTTTTCTTTTTATTTCTATACGAAAAAAAAAATGTATTGGGATTAAGTAGAAATTACATCCATGTTTGATAACAAAAAAAAAAATTTAAAGAAAAAAGAATTATATTTTAAAAAAGAAAAATTATTTATAAGAGATTATCAAAAAACTCCATAGGAAACTATCAAAATAAATTACAACTTAACGATGTCTTCTCAATGAAATAAAATTTAGTTGATTGTGTAGCTCTTGAAAGTATTTTTTTGTCAAGCACGATAAGCACATGTTTTGTTAACACGAGCTCCTCCTTAGATTTAGACCTGCCACCATGCACACAAGCATTTATGTCTTTCCATGGCTCCCAAGTGATTGTGTACGGTAGCACTCCACAAATTTGTTGTTGTATATCTTTCAGTCTCACAAATTTCCAACTTTGCAACAATGACAAAAATCTTTCTAGCATGATCCATGTCAGTCGAAAAGAGGAGAAAAACTAGTTCCAAAGATGGATAGCCCATTCATGGTGAACAAATATGTAGTTGCAGTTCTCCTCATGCCGATTACAAGTAGCACATAAAGTAGAACTAAGATGATACCTCTATGATTCAGCATACTCCTTGCTGTTATATAATTATGCATTACCACAATACGAGACTTTAGGAGGAATAAGCTTGTATCCCAATTAAGCAGTTGAATCCCAATCATCAATGTCACCAGTCAGTTTCAGGTGCAACTTCTTAGCAATAAGGTCACCAAGTATCATATCTTTCTCAGTTTGAACTAAAACAACATTTTTAAGCTCATGTTTCAGTTCCAAAAGATCAATTATTTCTGTTGGGTCTAAATCTATTTTGAACATGAGATGCCAACCCCCAACCTTCAAATATGTAACACAAGCATTCTTATGCAAACTGATTATAAATAGTCCTAGATATTTTTTCGCCAGAGAAATTTTATCAAGCCACCGTTCTTGCCATAATCTGACAAGTAATTTGCTTCAGTTTTTGTTTTCTCACACGAACGATTTTCTTCTACAATGCTTTCTTGTCAGTTTAATATATGCCATGCCATTCACTAGTCTCATACTTCTATGCCCAGTCCACCTTTCTTCTTATACCTACAAACCTTTTGCCAAGATACCCAACTCATTTTCTTTTTGTCCTCATCTTCACATCCACAATAATTTTCTCATTACCCTATTTAGTCTTTTCTTAACCGCAACACGCATATTCATAAGGGAAACAAAATAAACTGAAATACTCTCCAATGAGATTTTAATCAGTGTTACTCTTCTAGCTCTGTTAAGGAACTTTATTTTCCAATGTGCTAGATTTTGTGCATTCTTTCAATTATTACTTCCCAAACAACAAGATTTCTTCTAGTTGCACCCATAGGAATGCCTAGATAAGAAACATGAAGTGAATCAACCTTGCATCATAGTTCCAAAGCTAAATTTCCTACCACTTCATTTGTACCTATGTTAGTCATTGCACTTTTATACAAATTCAGTTTGAGAACAATAAGTACTTCAAAAATAATCAAAATGACATGAAGTCCCCTAGCTTCAGCCTCGGAAGAATTTAACAAAATAATTATATCTTCAGCAGATTGTAAATGAGAAATAATGGTACCTCCACTTGCAAAGCCACCAATTCTTTGCTAGATAACAGCTTCATTTAACAGTTTAAATTGGATTTTAACCATCAAAATAAATAAAAAAATGACAAGATATCACCTTGTATGATTCCCTTTGATGGTTTAATCCTATTAGTGGCCACTCCATTAACCAAAACTAAAAATTGAGCATCAGTGACACACTAATGAATCTATTTCATCCATTTTCCACCAAAAATATTTTTTCTAAACAATGCAAATACAAAATTCTAATTGACATTGGCAAATGCTACATTCACATCAATCTTACAAAGCATACATGTCTTTTTGTTTTAGTATACTATAAAGGCATTCTTTCTTCTTTTTTTACCACTAAATGTCATCCAAATTCTACCTTTCTTCGATAAAAGCTCTTTGAGCATTAAAGATCAAACCTGGCTAGGGCTGCACATACTCGACCCGCATCCGCTATCCGATCCGCACTCGTCAGTTTTGATCCGACACGTATCCGATCTGTCGAGAAACGGATCGGATGTGGGTGATAATTTTTTGCCCGGTTTCTGACGGGTCGGATACGGGTAACACCTTCTCTCACCCAATCCACCAGTCCAACCCGCCAGAAAATTCCTTATTTGCTGACCCTTGGATTAGATAGGGTTGTTTCATCTTGGTCGATGATTTGATACGAAAAGAAAGTCTCTTATGTTCTGTCTTCTCTCGTTCTGTTATGTTAATTTTGTACTTCTGTGTGTCTCTGAATCTCTGCTGGTTTCTCTCTCGATGATGATTGATTCCTATTCGGTGACCTGGCTGGCGCTGCTACTAAGATGACTTTGTTGCTAGTTGGGAAATATCGTAGAATCGCAGTTCTTGAACTTAGATGATTTTGATTTCGGTTGCAATCTAAGAATATTAAAACTTTAATTTTATTGTATAATTTTGAATGTTGGGACTTAGATTTTAAGATGATCGAATGTTGGTTAAAATGGTTTATCAGGTGGCGCACGTGAAGATCAAAAAACAGCCAAGTCACGGAAAAAAATTGTATTGAATCTGGACGGGTGACCCGCACCCGACCCGACCCATCCTACGATGGGTTGGATGCGGGTGAATACTTCAGTCACCCGTCAACTGGCGGGTCGGGTGCGGGTGGGGCCAAACCCGACCCACCTGACCCGATGTGCAGCCCTAAACCTGGCATTACCACTTTCAACCTCTCAGCCAGTAAATTTGAAATTCAAACTCAAAGGCCTGAAATATTTCCAGTTGCATAATCTTGTTTTTTAGGATTAAGCTTTATGAGGGACATGATTAGTCTCCAATCCACTTTTTGTTTCAAATTGAATTCATTGATAGCTAATAAAAGATCTTCCTTATGATATTCCAACAATATTTGTAGAATTCAAAGGTGAATCCATCTGGACCTGGTGTTTTATTGGCACCATACATCTTGATAACTCCAAATACCTTATCTTCCTCAAATGGTCTCTCTAGCTATATGTATTATTGACTATCAATCTGCTTATCAAAATTAGGACTTACATTGCTTGTAGCAGTAAATAGATGAGTGTAATATTGCAGAATCTCATTCTTAAATCTCATTTTTAGATATGCAACTCCTTCTCTTTTTTGCATTAGCAATTGAATTAAAATAGTGTGTGTTTATGTCACAATTATTAAAGACTTTTCTACTAGCTCTTTCTATAATCATCCTAGATCATGTAATCTTTTCCTCATTAAGCTAAACTTCAACTTGAATCCTCTCAACAAGTTGATGATTAGAAAGAGCAGATGATCCCTCCAGAAAATTCATCATTTTTATAAAGCCAGTCAACTCATTCTCCTTTTTCTTAATGTCACCAAAGGTATATTTACTCCAAGTTCTTAAGAAAAATTCAAGTTTTGCAATTTCCTGAAGAAAAAAGTGTATCTAGGAGTGCCATAAAAACTCATAATATTCCACCAATTCTCCATCTCCCTATAGAAATATTCATGTTGAAGTCAATGATGTTCCACTTTAAAATAAGACTTGTATAAAATATAATAAGAGAATATTATGATCTCAAATAGTCCTTGTTAAAGCTATTTTAAGCTGCACTCCTGAAATAAGATTCAAAATAAGGGCAAATCAATAATATGTCCAGTCTGTAAAATAATGGGTCCTCATGCTTACTAGTCCAAGTATAAGACCCTTCATTTAAAGGTAAGTCCATAAACTCTTGTTCTTCATTAAAATCACCAAGAAATCTCTTATTTTTTGGGTTTGCACCTTCCTTATTTCTTTCCCCATATGACCTAATGGCATTCATGTCTCATACTACACACCATCTTCAACATTCCAACTACTAATATCATCTAAATCCCTCCAGAACACTTTTCATTGAATGTATTCACAAGGAGAATATGCATTTGTTAATACAAATTTAAACCAGTGAGTTTTACTTTGAATGAAATGGAGATGGAATTTGCATCAAGCCTCTCATCTAAAATTCCAATATATTGCAGTCCTATTATTAGTTGACCTTCATTGTTGCCACTGACACCTTGAGAATGGACACATATCTAGTCAAAGTTTACATCAAACCACATTTGTCTTACAAACCACCTAGACATCTTGATAAATTTTGATTTTTGAATAGTGTATGAAATACACTTATGAATACTGATCAAATCCTTAACAACAATCTGCTTAAATGCCTCTCGTATTCCAATTCAGAATTTTAGTTCCCATTAATCACCACCAACTCCCTTGAGTTAACTTCTGCACCATCAATTGAGTCCCCAACATTGCTAGATTCTGAGCTGCAACTATTATCAAAGTTATCAAGAACCTTATTTCCATCGGCTAGAGCATTATATATGTCCTCATAATTTTATAGAATCTCTTCAATAATGAGTCTTAATTCCACTTCATCTTCCCTTTGTAAACCCTCTAGCTTACTACAAAGTTCAAAAACTAGCTCCGCAGTAAAAAAAATTACCTCATTTGAGTATATCTTACAATTATGAATATCCTCAAGCTTGATGATAATTTGATTTTCAACCACAGATAAAATGATTTCTAGTAGAAAAAGTTTGTATCGGCTTGGAAGAGATAATATCATCTCCAGGATTCACTATGTCAATAATCTCTTCATAAATATCCAGAGGTAAATTCCTCTCACTGACAACAGAAGAAGACAACATAAGAATCAGTCACTTGCGTGGTTTGTGTGTCAGACACAAAAAGTGAGGTGACATTCATCTCTACTTATCTGACAAAACTACTTGTGCATGTGTATACGCATACATATTGGGAATTGTGGAATCCCCATCTCTTCTTCGACATTTTATATATAAGGAAATGGTCGGTTGCCAGCCAAGCAAAATTAATTCAAGTTTTTACTTCATTAATATAGATTAAAGTATAATAATAATAACAAGTTCATTCCCACAGAGAGGCAGGTAAGGTTTTGGTTGTGATTATAACTAAATGATACTAAAACAAATAGATTAAAGCGAATATCAGAGATAAAGAAACACTGGTTAGAGAGTTCATATTCCATCTTCCAACATGTTATCAACTAAATCATACTCAATATCCATGCGCTCTCAATATCAATAACCCTAAAGCATCCTATCGCAGGCTTACTCCTATTATCATCAAAGGCGCAAGAGCCACTCTTTGAATCCTTTTCAACGAATAACTGGGCGCAAAAGCCACTCAAGTTTAACCCAATAAAATCAATGGTCTGTGTGAGTTGAGGTTATTCTAAGCAATCCGGCGTAAGATCCAGACGGATTTAACCTAGGTCACGCTTCTACACATAATTGCATGGTAACATCCCGTCATTAACAATTATGTTATGCTACTTGTAACAATGATCTTTCGACAATTCCGGATCTCAAACCTAGTTTAACTATTGATGTCAATGCATGCTCATCTAATTCGCGACTTAAACAAACAAGCAATCCATCATACAAGGCGTTATAAACGGTAGAACATAAGCGATATTGAAGAGATTATGAACATATGAGAATGAATACTTCAATTAATAAACATGTTTTCCAACTTAGGACTACATCTCTAACCAATAAGAAAGGTTTAGTTCATCATGGGTTTCTCAAAATCCATGGAAAATAATAAAGAAAACAAGTAAAGCAAATCCTAGAAATCGTGATCTTCAATCCCAACTCCAAGCCCTAGCTTCTTGTTCTCCTTGTATTTCAAGTGTCAAAGGTGTCCAAAATCTCTTCTTAGGGTTATGGAAGACTTCTTATATAGTATTCAACATATCTAGGTGTTAGAGTCCTAATGGGACCATGATACCTTGATTTGGAAGTCAAAACGTGTCTTAGAAGTGGCTTCCGTCGAGTCATAATCGGTAGATAATTATCCATAATTGGTAGATAATTTGCCATAATCGGTAGACTCGATTTCCGTGTTAACTACTGATTTTTAGAGCTTAAAAACGAAGTTTTCCTGTACCCGAAACTGCTTATAATCGGTAGGTTATTTTCCCTTGTTATATCCCGATTGTGATGCTGAGTGTTTCATTATTTTCTTTCGGCTGTTTTGCTCATAACTTCCTCATACGTACTCCAAATGACCTCATTCTTTTTGCGTTGGCTTCGTATTCTCGTTCTATTCAAAATGGTATTAAGAACTCATGGATTTGAATGAGTTGAATTCGGTATTTGTCCCTTCTCCATCGGCAGAACTTAACTTCCTTGTTCATTTCGTGTCGTAATGAACTCCTTTCTTCTTCTTTGGTTGAACACACTTCAAAACTCCTAAGAAAATCATAAACAAACAAAATAAAAGCATAATAATATGAAAACTAACAAGAAATCAATGAATTAGAGTATCCAAATAATACAAATAATGCACCTATCAATTCCCCCACACTTGCCTTTTGCTAGTCCTCGAGCAAACTATAAATCTAAACTAACCTAAACTACAACACTACATTTCGTTGAGGATACGGTTATACTTAGCATGTGTAACAAGACTTTAAACCCCTAGGTGTCCCTAGTGGACGAGTTATAGTCTCGTGAGGGTTTACAAGAGGTATACCCACAAAACCTAAGTTCTAACTTTCAAATATTCCAGAGACCTGCATCCAAAGAGATACGAAGACATAAAGTTTCTGCACATTAACAATAAGAAGTTAGAAGTATATAGAACATTATTCTCATGCTTAACCCTTGAGTTAGGAGAAAACCACCATATAAAAGAATCTAGGTTCGAGGGCGACCAAATGTTTCAGCCTCACCAATAGGGTTTTATGAATTTGACACTCAAAAGACGCACTTTATGGTTCTCACATATGTGCAGGCAAGAGTGAAGATAGAAATCGTGCACACATTGAATGGTAGGAAAGAAAGGTAACCTTCCGAATCATATGAAGATGTTATTCCATAGAACGTGGGACGAAAAAGAACTCCTTTTTGTTTTTCTAGTGACCTATAATAAAGGAAATCAACCACTATGCGAGGATGGGAATGCTTACTTACCTTCTCACCCGATCGGCAATCAGCACCACTCTCACAGCATCCAATAGAAACATCTTCGGTCTTCAACTGTTGATGATGAACTTTTGAACTTCGTAGAACCTTGATAATTTGTAACTTTTTTCCTCAATTTCTTGTTGCTTGAAACTTCTCTATAGATTTCTTCTTCCCCGCGTCCTTATTGATTGAATACAAAAGAAAATATACACTAAAACAATTATAATCATTTTTTTATGAGAATGACTTCAAAATATAAAGTGATAAAATGATGAAACTACTACGGCCGTGGGATAAAGAATTTACCACTTGATTCTTCACAACTTGTATTGCCTCGATATCATGAACTTCACTAACTCACATTTTTTTATTTCTTTCACTTTTGTACATAAGTCTTCAACATGTATATATAATTCTGCTAATTGTATTGTTGCTTTACTTGAATATGAAATTTGCTCTTTCTTGAACGGTTGCTTGTAAACCTTGATTGTCTTCAACTTTCCTTCAAATTTTTGATGTTCTGTTTGTTGAAGATGATATGTTTCTATGGACCTGTGGTTGTCGAAAGAATGGTGCCAACTGCAAACAAGACTACAAGATAGAGTTAGCAATTCTGATGGCACCCTCATGATTGATAGAAATAGCACTCAAGAGATCAAAAATAGTACTAAATCAAAAAGTAGTGCTGAAATTGGTGCGAGGTTAGGTAGTTCATCATTCTACCCGAAATTTGCACAGATGAAACACTCTAAACGGACAATTGAAGGTTTGGTGCCTCACTCATGGGTATTGAATGATCAACAACTCTAATACTAAACTCTTTACCGGCAAATTAAGTCCATTTTTGTCAGTTCTAGCCTCTCAACAACTAAGCACTCCGAATATAGTTCTCTAAATTTCTAAGTTCAGTTATTTCGGTTAGAACTCCGTATGTAAACGTAGCTTAAAGTATACTAAGTGACTCTAAAATCTATAAAAGTTGAATGTTTTCATACATATATGTAAAAAAGTTTAAAAATTCTACCTACAAAAGCAAATACTAAAAATTTTATATGCTTAGTTACTCCCCCACACTTAAACTTTACATTGTCCTCAATGTAAATTGATTCCTCCAATGTAAAATCAAGATGGGAAATCCTAACATGATATGAAAAACTAATAAAAATCAAAAGATAAAGATAGAAATACAAAACCAATGGGTTGCCTCCCATTTAGCGTTTGGTTTAACGTCGTCAGAATGACTGTCTGGTCGCCCATAGACCAACAATCTGAAAATTTGGGGATCCACCCATAGAACAATCTGCATTATAAATATTAACTTCACACAAACATTAGTACAAGAAAATAATAGTGAAGTTATCATTCGATAGATGTTTCCCCCACACTTAGTCTTTTCTACACTCGGAAGTGAATAAAGAACATTGAATTCGGGAACTTTTATAGACTCCTCTTTGCTAACCTGCATAGTATGAGAATCAAATATTTCCAACAACGGATATTTAGAAGCAAAGTCACTCAACATTACTTCTGAAGCACATACATTCAAGCCAAAACGAGGTAAAGGAAAAGGATCAATAAGCAAAGGTTCAGTCAAACCTTCTAAAGTCTCTTGAATTATGGGATCCTTATCTTTTTTAAAAATTTATAATGAATCCCTTACCTCTTGTGTATTGTGGTCCTCTATCAAACTTTCTAACTGTTCTTCATTAGTTTCTGCCTCAACAAGAATCTTGGCATCAACATTATCAATATCATCCTCGGCAAGTTCAATTGGGTCTTGCACACTATTGCTCAATTCGGTTTCATTCTCAACATACTCCTCTTCATTTTCAGACTCACCGTAATCAGAATTTTTATCGGTTTCCCAACCTTTATCAGAACGTCGTTTAAATTCCATACGAATGGTCTTACTAATTTCTTCGAGAAGCTCTTCCGGGGCTCTGTCATCTTCCAACTTATATAGTTTCTGAGTAAGTTTTCTGATATTCACAGGCCTTCTACTATTAACTATAGTAGAATTTCTTGCACACGACTCTTCCCTTTCAACGGGTGAATGATCATTATTAAGATCAATAATTGAGTTAACTACAAAATTATCATCAAAAATCAGATTCGGAGTTGGAATAACGTCATCACTGGTGTAAGGATTTTCGAAAGGTTCAAAATCATCATCGTATCCCATAGAATAACGTCGCTCACGTTTCTTTCTCAAAACTCTTTTTTCTTCTAAAATTTCTGCACATGATTCCCCTTCATCTATCAATTGCTCAAACCTTCTATCAAGTACTCTCAAACTTAGTAGTCTTACACCATTACTTGTGGTAGAGTTTCTAAACCTTATCTCGTCCCGTTGAATAGGTGAATGATCATAATAACGATCAAGATTAGATTTAGATAAACCATCACAAACATAATTATCCTCCCCTCCTTGTAATTGTTTACTTACATACCTACTAAAAGGAGATTGGCATGTATGAGAATAATTAAAAGGGTACGTGGAATATTGGTCATAACAAAAGGATTGGCTGTGATTATACTCCCCGTATGGTTGGAAATTGTCATAGGGTTGAGATTGAAAACCAAATTGATTACCATTATAAGTTTGATCTCGTGCACCATACATGGAATATAAGTACCTGAAACAAGATTCTCAAAACTAGGTTAGAAAAAAAAAATTAGAAATAAAAATAAAAAGAAAACTAAAAAAAGAAAACAAAAACAAATAACAATCCGCTATGCCTCGGCAGCGGCGCCAAAATTTGGTCGGTTGTCAGCCAAGCAAAATTAATTCAAGTTCTTACTTCGCTAATATAGATTAGATTATAATAATAATAACAAGTTTGTTCCCACAGAAAGGCAGGTGTTGTTAATTACTTTCGATTACTTATATAAACAGGGGGGTTTTGGTTGTGATTATAACTAAATTATACTAAAACAAATAGATTAAAGCGAATATCAAAGATAAAGAAACACTGGTTAGAGAGTTCAGCTTCCATCTTCCAACATGTTATCAACTAAATCATACTCAAAATTCATGCACTCTCAATATCAATAACCCTAAAGCATCTTATCACAGGCTTACTCCGGCAAAACTCCTATTATCATCAAAGGCGCAAGAGCCACTCTTTGAATCCTTTTCAACGAATAACTGGGCGCAAAAGCCACTCAAGTTTAACCCAATGAAAGCAATGGTCTTTGTGAGTTGAGGTTATTCTAAGAAATCCGGCGCAAGAGCCAGACGGATTTAACCTAGGTCACGCTTCTACATATAATTGCATGGTAACATCCCGTCATTAACAATTATTTTATGCTACTTGTAACAAGAATCTTTCGACAATTACGGATCTCAAACCTAGTTTAGTTATAGATGTCAATGCATGCTCATCTAATTCGCGACTTAAAAAAACAAGCAATTCATCATACAAGGCGTTATAAACGTAGAACATAAGCGATATTGAAGAGATTATGAACATATGAGAATGAATAATTCAATTAATAAACATCTTTTCCAACTTATGACTACATCTCTAACCAATAAGAAAGGTGTAGTTCATCATGGGTTTCTCAAAATCCATGGAAAATAATAAAATAATAAAGAAAACAAGTAAAGCAAACCCTAAAAATCGTGATCTTCAATCCCAACTCCAAGCCCTAGCTTCTTGTTCTCCTTGTATTTTCAAGTGTCAAAAGTGTCCAAAATCTCTTCTTAGGGTTATGGAAGTATTCTTATATAGTATTCAACGTATCTAGGTGTTAGAGTCCTAATCGGACCATGATACCTTGATTTGGAAGTCAAAAACGTGTCTTAGAAGTGGCTTCCGTCGAGTCATAATCAATAGGCAAGACACCCTCCTTATCTACCGAGAATAAGGGCTCAAAATATGACTTTCCTATGTCCAAAACTTGTCATAATCGGTAGATAATTATCAGTAATCGGTAGATAACTTGCCATAATCGGTAGATTCGATTTCCGTGTTATCTACCGATTTCTGGAGCTCAAAAACGAAGTTTTCCTGTACCCGAAACTGCCTATAATCGGTAAATAACTTTCCCTTGTTATCTCCCGATCATGATGTTGAGCATTTCACTATTTTCTTTCGGTTGTTTTGCTCATAACTTCCTCATACGAACTCCGAATGACCTCATTCTTTTTGCGTTGGCTTCGTATTCTCGTTCTATTAAAAATGGTATTAAGAACTTCTGGATTTGAATAAGTTGAATTCGGTCTTTGGCCCTTCTCCATTGGCAGAACTTAACTTCCTTGTTCATTTCGTGTCGTAATGAACTCCTTTCTTCTTCTTTGGTTGAATACACTTCAAAACTCCTAAAAAACTCATAAACAAACAAAATAAAGGCATAATGATATGAAAACTAATAAGAAAGTAAAGAATTAGAGTATCCAAATAATGCAAATAATGTACCTATCACGAAACACTTTTACCTGACAAAAAAACCCATCTTATGAGAGGCGGGTTTAACGTCTCCTCTTCCACCATCTCCAGTACTAGGAGAATTCAAACATACATTGGCTTATCATAATCCTTTAAGAAGGTTGGTTTCTCCATCTCCTCACCCAACAACTTCCTTACAAAGACTAGAAGCCACAGTCATGCCATTGCTCAATGCTTGCACATTACTATTAGTGAGATCAACATCTCCTAGTCCACCAACTTTGTAATTATGCACTTCATGATAAATCTGAAGCCTTGACAAGATATGGACGGTGGGTTTAACATTTCCTCGTCCACCTCCTCATTTATCATTCATTTTTGCACTCGCTAGAATTCTTCCAACTGGTAAAAAAGACCTTTAAGCAGATTTTAAAACATACTCCGATTTTAATTTTGCTGGGCCGAATCAGATTTAGAGTCCAATCAACATATTAGCTTGGGTCGATCCATTTAAGCTCTCTATCCCATTTGAAATTCTAACAGATTTGGCGCCTGAAATCTAGGGATATTTAAAACATTCTTTTTCTGATTGAAGGAGTCAATCAGTCGCATGCCATTTTGATATGCCAAGTATGCTCTAAAAGACTACTTCAAAAATTGAAGTATCATAGTAATCAACTCTAATTCAAAAATTATCAAGTATCTTATTTGAAATTTAACTTTCTTTTAAGCTTACAATTAGTTAAAAAAATGTCAAGTATACTCTAAAAGACCGGAATATTCACCATTTTGGTAACATTGATCATAAGGTGAATGATCTTAGTAATCAGCTTCAAAATATAAATTCACAACCCTTTTCAACTCAGAAGATTGAGACTATTAAACGTGTTGAACATGACCCCGAACATTGGAAGAAAAAAATTCAAGAGAATTTTTATGCCCAAAAATTTAGAGAAGATTACATTAAAAGTTATAAATAAAAATACCAATATTTATCATATTTATGTGAATAAAAAAAAAGCACTAAAATCGTATTTTCTCTGAAATTGAGTAATAGGCAATGGTCTTACGACATGACTCAATTGGAAGACCCGCTAATTACTCACGTTAGTAAAATTCCTACTACCACCAATCTTATTCAAAATAGGGATTTCCTTAATTGCATTAATCCTTGTAATTCTAATGTGAACGGTGATAAAATGTTGAGTCCCATTATTCTTTTAGAAATAAGTGAAACTATTAAGCTCCATGGACTTCTCCTAGCACTGATGGCTTTGCATCAGGATTCTACAACCAGAATATAGAGCTATTGCAAAATGATGTTTGGAATATAGTTAAAAATTTCTTTGAAACCAAACATTTCCTTTAAAAAATGAATCAAATGTTTCTTTCTCTTATTCCCAAAAGTAATAAATCATCTGTACCTTCTGATTTCGAACATATTTCCTTATGTAACACTATTTATAAAATCAACTCCAATATCATTAGTAATAGAGTGAAACCATTACACAACAAGATCGTCTTACCATTTCAAGTTGTTTATGCTCATATTGGACATATGCAGGATAATGTGGTGATTTTTCATTGGTTGGTTCATACAATGAAAAGGAAAAAGGATAGATGTGGTTTGATGGGTATTAAACTAGACATGTACAAAGCTTTTGATAAGATAGAATGGTCATTCTTGATTGATGTCCTTCAAATTTTTGGCTTTTCTAGTGAGTGGTGTGAGTTGAATTATCAATGTATTAACACCACTAACATTTCAATTATGCTCAATGGCTCTCCATCTGCTTCTTATTTACCCAGTAGGGACCTTAGAAAATGTGACCTTATGTCGTCGTATCTCTTCATTATTTGCATGGAGTCATTTTCTAGATATCTTGCATGCTGAGTTTAATCATGTCATATATGATATTAAAATGAACGAAGAGGCTCATAGGATGTCTCACCTCTTGGATGATGACTTTCTCATTTTAGCAAAGCCTTTCACAATGAAGCTGAAACCTCATGACAATCATTAATCAATATTTTGTTGGTGAAGTCATTAATTTTCAAAAATCTGGTTGTTTCTTTAGTAAAAATGTACATCTAGACTTTTGTGTGCCTCTCATTAGATCACTGAGTATTAAACAGGTACCCTTGAATGAGAAATACGTAGCTATATCTCTCTTCATTAGTAGGTCTAAAATGAGGTTTTTGGCCATTTAGTTAATTAATTTGACAAGAAATTTGCTAGACGGAAAGAAAAATAGCTTACCCAAGCTGGTAGATTTGTGCTTGTCAACCATGTTCTTAACACCAGCCTCATATACCATATGAATATATTTTTTATTCCAGATAATGTTATTTATAAGATGAAGGAGGCTCAAAGAAATTTTTGATGGGGTAAAAAATTCCATGATGGAATTTATTCAAGCAATGGGGAAAGATCGATTCCCATAAGATGTAAGGTGGTCTTGGCGTTGAGAATTTAAAACATTTGAATTTTGTACTTTTGGCTAAGGCATACTGGAATCTTATTCATTCTCCAAATAATTTGGTAACCATTATGAAGTATAATTACTTCAAAAATTGTCATCCACACCACCATCCAGAAGTTAAAAACACTTCATCATGGGTCTGGATAAGCATTCGTTCTGATCAAGATGTTATTAAAAACAATTCTGTTTGGGAAGTGAAAAATGATCATAATTAAATGCATTTTCTGATATCTGGATTAGTAATGCCTCACAACCCTTGTGCATTGCTTATCCTAATCCGAACTATAATGTTGTTGAATCCATATGTAGATACTGATATCAAACATTGGGAAGAAAATCTAGTGCTTTCCTTTTTTACTTCGCCTTCATGGTGTTCAACCACTTAACACGGTGTATAAGAAGTTTAGGCATTATCATGTTTTGCTTAAAATCCAACTTTTCATGTGGAAAATCTTTAAAATTATACTTCCTGTTAAAACTAAGTTGTCTAGTTATATACACATTTAGGACTTACAGCATGTGTGATGGAAGTTCTCATGAGCACATAGTGCTACAATTTTCCTTTGTTAGAGCTGTCTAGATTACTTTTTCCCAGTGGCAATCAAGTCCTTCAGGACTCCGATTCTATCATCACTATCCAACAATGGATTCCGAAATGGTCAGGATAATAAGCTCTTGTGTACTGTTCTTACAACTGCTTGGGCTATTTGGAGAATCAATTGCTTTAAGATTTTTCAAGAAAAAGCCTAAATCCCCACACCACTGCAAGACTTGCTATTAAATCACCAAATGAAACTCTAGTTACTTCAACAGCTGAGAATAATACGCAATCTCTGCCACTAAATATGCTAGATATTCACTTACGAGAAAGAAAAAAAACTTCCTAATAAATGTTTGTTGTTATACTATGATGCTTCCTTTGTTTAAGGCTCTAACCAGATGGTCCAGATTGGCGGGGTGCAGAACAATCATTAATCTAGCTGGAAGTCTCGAATAAGCTGAAATTCTAGCTAATTTTAAAGCTTTATATTGCGCAAAGAGTATGAATCTTTCGGAAGTCTGCATCAATAAATGTCATTTGTAATTTTAAGAATAATAACTATCATATTAACCGGTTTAGTATCACTTAAGATTGTCTTTCTGCCACAAACGATTTCAACTTTTCGTTTGTTAAATATGTTAGTAGAAAATTTATCTCATTAGCTAAGGCTGATAAAGCATTCAGGCATTGTAGAAGACACAATCTCAATGGGGAATGGTTGAATCATCAACCAGGGTTCCTTCTATCTGTGCAATTTTGTTGAATTTTAATAGACTCATTTTTTCTAGTAAAAAAATAAATCTATAAAAATATTGTATTTACTTTACACCCTTGTCCTCTGGGGACTTAATTGCAAGATAGAAATCATATATTCCCCACCATCGTAAATAGCTCATCAATCAGTAGTTGGAGTAAAATACTCGGAGGCATATGCTGTTAGCCCAGAACGGCAGCTCCAAAAACGGATCTTCATTTTTGTATAATTGTATTTTCGAGAAACGAGGTACATGAGCCCAGCATATATCCAAAAATTTAGGTATGCCATTGATTTTTTTGATATTTTGTCCTTGTTTTTGATTTTTGTTGATGCATTTTTAATTGATACATGTGATCCACGAAAGCTTTGACGTCCTCGAGGCGAGGACGCGTATAAACTAGCAATCTGATTAGATCTCAGTTTATTGACAGACAATTAATTTTTTAAATCAATGCGTCGTGCAGTGATCACATGGGGAAAATGAGCCCTTTGAGTCCTCGCGAGTCGCGATAGTGACAAATTCAGGTGATTACAGTAATTGGCCGTTATAACCCTATAACGGCGTTTTTGGGGTATTACCAGAACGGTATTTCCCGTTATAACATTACTCTCCAGTCTCTACCCTTTGTTATTTTCTCACTCGGACTCTGACTCTGACTCCACTATATAAATCTCACTTGCAACTGGTTGTTGTCTACTTAGCATAGCAGTAAAAATGAAGTTTCTGAGTGTGTTATTAGCTTTATTTTTATGTATCTCATCATCACCAAGATTAATCTCTGCTACTGAAGAAGAAGGTGGTGCTAAAGTTGTAGAATCTGTTTTGACTCTTGATCACACCAACTTTCATGACACCATCAAGAAACATGACTTCATTGTCCTTGAATTCTACGCTCCTTGGTAAGCTTTCTTCTTGTTTAAACCCTATTCTTGAGTTTACTTGAGTTCAAAATCTTATTTTATTACGACCTAATGACAACCTCACGTACTGGATTAGTTTTGAGTTCTGATGTGATTCTAATTATGTGTTTTCTTTCTTTACATCCATGACAGGTGTGGGCATTGTAAAAGTCTTGCTCCCGAGGTAATAACCTTCAAAAATGAAACAACAAAAACGATCAATCTTTTTCAAGGTTTGACACAAATCTGCTCCTTGACACAAATCTGCTCCTTGGTTTTATGTTTTTATTACAGTACGAGAAATCTGCAGCTTTATTGAGCAGTCACGACCCTCCAATTGTTCTCGCAAAGGTAGACGCCAATGAAGAATCAAACAAAGCACTAGCAACTGAATTTAATGTTGGTGGCTTCCCCACTCTTAAGATTGTAAGAAATGGAGGAAAGGATATAACAGACTACAAGGGTCCAAGAGTAGCAGACGGTATAGTTGAATACTTGAAGAAACAAGTTGGCCCAGCATCAGCTGCAATCAATTCTGCAGAAGATGCTAGCAATCTCATCAGTGACAGCAAAGTATTTGTGGTAAGATACTTTTCTCACCTCTTTCATTTGGTCAATTGGCACTACTCGATCGGCATTCCTAATGTTTTTGCATTCTTTTTAAGGTTGGGGTGTTTCCAAAATTTTCTGGGGAGGAATTTGACAACTTCATAAGTCTAGCTGAGAAGTTCCGTTCCGACTATGATTTTGGTCATACATTAGATGCTAAGTTTCTTCCAAAAGGAGGTGATGTGAGTGTGCCAACAATTAGATTTTTGAAGCCTTTTGACGAACTTTTCGTTGATTCTCAGGTACTTGGGTGGATCTTATTCATAATCAATTTAACATTTTCCTTTCATGTGCTTGATTTACTGCTTCTTTTCTTATGAAGTTAATTTGGGGTTATTCTTGTAGGATTTTAATGTGGATGCATTGGAGAAGTTCCTTGGCGAAGCCAATGTGCCTCTTGTTACTCAATTTGACAGTGACCCTAAAAACCAGCCATATGTTAGCAAATTCTTTAACAACCCCAATGCCAAGGTATGCTACTTTTCTAATTGAGTGCTAATCAGATAAAATTCTTGCAATTGATGTTATATGATTGGTGCCGACAAATGGATAGGTTATGTTGTTCCTCAACTTCAGTGGTGAACTTGCTGATGGTATAAAATCAAAATTCCAAGAGGTTGCCAAGCACCAAAAAGGGAAGGGGTTAAGCTTTCTAATGGGTGATCTTGAAACTAGTGGACGTGCTCTCCAGGTTAGTTAATATCTTGTTCATTCCACTTGTCATATATGTTGATATACCTATTACTGAGTGTGTTAACATGTGGACTCTATGTGTTTTCTTGAACGGGAAGTATTTTGGCCTGAAAGCAGACCAGGTACCTCTCATCATCGTACAAGCGACTGATAAGCAGAAGTATCTAAAAGAAAAGTTGGAAGCAGATCAAATTGAACCTTGGATTAAGGAATACATGGTGATTATTTTTTTTCATCGTTCATTTCTTGCCTTTTGTGTTTAACATGACCATTTGTAACTTGTCTCATTTGACAAGCAGAACGGCAATGTGAAGCTGTTCATAAAGTCAGAGCCTATCCCAAAGGTTAACAATGAACCAGTCAAGGTGGTCGTTGGAGACAATGTCGAAGATGTTTTCTTCAATTCTGGAAAGAATGGTGTGTGCTTATGGATACTTAATAGCTTGCTAATAATTACAGTATTTGTTTCTATTCTAATGATTAAAAGCGAGTGCTTCAATTAACAATGAATATCTCATACTTTGTTAATAATTCATAACACTCAAATTTCTTATCCATCGTGTGTTATAGAAGCATTCATAGCATGTTAATGTTTACTATTTTCCAGTTCTGCTCAAGTTTTATGCACCTTGGTGTGGACATTGCAAGACATTAGCTCCAATCCTGGAGGAAGTTGCTGTATCATTCCAAAGTGATCCCAATATAATTATTGCTAAGCTCGTAAGTTCTTTTTAAACCTGTTCACTGGTACTAAATTCATATCAGTTGCTAATGTAGTGTTCCCTGACTATGCTAACTAGTAAGAAAATTTGCATTACATTTAAATTGTAATTTTTTGAAAAAAAAATTCTAATGGTTTGCTAACAATCTTGTTCTCTTATTATTTGCTTCATAGGATGCCACTACCAATGATTTCCCTGCTGATAAATTCGTGGTTAAAGGTTACCCGACTTTGTATTTTAAGTCATCATCTGGCAACGCATGGCAGTACGATGGGGGCAGAACAAAAGAGGATATCATCGACTTTATTGAGAAGAATAAGGAAACAACAGTCAGGCCTGATGAGTCTACCGAGCCTGTCGAGCTTGACGCCGTTAAAGATGAGCTGTAATCAGAGGTGATTGTTTCATCTTGCTACAAGAATATATTCTTATGCTATTAGGGGAGCTGCGGTGCTCAGGCACAAAAAATGATGGCTTATCCAGTACCACCCAGCCAAGGCGCAACAGATACCTGTCGAGTCTTTTTGTCTCTTTTGGCTAGTTTTGAGTGGAAGTTGCAAGTATAATGGTACTACAGAACATCCGAAGCTTCCCCTGACCTTCTATCTCATTTTCCTTCTTTGCAGGTAGGAAGTGGCTTGCTATAAGTTAGAGAAGAGAATCCAATAGAAAGACTCAAAGACACATCCCCTTGGGGTTACTTTAGTCTGATTACAATGGCTAGTATGGGGTATTTGTTCAACTACCAGCAATATAAGTTAGAGAAGAGAATCCAATAGAAAGACTCAAAGACACATCCCCTTGGGGTTACTTTAGTCTGATTACAATGGCTAGTATGGGGTATTTGTTCAACTACCAGCAATGGAAAGCTTCCGCGCACCAAATTTTTCTCAAGCAAATCTATCATTGTTGTTTCTGAATAAATTGAGAGATTGTTTTATGCTTGTAACTTTAGTTTTTAGATCAGATTCGTAGTTTTACTTCAATTACAGCAAAAGTACCTTTTCTCTTTTGCCTGAGCTACATAATATAAGTCATCTCTTGCTTGCTTAGTTCTTTTCTTACTTAAATCTTTTGGCGTCGCTTTACATTACAAAGAATCAGTTAGTCAATGCTGACGAGTAGATGAATTAAAAAAATCGACATTCAAAGCTAGCAACAAATACCTGTCAAGTCTCTTTGAAGACTACTCAACTCATGTATACTTGAGCTGATCTTTGTAGGAGGTTAGTAGGTGTCCAATTTTGGTGGAGGGACACTGTTATCAGAGAAGTAATAACTTCACTAAGTGCACGCAGTTTAACGAACTACATCAGACTTCTCTCTTCTCGTAGTCGAGCTGTCAGTGACTCAGAGAAGCAACTGCTTAATAATTCCTGTCAAATTGAAGAAATTGGCTCTTGTTCGGTATCCTTGAAATTTTGGATTCGTAAAGCCAGACGTAACCGAATGACTTCAGCGCTATTAACAGTGATAATATTTCCTACTTCTGGCTACTATTACTTGTTTTGCTTATTTTATGGACAAATCTTCAGCGTCTCATGGAACGAGTCTGTAATGTCATTACCCTCATAGTTTCAAGTGAAATATGTAAGCGCACACCAGCGCCTGTAGCTCAGTGGATAGAGCATGGAAAGGAACTTCTATTACTTTTGTCCCCCATCTTAGCAGGGTAAAGGAGAGTCACAGTAAGCTAGCAGAAACAGGGTAACTTTTGTCCCCCATCTTAGCAGGGTAAAGGAGAGTCACAGTAAGCTAGCAGAAACAGGGTAAAGGAGAGTCACAGTAAGCTAGAAGATACAGCATAGGTTCGACCCGCACCTAGCGCGTAGTTTTGATACTTTTTTTTTTGCTAGTCAAGAGTTTGCAACGAGAAAACATCTTATAATCCTTCTTAAGGAAAAGCTGAGGGATGACCAAAACTAGCCAGAGTGCCAGATAATCGCTGAACAACACTATGAATTATACATTTTCTTGCTGAAAATACTGAAGTTCTAAGAAATTCGCACCAATACAATTATTAAATGAGGTGCTTTCAAACATGTCTCCGGCAGAATGGATGACCTTCTTTCTTCTACATTTACAAGCTCTCAATGGGCACAACTGACACCCAAACCATAATGGCAAAAAACACCACAGCAAAAAAAAAGAAAAAAAGGAAAAAAGATCTCAATGACTATGGGGATCAAGCAGTGCCAAGGACAAGCAGATGAAAAGGAGATCCACGACAAAAGACGGGTTCATCTGAAGAAGTTTTAGCACGGGCTCTGAGAATGTCATTCGGATCATCAATCACAGCAGCAGCCAGCAATGTGTACTCACCAGGTACAAGGAAATACATCGAAAAGGAATGCTTGATTTCTTCAAGAGGCGGAACTTCCACGCTGATCCCACTCAAAACTCCTATAAGATTCTCAAGATAAATGAATTTATAATAATTGTTGGTTGTCAAATGTAAAAACAGACAAAACCCTTAATTGGAAGGAATAAACGAAGATAAGAGCAATACTCCCAGTGTATAGAGACACTCAGGACGTTCAAAATCCATAATTGGAAGGAATAAAAGAACATGTGTGGGGACTTCCCAGTGTATAAAGACAGTCAGGATTGGTTCGAGTGTAACCCAAGATCAAACAGTATGAAAACAAGGATTGTTTTAACAAACTAAAAGGAGAGCATAGTGTGATATTCAAGGATATTAGACATGTGTTAGAAAACATACCGGCCCAAAGGACAGTTGCTTTGTCACCTTCAATACAGTTCTCCCCAGCTACATCTCTACAAGTAACACTTAGGTTCATCCTAATCGATTCCCTTGTGTTGTTACGAACAAGAATATCCATGGGAGTCATGTTGTGAGCTAATATAGAGCCTCTGCACCCTTTCAAGTTAAGTGCAAGGGTGGGTTCTTTAGGGGAACCCAAATGTTCGGCAGGTACAGTACCATTTTTAATCAGCCTGAATCCAAATGTTAACGGGTCTGGTAGCAGTATATCCATGACGGATGTTTGCAGAGCTGCTTGTATTGCTTCCTTAATATTCAATTCTCCCGAACTGTTTCGCCCAGATTGCCATTTGACTTTTATTCTAGAAATCAAATTCTTGATGGAAGCATTTAGTTCAGCCTTTATATTCTTCTCCGAAAAACTTGAATTTCTGCTACAAAATGTTTCGTCTACACTTGAAGAATCCTTTAAGAAAAAGGATCCATCAAGAACGGGAAGTTTAAAATGCTCCAATGGAATCAATACTCTTGCAGAATAATCCCTGTCAATTCTAGTTTTGGGGTAACCAAAGTCAGCAGCATCATGGTCGACAGAAGTCAAGCTATCCTCTTTACTTGGATTTTCCACTTGGACAGATACGCTTATCTCGAATACGACATCAGTTGGATTGGACAACTCCAGTTCAAGAAGACGTAGACCCCAACTGCCCCTATAGGGATTAATCTTTACCAAGCTATCAGTCGTACTTCCAGGAAAAGCGTGTTCTTCACTCAAACTTTTCTCCACATTAACTGGTTTTGGAAGCATTTCACCGACATGAGCAGGAATTTCCATTGAAAGCAAACGAGCCTTTACAGAAGACAGGCCCTGCAAAACACAAATGCGCAAAGGCACGACCAAACGTCTACCAGGGGGGACAGCAGACCCATCTGCCGAGGCTTCCCCAGGAAGTGCAAGTGGCCCTGGCAAGAAAACCAGAATGACGTTAAACATTGAAAACATCCTTCTAATTGGCCCAGGGATTGCTATTGACCCTGGCAGGAAAAGCAAATATAAAAATTTCCTAACAATTGGAAAGGGTGGAAAGCGAACCTGCATAATGAATTACCAACATGGGACTGCTTCCATCCCTTGGCACCCTGCTTCCGTAGGTATTCTTGCCAGCAGCATGATCAGGATCCCCCATGCAAAGTTGCCAGGCTTTTATAGTCACAGGTATTGTCACTTCCTCACCTGGTTTTATTGGAAGGGCTGATTTCAAAATGTCATATTCAACAGAAATTACAGCATCTTGATTTTTGCCTGAGAGTGAAATGTGTGCTTGTTCAACTGGAACTGTTCCTGCATTTGCTAATCTAATCCACACATCACGAATTTCACCCTCATACAAGATTGCTGCACCATCACCTCCAACCACATGAGACACAAGCAGAGGTAAAGGAGGTATCACAGAAATATTTGGAATTGGTACATTTCTTAAAGTCGGGGAGCCACAGCAACGGAAAGGGTCAGAAAGCACAAGCCCTTGTGCTGCTCCAAGGAGCAAGTTATCAACATCCTTGAAAAGATGTTCTGTAATGACACCAAAACAGTGGATAATGCAGCCAGGAATCGCCACTGGGCCTGCTGCAGTTGGAATCCCTGATAAAGTGATCACCTTTGCTGAATTGGGGGGAAGACTCACACTTATGGGAAAAGCATCAAAATTTCCGGAGTGGACAGAAAGATAAAGGCTATCGACGATCAAATCAAAACCACAAGGATTCGCCAACTCAACCAACACTTGAATGGGTTCCCCTATTATCCAAACCACGTCCTGCTTGCTGCTATCAATTGGCTCTCCTTTGCTAAATGGTGTGTAAATGAAAGGTCCAGAAGGAGCAGAACCCAGCCACCATTCTTCTTTTCCTTGATTGCGCTTTACAATATCCATTTGGGAAGGATGGAGAGGAAATGAATGTAACCTTGAAGCAATCAAACACAAACATTAGTATTACCAATTCCTATAGCTAATTTGGAGTGAGCATTCAGATTCTTCGCTTCACAACATAAATATGTCTAACATATTCATGAAGAGTTCTCATATATCTTTCTTGATGCAGGAGAAGGGAAGAAAACTAACAGAGGAAATATTTCTATTCCCTGGAAACAAGCCAACTTAGTTAACTAACTCCACTAGCAAAGTAGAAGAACCATATACATATAGGGAAGAGGTGCAGTTCACCAACATATATGCTTGGCCCAGACGGAGACTATCTAAAGGCTGGTTTTAGGCAAGGATTTTCTGCTCACCAGGTAGATCATCACCCTAGCCTAAAACCCCATCATTCTAAATTTCTAATGCCAACAAGAACCTCTCACATTTGCTTAAACTTAATAGTGGATTCCCTTCAATAACAAGGTTTAATGAGGCTAAAAGTCATAGGATGGTCTCATTTTTGGCAAGGATAGCCTACATAATTATCTTGACATTTTGGCGTCATTTTTCTTATAAAACCCTATGGAAATGAATTTGAAGCTAATTTTTTGGTTAGTGTTCTTCTTATAAGTCTCTACATTCCTACGAAAAATGAGCGTATTCCGAGACGTATAAGACCACCATCTACCACTTTGAAAATCATTCGTTGAAGACTAACGGTTGAAACTAAACTTTGTGGATGGTGAGGTTTCGTATCTCCGAATGCGTTCATTATTGGTAGGAATGTATAGGTTTATAAGAAGAACATGTAACCAAAAAATTAGTTTCAATTTCATTTCTGTTTGGGTTTTATAAGAATAATGACGCCAAAATATCAAGATAATATCATTCTAACTATGTCAACGGATCCTTCCCCTTAAAAGAATATCCTCATACATTGAATCAACCATTAGAGTGGATTATCTCATTTGCAACACACACTCACAGAACCAGTTCAGTCAACTACTGATGGAGTTGCTAGGTGACGATGTGGAGCTCTTATCTGAAGCCTCACAGTTTTTCTTAAAAGTGGTTGTTTACATCATCACCTACCGCAATAAAATCTCACCCCCTTGCTTAACCCCTCTTCTAAACTTCCAAAATCAAATGTTTCCTAGTTTCTCTTTTTTTATGTCTTTGTGTTGATATATTTTTTAAAATTTTGACAGGCCACATCTCTAAAACTGATTGAAATCTTCTACCCAAACTAAGAAATTGATTAAAGTTCCCATGTTTACCAAAAGGTGAATAACTATACCTAGCGAGTTAACTTGACTTGAAAGAAATTATAAGAATGTATCGGCCTGATTATTAAATCCTATTTACGTTTGTTGCATCGAGGAAAAGGTGGCACACACTAGAAGAGGTTAGCCATGGCACACTTTATATTATGAAAAGATGGTAAGACTTAAGAGCACTAAGATGCCACATAGGCTCACTGGAGCTCCATTACAATAGCTATATGCTATAAATCTCATTGAGCTCCATTACTAGATATGAGATTACATTATATAGGCAATGATGGTATCAATGATAAGCATTTTGGTTGTTAAGCTCTCTAGCCTAGACAGTTCGTGAATATATGGAAAACCTAAAACCCAATTGCAGATATGTCATTCTCTGTATGAGATAAAAGGAACATATGAACTCCTATTGTTTTCTGGAGTAATAAAATAAGGTGACAGAAGATACCTTATGAAAGGTAGGGCAGGATCTGCACAGCGAGTTCCTGATGGTAGCCTATCTGCAGAACTAGAAAGGGCGCTAGCAAGGCCACTCTGCCCTGCAGGCGTAATGAGAGGGTAATATGATCTAAGCAAACGAGCTGCCGCACTCCATGCAGCTAGAGGATCTCCAGCACGTATAGAAGAAAGTAGTATTTCTTTCAGTACAACCATCTGCAGGGTGCTCCATTGTGATTCAAACAGCGAGACTACAGACTGCGGGTGCACTTTTCCATTGTCAATAGGATTCAACCTAATTTCCTTCCAATAAGAAGACAGAAATAAACATAATTAAAACTAGTGTTCCATTGAAATCCAAAAAAAAAAAACAGAAAAAAGGAAAGAGAGAAAACATATGCTTGTTTATTGGTGGACTTAGTTTTTGGCACTTTTGCTATCTACCCTTTCAACAGATGTGAAGTTCAAACTAACGCGCCCTACAATAAAGAATTTGGTGTGTGTTATCAGTAGCACCAATAGGCTACAGGGCTGGCCCTGAACCCCCGACTTTTGCTAAGGATATGGCCAGAGTAATCTATTAAGGGATGAACTCTTTTTTTTGGACGTCTAGGGGTGAACTCTTAAATACATGAAAGTAAGTGTCTTCTTCTATTGTTTTCTTCTTTGAAAATTTCTCCAACAAAACATGCATTCTAAGAAAAAGAAAGGATAGGCCTCGAGGAGTGTGCAAATGAAGCACGGAAAAATAAGTAGATTTATTAACGACGTTAGACATAATATTAGTCATCTTTCCGTATTAAAATTGGAAAGATCATGTGGGCAGTAGATGTTAACAAGAAGGAAAGGTTCACATGAACTCACATTAGACAGAGGAGGTGACTTTGAGCTATTTGCTCTGCTTTCGACACGGTACGCTTTTGTTGTAATTGCCAACACTTGCATGGCACTCATAGCAGCTAAGCAATCATCTTGTTGCAAATACAGCTGAGCAACCTGCCTTGAGAAGAATGCAGCTTTGCGCTGATAACCAAGTGTCCCAAACAAACGAGCTATTTCAACATACAATATAAGTCGGTCACTGGAATCAATCAAGGAATTTGCACCATCTGCAGCGGTCATTAACAACTCTACCACCTCCTTAGCTAGCTCAGGTCTGTCAAAAATCAAAATAGTGATAATCAGAAGTAATTTAGATAACATAATAGAATGATATGGATATTGCGCATGTTGTTATTGTTTTTTCTTGTTTTACTTGGTTTGTTTCTTACTAGTTCTTCACTTATTTATCTTCAATACTCCAAGGGCCTTAGAAAGTATCACAAATTCTTTAGGTCAAAACATATGGTAATAAAAGTTGTAGCATCGATATGTAGAAATAGAAGACAAAACAAAGCCATTCATACAATGTTACCTGCAAAGAAATCTGGCCAATTTAAGAGTCGCCTCTAGCTCAAAGCTCAGGGTCGAAACTCTGCACACAAATAGCCAGAGGAGAAATCATCAATGCCTTCCAATTTCCTGGTATTAGGAAATGAATGAAGGGGTTTTTGACACAAACAATACCAACGCAAAAATTGAAAAAAAACAACTTCAAATCCCTACGTTCTCCTTAAGGCAGTATAAAACATCATCAATTGTACAGACATATCTTAGCAAGCATGAAGGTAAATTTTATCATCACCATCATAGCCAATGGTGCCACAATAATCTGTTTTGTTTGGATATACAACTTATGTCAAGAGACTTTGGCGCTGAGGACAATGATGCCAACCTTTTCACGAACTGATCATGGTATAACCGTATAAGAATATATTATCCATACGTTGCATATAGAGGATTCAATTGTTCTTTAGGATTTGAACACTGTATGTGTACCGTGTAGCATTGCTGCAGAAGTGGCTCGAAATAGGTAAAGAAGAAGAAGATTTCAGTTGATAAAGAAAAGAGGGTTTTTATCAATGAAGAGAGAGGGAACCGGGCAAGTCATAGCACAGTTAAAATCTAGTAACTACATTAGTGAAATATACTTATTTTGAAGTTTGAACTATAATACCGAAGAAATTATTTTATTTTGCTTAATCACAAAATTGATTAAAACCCAAGGATAATGACAAAAAGAATCAGTACTTCAACAACAAAATGAAGAAAAAATAAACAGTAAAAACAAATCTCTATCACACCCCTGAAGATAGGAAGGAAACTAAAATTATATCCAACAAAACTGAAATACGTAGTATTGGGCAGTTAGACTTTACGCAAGAAATCTGGTCTGGCATCACAGTCAATGTATTTAAGAAAGAACCCTTCTTTGCTAAAGTGTCTAACAATGGCTAAATAGCCTAAATGTAATACAAGAACGACACTTAGAGATTCAAACCCATTTCGCCATTACCACAAATGGTAATGTACCAAATAGAAAATCAATAATAAGTGCTTTAGAAGCAGAGTATAATGGAAGGCTCATATATCTTTCTTTGTTAAATTGACCATTTTAATAAAAAAAAGCCACTCCATATATATTTTTAACACCTAAAAACATAAGATCATTGACTTGCCAAGTTACTCGCGAGTGCAACAACGCATGCTGCAGAATGTATGTCCGTGGCCTAAAAGATTGTTTTTTTTATGGTTGTTTAATCTTTAGTTTTCACTCCTCACGAGAATTATGGAAGTGTTCACATCATTTTGACTATGCTGAGTAATAAGATATTGCTATCATTTAAAGGAAAACATATGTGCTAACAAAATTGCGCCCCCATCAAACTTCAATATTAAGAGGCATATCGAATGTTGCATGTTACTTTGAAATTACAATTGTAACCTATTTGAGATTATATCTATTCACACAAAAGACCCTCAATGTCAAAACCAAGTACTCATAATTAAGCGCGGTAATTTTGACAAATAAAAGCAGCTAACTACAGTCAAACAAAATTTAAACATCACTCTATACCTTTGAGCGTTGTCTTGCATAAATGACTTTCTGTAATGCACGATGACCGTGTTATAGCGGTATTTCACCTCCTCCTCTAAAACAGGATCTTTTTGACCCATTCGATCCATCTGATAGTATTCAGAATAAATGCGGGGAACTGAAATTAATTAAAAGAAAAAACGATTTGCTTCGAAAACTCGATAGGTAACTCAAACAAAATAGAGTAAAGTTTGGAGCAGATGGATGTGCAAGGGGAAAATCGCAATGCCTTAAATCTTTACAACCTCAGTTTCTTAACACAGAGTATAACTGTGGCCGAGTTGCACATGGATGCGACTGTAGATGGTAAATTGACAATGTTAAGGAGTACGGACTGAGATAATTACCAAATCAAAATTTGAAAAGTATCAGAAATGGATAGAGGAACACGACCTCTGACCTTTGAAACAAAGAATTGGCTAGTTGGTAGCGGCACAGCAAAGGTGTCTACCATTATAGTTCAGGAGTGGATGCAGGGCTTTTTCCCTTATTAATTATGAGGTTTGTTTGACATGTCTCAATGCTCTAAAAAACATGTTGGTTTGCTTAAATACGGACAAGCATGACACTGTTACAAAGAAGTGAAACCATTCTGACGCATCTAGTGTGCAACGGGTCCAACCAGAAGATCCTCGGGGCAAGAAGTAAACCTAACGCATAAGGCTGCGTTCTCGACTGGTACTTCACTCCAACCATATAAGAAGTTCTAGATCT
>JAJJMC010021096.1:0-12332 GCA_023531435.1 Papaver californicum | reverse complement strand
ATTTGATCATTTTTTAAATCAGCTCTAGCTTTTAGTTTATAGTTTACTAAACGCTCAACTTTTTTTTATACAGTAACGCACAGCAGAAAAACGCTTTTATAAATCTCACAGCAATACCAAACTAAGACAAGAATTACTGGATCACCTTAATTACTCAGGGAAGCCAATAGCTAAGTCTTATTTGGCTGGGGGCACACATGTAGGGGCGCCTAAATCTTCTTTTTTATGTAAACCTATCTTAAGCAATTACACACAGCACAACCAGTTCTTCTAACCCCTAGTTCATCTGTAACTAGGTGCTTCTCGAGTCCTTCTCATTGCACCAGATCTACCGCCGGCAAACTCAGGTATGAAAGATGGCATGAGAGATTTAGAAAGAAGTACATACGGTATTTGTTTTTCGTTCTCCCAAATGTTCAGGAGCTTTTAGCATCAACCACATTTATTCTACTTTTGATCAAGTAATTGTTTATCTTCTTTTTCCATGTATATTGAGGATTTTAACCTCCAGTATCTTATTCTGATATTTAACCATGATTAGCTTTTAACATATATGATTGAACTGGTACTTGCTTTTGATTTTTATGATTGTTTCTTTATGATCTATGATGATTCCTTCATACATTGATCCTTTGAAATTTTCTTTTCAGATAAAAACATTATGTCTTCCAGAAATCCCAATGCTGCTGGTGATCACCAAGAAACCGAAAGACCTTCAAGAATTCCTTCTTCTAGATATGTTGTGTCTCGGTCTGTTCGTAACCCAGCTCCTGATGCTTTTATAACTACCAGTCCTGCCCCCAGAAATAAGCGGGCTCATGCCACTTATAGTTATCGGTCGATGAATATTGAGGATTTCAAGAGAAGACATGCTTTTGAGGGATTTAAAGTCTCACTCTATGACAAAATAGTGATGTACTGACTTTAGGAGCAATTCAGAGCTTTAACTATTCTTCCCATATTTTATTAATTTCAGCTGGTGCTTTAGAGGCCGGACTTCGTCTCCCACTATATGAAGAAGAAAATCCTTTCCAATTTGAAGTTCTTGCATCTCGCGGTGATTCTCCTCATGGTCAAGCTCGATCCATTACACAATATAATGGAAATTGGTGGCGTATCCTTGATGAGTGTAGCCTCCGAAGTGAAGGGCGAACTAATCTTACTTGTTACGTTCCAAATTTTGTAAAACGTGACAATTATACAGTTGAAAATTTTCATTCTACATACGGAAATGGTGTCAGTATCAGGAATTTTGTGAAGTGGAGCGTTAGCTCTGTTCGTAAGTGTCTTACGGGATTTCCCTTATTATATGAGGTTGACGATCCAAAAATCAAGTTTATTCCATTTACCAAAATTGTTTTCCCACAAAAGAAAGAATTCGTCAAGATCATGACTATAAGTGGTATCGTACTCCAATTATAATTGAAGGTCCTTGTGTTTTTGGTAACCCCTCCAAAGATGAAATTCAAAGGATTCGTAAACGTTTCCCAAGCTATTGTCCTTGGCGGTTAAATTTTGATGACTACAAGTTTGAATATAAGGTTCGTACTCTTCTTTCTTTTAGTATTGTCCCGAACTACCATTGAATTTTTTCTTACGGGACAAATGTTTGTGCTTCAGGTTGAACCCGATTCCGAACTTCAAACTGAAGTTCCTCCTCCTCGCCCAAGCCTCGGTATTCAGATCGTTGAAGGTAAGCAAAGAGTTGAGGAAGAAGTTATTGAAGGTAAGCGGAAATGAAAATTAGTTCTCCCTGAAAAGAAGAAAAAAAACCAAAAAGACCGTTGTACCCTTCTGAAGTAGAAGAAGGGGAGATTAGAGATTGCTTTGTTGAAGGGAATAGCAGTTCCGCTCTTATCTTGGCTGCGGGACAGAATGTTGAAGGTTCGTTCCAAGCAGAAGATTCGGGACAGCGCGTCATCATTGATGTTGTTCCTGTTAGCGTGGGGGAGCCAATTATTTCTTCGGACCAGCCTCCAATAGCTCAATCTATTTCTGAAGCTGTTCCTACTACTGCTGCTCCTACCGGCTTCTATGATTCCTTGTCTCCCCTTCATTATAACTTCGACATGGAGTCAATCGCTTCAAATAGTGGTACAATGACAACTTTTACTGGGTTACCTCAAGAAGAAGCAGATGATATTGTTGTTGAAGAGGAAAATATTGAAGAAGTGAATGATGCTGTTATTGTTGAAGAAAATATTGAAAAGGAAAATGTTGTTGTTGATGTTATTGTAGAAGAAAAGACAAATGAAGTTACTGAAGAAGCGGATGTTGAAAACATAGCTCCTAGTACTTCAGTTACAGATGTCCCTAATGTCCCGAACCTCCTTGTAAATAAAAATGCTTCTGGAGTCATTCATGAATCAAATGCACCCATCGGGACATTGGTTCATTCTTCCACTAATGCTGATAGGGCCGATGTTGACATGTCTGATGTTGAACCTTCTGCTCAAAGGTCATTCTCTGAAGTGGATCTAAATATGGGAATGAATGAAGGAATCAACCTTGCTGGTGATGAGGACGAAGCTTTCAAGTGTTTTCTTTCTAAAGGACTTCTGAATACTTCTCCATGTCCCGAATCATTGAAATATGATAGTTCTTCAATGTCTAGGCTGCGAAATTCACTTCCTGTTGTTCCACTGGAGGATGCTCGGGACGCCTGGTTCGAAAGAGAATGCTACGATCAATCGTTCCCACTAAATCCTCCTTCTTCTTTAAATGAAGTTCTAGCTATTGCAGAGGGTCCATCATATTCTTTTCCGCAGCAAGCTCTTGCTCAGCTTAAATATGGCACCGATTGCCTATTCGCTTCGTATAAGTTTTATAAAGCTAGGGCCACAATGATGGAGCTATTGTTCAAAAACGAAGCAGAGTGGGTGAAGCGTGGAAATGATGATTTGCAGCAAGAAAATGAAAATCTCAAGCAGCAAAACAACTATCTTCAACAACAACTTCAACAGCAACAACAAGAACAACAAGAACAACAACAACAACAACAACAACAACAGCAACAACTTTAAAATTTTGAGGATCAAAATCAAAGGCTTCAAAGTCAGAATCAAGGTTCGTTCCTTGCCCCTTAGTTCGTACCTATTTTGGGTTCGTACCTCTATAGGTTCGTACCATTTTTTTTATTATTATTATTTATTTATTTTTAAGATTTGAAATTCATTTATGGGATCAGTGGGAGACTTGGAATCCCTATTTAGGTTCGAGCGTAGGATGATTCAGTTGAACAATCATGCAAAAGAAGTAAATATGGAAATGGAATTGGTTAAAAGTAAATTAGCACAGTTGTCCGATAGTATTGAGTTGAATACTTGGAGACGCAATAGAGCTGAATCGAAATATCAAGAAGCTTTGAAAACTTTAACTCTTAAAGAAACAGAGTTGAAGTCTATAGTAGAGGTATATGCTTGAGTTATATGCTTGTTTTGGTTAGGGTATTATATGGTTTATATAATATTTATTCTGGTTTTCAGGGTTAGAAAAGAAGGTCAATGAAGCTAATGCACGAGCAACAATAGCAGAGGCTGAACTCAATGTTGCGAATAGCACAATAACAAATATTACTGAAGAGTTGAAGACTTCGGAAAAGAACGTAGCTCTTAGCGTACTAAAGCTTCGGGATTTGCAAACTCGTTTTAATGCTGAGACTTTTAAGCTCGAAGCTCGTGAACAGGAAATTGTAAAAGAACAATCAAAATATGAGGAGCTATTAAAGGAATTAAATGTTGAAAAAGATCAAAGATCCTGCTTGGGTAAACAAGTAGAAAAATATCAGCAAAAAATTAAAGATCTTCATTCAGAAATTGATTACGGGTGTGCTTATACAAGTTGGGTGAGACAAGATGCCAAGGTAAAAATTACAATGTCATTTAATGCTGCCTTGGATCGTGCTCAAGCCGATCCTTCTGTATTGAATGGTCGTGCTCCTGTCCCGAAGGTTCCTTCTCAACCATCCCAACGCACCAATTCCGAAGCCTAGTTGTACTTGTTCTTTGTTCTAATGTACATAGCTGCATCTTTTGATATTCTTTTCTTATGTCCCGATCTTTTTGTATCTTGAGTTTTGACATACTTTAGTTGGAAACTTCAGTTTGTGACTTTCTTCTATTGTGCTTGGATATGCTTTTAATATTGTTCCTGCATAAGAGATGACATTTTCGAAATCTTTAGGTTAATCATATTGTTTCATGAGTACAATGGATCGAAGTATATATACCTCAAAACATGTAATTCGAGATCCCACACATACGAAACAAACCCGGGCCATGGGTAAGATACAGGGTTGGTCCCGAACGTACTCTGTAAATGATAACCATAAATTAGGCATTCCTTCTTTATTAGAATCTCAGAATTATTAAAATTCTATAAGGACATTTACCTTTTTGTTGATATTACGATTGTATCGCTAATCGTAAGCGCTTTCAAGAATATGATGTTCCTGGAGTAATTGGATCATAATTGTGTCGCCAATCGAAGCGTTTTCCAGAATATGGTGTTCCTGGAATTGAGTTTTGATTATGTCGCCAATCGTAGCGTTTTCCAGAATAAGGTAATCCTGGAGTAATTGAATTTTGATTATGTCGACAATCGTAGCGTTTTCCAGAATAAGGTGTTCCTGGAATAATTGAATTTTGATTATGTCGTCAATCGTAGCGTTTTCCAGAATGAGGTGTTCCTGGAATTGACTGTTATTTTAAGTATAACCTCATAAAAAATCTTATCATCAGATAAAGTATTGAATAAAAATTTGTATACTTGTATTGGCCACCATAGATGTACTGTTAATCATGGATAATAAAGTTATAAGTATTGTGCGTTCCATGGATGTGGTAAGATTTCTCCTTGCATATTCCGAAGATAGTATGATCCTTATCCCGCTGATGCTTGTATTATGTACGGACCATCCCAAGTTGGTGCGAACTTCCCTGCACTTTTGTCCCGATGGTATTCTGTGATTTTTTGTAAAACATATTTTCCTTGGACAAAGTTTCGTGACTTGACCTTTTTGTGGTAATTCCGTGCCAACTTTCTTTGATAATTTTCCATTTTCTGGAGTGCCACTTCTCTTTTTTCTTCTAAATCATCTAACTTTTGTAACATTAAATTTGAATTTAGATTTTTCTCCCATGCTTCTGTTTTAGTTGTAGGTAGAATGATTTTTGTTGGTATAACTGCTTCTGTCCCGTAAGTAAGAAGGAATGGTGACTCTCCAGTGGATTCTTTTCTTGTGGTACGATACGCCCATAATGTGTTATGCAATTGTTCACACCATTGTTTGTAATGTCCATCCAATGTTTTCTTCAAATTTGTTGTGATTTTTTTATTTGTGGATTCAGCTTGTCCATTACTCTGGGGATAGAATGGTGTGGATTTGTGTTTCTGAATGTTAAATGCTTCAAATAGCATATTAATGTTCTTTCCTTGAAATTGCTTTCCATTATCAGAAATTATTGCTGCTGGAATCCCAAATCTGCAGATGATATCTTCAAATAAAAATGTGAACACATCGATGTCTCTTATTCGAGCTAATGCTTTAGCTTCTATCCACTTGGTAAAATAATCGGTGGCCACAATTAAATATTTTCTCTTTTTGGTCCCTTCAACTAACGGACCAACAATATCTACCCACCATTTCGCAAATGGCCATGGACTGAGTACAGAATTAAGCTCTGTGGCAGGTGCTTTGATTTTCTTTGCGAATCGTTGACATTCTTCACACCTTCGTACCATGTTTTCTGAGTCCTTAAGCATGGATATCCAATAATAACCTTGGGTTTTAGCTTTTAATGCGAGTGAACTTCTTCCACTGTGGTTTACCGCATCTCCATAATGTATTTCTTTGAGTATCCGTAATCCTTCCTTTTGTGATAAGCATCGGAATAATGGCCCGAGGAATGATTTACGATACAAAATACCATCCCGAAGCTGGTAACTATCCGATTTGAGTTGAATTTTTCTCGCTTATTTAGAATTTGAAGGCAATATTTTATCTTGTAGATATTGATGAATCAGAATCCTCCAATCTGGTTCATTTGGTTGATCATCTACTTGTTGAGGCATAGGTGCGGTATTTTATATTGCGGGATCATTAATTTCTTCTATCACACCTTCTTCTATGTTATTAAGTGCTTTTATCTGAATAGATGGTTCATATATTCTTCCGACTTTTATAGCTGTGATATTAGGATCGTTTACCATGGAGGAAATGAATGCCAGTGCATCAGCATATCGATTTTTGTCTCGGGACAGATGCCGAAAAATAATGTTTGGGATTTCATTTGCTAAGGTTTGAACAAGTTTTTATATTGTCCTAAATCTTCATCAAGTGTTTGATATTTTAATTCGACTTGTCGAATTACCAATTGTGAATCACTTGTGATTCGAACATTGCTGATTCCTAGCTCGATGATGAGTTTTAGAGCATGAACTATAGCTTCATATTCTACTATGTTATTTGTATGTTCTTCAAACTCAAGACAAAATGAATGTGTCATTCGTCCTCCCATTGGTGCAGTAATCACAATGCCAATTCCCACTCCTTCCTTATTTCGGGACCCATCAACAAAGACTTCCCACCTTTGAGAATTTGTTGAGTTCAGAATATCTTGTGGGTCCTCTTCCTCGCATCCTGGTAATCATTTAACATAGATATACAAATAAAAAATGAATTACTAAAGTGATAAAAATTTTAGTGAAAAAGTTTTAAATAAGTTAATTTCTTTTTTTCCACCTATCGGACCTTGAATTTCATATTCTTCTTCAATCGGGAATCCGCAAGGAAGTCAGCTAAAACTTGAGGATTTTGTGCGGTTTGCAACTCATAAATGATGTTGAATTGTTCTAGCTGGGCGTTCCATTTTACGATCCTCCCTACTTTTCCTATATTCTTTAATACTGATTGTAACGGTGCCTTGCTCGGGACACGAACATAATGTGTGAGAAAATATGTACGTAACTTCTGAGTGGCAAAGACCAATGATAAAATGAGTTGTTCGATTTTAGTGTAATTTCTTTCTGTTGAATTAAGGGTTTTATTGATGTAATATATTGGTTTTTCTATTTTCTCATTAGTACGTACCATCACTGCGCTGATTGCATCTTCCGTTGCCGCTATGTACAAAGTTAATATTTCTTCAGGTTCTGGTTTCTGTAATGCTGGTAATGTAGCCAGATGCATTTTTGTGTTTTGGAATGCTTGTTCACATCGGTCGTTCCAATCAAATTTATTTTTCTTCTTCAGTATATCAAAAAAGGGTTTGCACCGTTCTGATGATCTAGCAATAAATCTGCTTAAAGCGGCCAAACATCCATTTAATTTCTGTACACTTTTAATGTTGTTGGGTGATGGCATATCTGGTACTGCTTGAATCTTTGCTGGATCAACTTCAATTCCATTTTTTGTAACCAAATAACCCAAAAGACGTCTCGAAGTAACACCCAAAATACACTTCTCCGGATTAACTTTCATCTTGTATTTTCGTAATGCACCAAAAATTTCAGTGAGGTCTTGTAGATGATTGATAGATAATTTACTTTTTAACAACATATCATCCACATAAACTTCTAGAATTTGCCCGATCCAAGGTTTGAATATTGCATCAACTAGTCGTTGATATGTTGCTCCCGCGTTTCGTAATCCAAATGGCATCCTGGTATAGCAATACAAGCCCCGTGGAGTGAAGAATGCCGTATGTTCTTGATCAGCTTCTGCAAATGCAATCTGGTTGTATCCCGACTGACCATCCATAAAAGATAATGCCTCATGGCCTTCTACAGCATCTACCAACTGATCAATGTTGGGAAGTGCATAACTATCTTTCGGACATGCCTTATTTAAATTGGTGAAGTCTATACAGATTCTTACTCCACCGTTCTTTTTTGGAACGATCACAATATTAGAAATCCACGTTGGATATCGTACTTCACGAATGAATCCTGCATTTAAAAGCTTTGCTAACTCTTTTTCTACTGGATCGTGATACTCCGGTGCAACCTTACGTATCCGTTGTCGAAATGGTATAGCATCGGGACGTATTTGTAATTCATGTTGTACAATATTTGGATCTATCCCGGGCATGTCTTCCATGTTCCATGCAAATATATCTACAAAATCACGAAGTAGCTTGATCAAACTTTGCTCCATGTCTTCTTTCATCAATGTTCCAATTCGCACTTGTTTAGGCAATTCTGTAGTTCCAATATTTATAATTTTAGTTTCTTCTAGAGAAGTGAAAATTGGTTTAGGATTCCCGATCGAAGTTAGAGTTCCCTTTAATTGCTATGAGGATCCTTCAAATTGCCGATTTGTTGAATTTTCTTGATTCTTACTGCTTTCTCCTAATTCATTTGTTGCTTTTTGTTCGATGTTTCTTTTCAAGTATTTATTTATCTCCTCTTCCTTTGCTTTGATTTTACGGTCTTTCTTCCTTTCCCGCTGTTGTTGTTCCCGTTCTTCATTCACTCTTACTTCTGCCATTATACAAAACTTTGCATCATCTTGATCTCCCTTGATCTTCATTTTTCCTTGCGGTGTTGGAAACCGCAAATATTGATGATAAGTTGAAATTACACCTTTCAGCTGGTGTACCCATCGTCTCCCGATTATTGCATTGTACGGGGATGGAGCATCTACTACGCTGAATCTTGTCAAGATGTTAATTGGTCCAGCAGATACTTGCAAATCAATATCTCCTTCGGGTCTTGAAGCCATTCCATTGAACCCATAAATAACATATCGGGACGGGACTAACTGATCTTTTTCCCATTTTGCAAAATGTGTCATGAAACAACACATTTAAAGAACTTCCCCCATCCAAAAGAATTTTTCTAACTTTCCACACTGACATTAGCAATGTAAGAACCAAAGGATCATTATGCATCTCAATTTCTTGATTTACTTCCTGTGCCGAGAAAGTTAAAGGGGATGCCATCCAGTCTTCCCAAGCTTCCGTTATTCTTCCTGATACCATAAAAATTTCATGGTCCCGAATCCTCCTGCATAACTTTTTATTGATTGCAGCGTTCATATCTGTATCTCTTTCTTCTGAAAATGATATCATATTAATGGTTTGTTCATTATACGGGATATGCACTGCCTTGCCTTTGTCTGGTCTTCCTATTGTTCAGGCCTTTGAATGAATTCTTTCAACTCTCCTGCATCAATCATTCTTTGTACCAGTATAATAAAATTCCTGCAATTATCTGTTGTGTGCCCTTTATAACTTTGGTACTCACAATAATCTTTTGAATGTTGTGTGAACTCAGGCTGATTGCCTCTTGATGGTGGCCACTGAAAATCTTGTTTATTTTTTATGATTTCGAATAATTCAGAATATGATATATTGAGTTTTGTGAACACTCTTTCTTGAAATCGCTGAAAAAAATTTTTGTTATCCCCTTGCCGTGGGCGCTTTGATTCTCTTGGTTCAGATTTATGAGGGAATTTCTTTTTTTGTTCTGGTGATACTTCGATTGAATTTGTCCTTTTTATGTTTCTTTGATTTCGCGAATTACTTCTCGGACCTTGTTCTTGCACATCTTGCAATCTTGCACATGTTTCTATTATTTCCCTGAGCTGTCCCTCAGTTTTGGAATTGTTATGATGAATTTCAATAAAAAGTTGACATCTCCGATCAGCGATTCTCCACTTATAATGATTGATCGTGGTACTTGAATCTACATCTCCAATTGCTTGGCAAATTGTATGTCATCGTGCCGTATATGACCGAATCGTCTCTTCTGGCCATGATGTAAGGGAATATAGTCTGTCCACTCCCGAATCAATGTATGCCTCGAGAAATTTCCTCACTAATTGTGAATAACATTGAATGGAACTCTCTGGCAATCTGTCATACCATAATAATGTTGAACCTTTCAAACTTGATGGGAAGCATCGGCACATTATTGCTTCGTGTCCGTCCCATCGTGACATCACTCGATTAAATATTTTAAGTGTGAGATTGGGTCCTTCGTACCATCATAACATTCAAATACAGGGATACTGTATTCTCTTGGCAATCGAACACATGTCAACTGTTGATCCAGCGGTGTTCGTTTGGCTTCCTTCAGCACCTCTTCAATTCTTCCTCCTTTTTTATTTTTTAACCCTTTTATCTCTTCTTTCATTTGCTCCATAGCTTCAATACATTTTTGCCATTGTGCACGTTGAATTTCTTTATTTTCCCGTTGCCTCCTAGCCCGGGATGATGATCCTGCTAATACCATTCTCTGATCTTGATTTTCCCTTTCATTTTTGGGTGCATGCCTTCCAGAAATTACTTCTTGACTTCGTGACCCTGTTGCTGCTAGTTTTTCCTCACGTTGAATCGCATTTTTCAAAGCTTGATTTTCTTTAGTTAATAATGCAATTTGATCATTACTGGCTCTTTGTTCTCTTCTTATTTCATTCATTTCTTCCAACAGATTTTGAAGATGATTTACTTCATTTCGTGAATTCTCATGATGTGACGATTTATTTTGAATAATGGTATTTGGTGTTAATTCCTGATTAAGTATATGATTTCCTAAATCACTCTGTTGTTGTTCTGGTTCACTCTCTTCTTCCCTTTGTCCGTCGTTACTGTCCTGATTTCCAGAGCCTGCTACTTGAGACATATTTCTTTTGGATTCTTTGTTTCTTGATTGTTTCTTTTCTCTGTTGAATTCTAATGATCTTTCAAAGTTAGCCACATAATTTCTTAACATATTATTTAATAAAGAAAGAGTCAGACACTAATTTACTGACCTTCTAAAAATCTATCTATACTTTTAGTAAAATAAATAAAAGTATAGATAAACTTCTTTATGAAGGGAAAAGACTTTTAATTGTCCTAAGGTAACTACGGTTGCCTCAGAAAAATGATCGAAATCATGAACAATCTCTTGTGTCAACCGCGACACACCAAGATACTCTAAGGAATTTTTTTTACCACAACGGGTTAACCGATAAACTTCTTTATTAAGGGAAAAGACTCTTGCCTTCGTGTTTGAAGCATCGTCGCGACGATGATTTCCCAGAACTATTTGGCATAGACCAATTACTATCTTTAGTAAGGGAAAAGATAGATCAACTCACCGTACAATAAGATAATGAAGAAAAATACTTATAGTAACAATCATTAAGCAGCAATATCGAAATCAACCTGAATAGAAGATGAACCAGGACAAAGATTTTGGGTAAACAACTCTCCAAGATGCGTGAAACGTGAAGAGCGATCCTGAAAAGATATCATCAAATATATAAAAAAGGGACTAAAATATCCCTACTAAGTCTCTTCGAATTTAATGCAACAGGTGAGGCATGGTTGTATAAAAAAACCATAATATCATGAGCAACGAATCAATGCTTTATGAATAACAAGCTTAGCACGAGAATTGAAAGGGGCGTGTCACGATCCATCGAGCTTTCCTCTCCGAGCTGCTCAAATTGGCAGTTGAAGGGAAGAATGTGGATACGAATAAAACAAAGATCCACTCAACACACAATAAGATAGTGGAGAAAAATACTTACTAGTAATAGTCATGAAGCAGCAATATCAGAATCAACCTGAACAAAAGATGAATCAGGACGAAGATTATGAGTAAACAACACTCCAAAGAGGCGTGAAAAATGATAAACGATCCTGAAAAATATCCTCGAATATATAAAGTACGCAGAACATAACCAAAACACCCCTACCAAGTTACTTCAATTTAATGAAGCAGTTGAGGCATGGTTATAAAAAAAATCATGGTATTTTAAGCAAAAACGCAAGGCTTTGTGAAGAACAAGCTTAGCACGAGAATGGCAAGGGGCATGTCACCATCCATCGAGTTTTTCTCTCTAAATTGTTCAAATTGGGAGTTAAAAGGAAAAAAAATGGTAGAATGTGGATACCAAATACTAACGGCATAGTATTTATGCCATCTAGACTTATAATTTCAGGCCTAAGCCAATCCTTTTGTATGAATCATATATGTAACTTATCCTAGTCCTAATAGTATAAGATCATGAAGGGTTTGTCTTCATAATTATATAAATAAACCTCCCACTATTTCTCATCCTTTGTGGTTTAGTTTTATTGCCATTAAGTGATTTATATAAAAATATGCAATTTGATAGTTACATAAAATACGTTATTTGAATATATTTTTCTTATAATCTTTTAAATTATTTTTCTTGTATTTTTGTATATTATGCTTGTTTCAGATTTTGTAGATACTTTAGAGTCATACGAAGTGAAAGAAGAGAAATATAGGATTATTTCATCGCTTGACAACATTGGGCATTGATGTGCTAAAGCATGGATAGGGTGCAAGTCACTAATATGTCAAAAATAGGG
>JAJJMC010021093.1:30232-87774 GCA_023531435.1 Papaver californicum | reverse complement strand
AATGGATGGATTAGAAGAGATAATATCTAATGAATTTGCAACCGAAGAGAAGTTAATAAATACATTTTCCAGATTAAAGATTTTGGAGCTCCGCCATCTAAGTAATCTAAAAAGGGTATGTGAACCTAATGTAAAATTTTCTCTTTTGGAAAATATTAAAGTGGAGTGTTGTCCAGAGTTGAAGAAGCTACCATTTAATTCTAATATCGGGATCCCTCGTACTTTAACGATGATTGAAGGAGAGGAGGAATGGTGGGAAAGGCTAGATTGGGATGATGAAGCTACCAAATCAAATCTGGATCCTTATTTTCGTGACAATAGATATTAATTTGTGAACATGTAGTTTATGTGAGTCTAATTCAGTTTACCTTGTTTCTCTAGTTTTTTTATTCTAGCTAATGAATGTCTTAATGATGGATAATTATTACTAACATAACTGAAATTTGCATTTCTATATGTCTCGTCATAGTGCCAAAATTGCAAGATTTGGTGAATACTGCGAAATTTATAGGCACGAACTGATTGCAAATTTAGCCATAAATGATGATGCCTACGCTTTATGAGGATGGCCGAATCAGAAACAAAAGGAACGAAAGTTCTAAAAAACCTTTGTTTCTTAAAATTCAGTCTATTATTGAAGCTAAAAACTGCTGCCAAAAAACATCTGTCACAATATTTATAACATTTCAGAAACCCTTTAAACCGTAAGAGCAAAATTAGGAAACTATTTAATAACTATTAAAAGTTTAAAACAGTTAATTGACGTTCCGCAAATCCCATTCGAAACTAGGTCCGAACTGCATCATACTCCCCTTCTTGAAAAAGACTCGACCTCGAGTCTAGTTCGCCTGCATCATTTGCTTCATCTGCACTGTCACCATGGTACGGATATAAATCAGCAACGTTGAATGTAGCCGACACGTTGTAGTCACCAGGTAATTCGACTTTGTATGCATTATCATTGATTTGCTCGAGAACTCTAAAAGGGCCATCCGCACGCGCTGCAATTTTCCCCATCGTCCGCTAGGAAAATGCTCCTTCCTCAAATGAATCCAAACTAAATCTCCCTCTTGATAAACAACCTTCTTTCGACGCTTATCAGCTCGCAACTTGTACCTATTATTTTGCTGGATAATACGACGTCTCACCTGTTCATGTAACTCCTGAATCTGCTTGGCCTGTTCCTCCGCATCAGCACTAAACTGTCCCATGATAGGAATATGCACCAAATCTAGAGGAGTGATCGGACTGCGCCCATATACAATTAGGAAAGGACTCTTTCCCGTAGTCCTGTTCTGAGACTGATTATAAGCAAATTCAGCCTGCGCCAACACCAAGTCCCACTGACGCGGACTGTCACCGACAAGGCTACGTAACAAATTTCCTAAACTCCGATTTACAACCTCTATTTTCCCATCTGTCTGAGAGTGGTAGGAGCTACTGAATTGAAGCTTCGATCCCAATTTACGCCACAAGGTCCGCCAAAAGTGACTAACAAACTTCACATCCCGGTAATAAGTGAGAGATTTTGGAACACCATGAAGCTTAACAATCTCCCGAAAATACAACTGTGCTACATGAGTCGCATCAAATGTCTTGTTGCAGGGAACAAAATGCGCCATTTTAGAAAAACGATCCACCACAGCCATGATGGAATCTTTCTGTCTCTGAGTTCGCGGTAAACCCAATACAAAATCTAAACTAACATCTTCCCACGGAGCGGTAGGAACTGGCAAGGGTGTGTATAAACCCGCATTACTGCGACGAGTTTTGGCAATATGACAGATCCGACACCGATCAACGAACCTAGCCACATGTTTCTCCATCCTAGGCCAATAGAAGTGAAGAAAAATCAAGAACACATTCTTGTCCTTTCCAAAATGACCCGCAAGACCACCTCCGTGAATCTCATTGCCGCCCGCAAGGAACAAGAAGGAATACACAGTCTGTTTCCCGTGAAAAAATATCCCTCATGAATCAAGAACTGCTGGAAACTCCCATGTGAGCACTTCGCCCAAATATCACGAAAATTAGGGTCATCGCGATACAGGTCTCGAAGAGTATCGAAACCCACAACCCGCGCCTTCATAGTAGTTAGCAAGGAATGTCGCTGACTCAAAGCATCAGCCACCTGATTCTGCGTACCTGCTTGATGCTTGATCACAAAATTAAAAATCTGAATAAAACCCACTTAGCATGATGAAAATTCAGCTTGTGCTGACCCTATATGTATTTCAGCGCCTCATGGTCAGAATACAACACAAACTCCTTAGATAAGAGGTAATGCTGCCAATGATCCAGAGTTCAAATGATAGCATAGAACTCTTTGTCATAAGTAGAGTACTTCCACCGCGCATCACCTAATTTTTCACTAAAAGAAAACGATCGGTTTCCGGTTCTGGCTCAACACTCCACCAATAACCACATTCGAAGCATCACAATGAACCTCAAAAACATCATCAAAATTAGGTAAAGTCAAAACAGGAGCTTGCGTTACCTTCAATTTCAGAAGCTGGAGTGCCTCTTCGTCCCCTTTAGTCCACGCAAATTGTCCACCTTTCAAGCACTCTGTAATTGGGGCAATAAGGCTACTGAAGTCCCGGATAAAGCGACGATAGAAGGAGGCCAAGCCATGGAAACTCCGAATAGCATCGATTCTAGTCGGTGTCGGCCAACTAGTGATAGCATCAACCTTTCCCGCATCCATACGTATTCCATCTTTGGTAACCACGAACCCCAAAAACGTCACTTCCTCAGTTAAAAAGTGGCACTTCTTGGCATTAGCATACAACTTCTGCTCACGCAGCACCTCCAAAATCTGTCTTAGGTGCCCCATATGCTGCTCTACTGAGTGACTGTAAACCAGAATATCATCAAAATAAACAACAACAAACTTACCAATAAATGGCCTGAAAATCTGGTTCATTAACCGCATAAAGGTGCTTGGTGCATTCAATAATTTAAGCACCAGCTGTATCTATTGTTCTTAGCATGCAACTGTTAACTCTGCTCTGTTCAATCACTATCTAAGAGAATGCAAGTGGTGGGATAGGATATAATATTTATTATCCAGATCAGTTTGACGTAGAACTATTCAATGAATGGGATATCATAGTCAACTCTAAAATCATTCAATAATTGTCCAAACTTAATTAGAATCTATTGGTACTCGTTCTTATCGTAGTAATTAACTCATCTTAAAGCTTTCTGTAGCTTGTTTTTATTCCTTCACACAACTTTCCATTTTAATCACTAACAGCCATATATTGTTGTTTTCTCTTGTAATCTGTAATAATGGAAATTGTGAGTCCAGTCCTGTACATATTCTCACGTCTATGGACTTGTTCTGCTCGTAATACAGATTATGTTCGTAAACTCAAACTAAATTTAAATACTTTGGAGATTTCATTTCATTCATTGAGATGTAAAAGAGATGATGTGAATACAAGAATTGAGATGGCAGAGTCGAACCCAATTGAACCAGCAAAGCGCACAAATGTGGTTAGTGATTGGCTCCAAAGAGTACAAGCCTTAGAGACTGAAGTACAGAAGATCTTTGACGACAACCAAGCTATCAAGAATGACGGAGGATGCTACATTTGTTGTTGGGGTCAAAAAAGTTGTCCGAGTGCTTACAGACTTGGAAAATTAGTAGTGGAAAAGATGAATGCCGTACAGGATTTGTTGAAAGGCGATTTCCAGGACGTCACCTATAGATGTCAACCGGATCCTCTTCAACCGATTCCCACCGTCGAAGTTATAGGCATGGATTCAAAATTCAATGAGGTATTGGATTCATTGGTTACCGAAGGAAATGATGTGCGAACTGTAGGTCTATATGGAATGGGAGGAGTTGGAAAGACAACTCTTTTACAAAAAGTTAACAATGAGTTTGCCGAAAGTAAACACTTTGATTTAGTTATTTTTGTTGTTGTTTCTAAAGATCTAAACATAAAAAGTATTCAGAACCAGATTGGAGAGAAACTGGGAATATCATGGAGAGAAGAAACTGAAATATACAAAAGAGGTAGCGATATATTAAAAGTACTACAAAATAAGAAATCTTTGTTGTTGTTAGATGATATCTGGGAAGGAATTGACTTAGAAACAATTGGAGTTTCAAAGAATACCATCCAAATAACTGGGTCTAAAATCGTATTCACCACAAAAGAATACGATTGTCTAGGTGATAAAAGACTCAAAATACATTGTCTAGGCGAGAATCAAGCTTGGAGCCTATTTCAACAAAAAGTCAAGCAGCAAGCACTGAGTTGTCATCCAGATGTACCTGAGGTTGCCAGAAAAATTGCGAAAGAATGCCGTGGTTTACCTTTAGCTATCATTGCTATTGGTCGAACCATGTCTAGCAAAACCGATCTCCAACAGTGGCAATACGCACTGCATACTCTACACGAATCGGCATCACAGTTTTCAGGTATGATTTGTATCCTTCAGAGTATTATAACTTCTTAGCATCCTTCTCACAAAACTAACAAAAATTTTCATTTTGAAAGATTAGATATTGAATTGATTAACAAAAACATATTAACATTAATGTGCTGTCAGGATGAAATTAAAAATTCAACTCTAATTCTTCCGCATTTTGTGTTCTTTGGTATGGCCGATCAAGTATTAGCTATTATGAAGTACAGCTATGATAATCTACAAAGCCAAAAGTTAAAGTCTTGTTTCTTGTATTGGTCGTTATACCCTGAAGACTGTTCAATTTATAGGCACGAACTTGTTGCACTTTGGTTAGGTGAAGGGTTTTTGGATAATGACGATGATATAATGAAAGCTAAAAATGAAGGTCACGATGTGATTAGATGTCTTAAGGATGCGGGTTGTTAGAAACTGGTATTGTATTTGGAGTAAAGATGGAATATCTGGTAAAAATGCATGATATAGTTCGTGATTTGGCAATTTGGGTAGCTTCAGATCTTGGGAGGAAAAAGAACATATATTTAACATTACAAGCAGAAAGCAAACTGAAACTTCATGAATGGGAGAAAGCAGAGAGGATTTCTTTGATAGACAATAAGGCAATTAAAATACTTAATGGAGCACCACGCTGCTCGAATCTCTTAACTTTGTTGCTTAATTATAGTAGTGTGTCTGTTATATCTGATGACTTTTTCCGATTCATGCCGATGCTTAGAGTACTACATATGTCTTTTGTGAAACTCAAGAAACTCCCAACAAGCATATTTTCACTATCGGAGTTACACTATCTTGGATTGCCAAAATATGATGAGGATACCGTTCTAACACCTGGGAGTTTAACATCAGTTACAAAAATGAAGGACTTAGTCTTATCTGAATCGTGTTGTCACTGGGAGGTCGAAGGCGGACCAAGCCTCCATGAATTAGAGAGCTTACAACATTTGATTTATCTTCAAATCACAATTAGGACAGGTCTTGCTCTTCAAAGGTTAGTGACCAGTCCAAAATTACAATTGTGCACAAGAAATTTACTCCTTAAATACTGTCCAAGCATCACATCCCTCACACTTTTACCGTCTTCACCATCGTCACCGGTATCATTATTTAGTCTTGTACACATGATTGCATTTAGACTGAGAAACTGTGATGATTTAGAAGATTTGATAATCATGAGTCGGGATAACAAGGTCACTTTGTTCACAACCTTGGAGCTTTTATCCATTTTATGGGATGTACCTCAACAATCAAGGTTCTACTCCGTGAATCTTAAACGTGTAACTATTCAAGGTCGTCCTCAATTGAAGGATGCCACATGGCTGATCTATGCTTAGAATCTCGAAGCGCTTTTCTTGATTGAATTGGATGGATTAGAAGAGATAATATCTGATGGATTTGCAGCGGAAAAGAAGTTAACAAATACATTTTCCAGATTAAATTACTTGAGAATAAACTCTCTAAGGAATCTAGAAAGGGTATGTGACTTGTTGGAACGAGAGATCGAATGTGAACAATAATAGAGATCGAGACACAGAGATTTATGTGGTTCACTAACTGTTACGTTAGCTACATCCACAACAGAGAAAGCAGAGTTTTATTATAGAGCAGAATACTGAGTTACACATATTCTAGGTACAACGTATGTATATATATAGGGCAAAAAAATAAACTCTAATTCGACTAGAAAACGGAAAACAATCCTAGTGATAATACATTACGTATACCGTTTAGGCGGGGGACGCTGCCCGTAGTATTCCGTCCAACGACTGATTCAAGGCATATCAACAAATCTCCACCTTGACTTGAATCCTCCCAGCAACAGAAACAGATACACCCATGACAGTGCCAGAACCTTTCTCTGCCTCAGATGCCCCTATACAAGGGCTCAGACTACTGACTTGTGATATTGAGCAAGTCCAAGAAATGTTGGAACTTGCTCTCAGGAACTGGCTTCCTTTTGCCATCAACCCGGAAGCCTGATTTTCTGTACCTGTTCCAGCAGCCTTATGCCGTATCTCCCTGGTATGAAGAGACGACCTAACCTCTTCCAGCGTTATAGTATCTTTTCCGGATATAAAAGACTCTCTAAAATTCTCATACGACGGAGGCAGAGACACCAACAACATTAAGGCAGCATCCTCATCTTCCACCACCTCATCAATATTACACAATTTAAGCAGAATAGTATTAACTTGATCTAGGTGATCTCTAAGAGGCGTACCTTCAGACATGCGCAGACTGAAAAGACGTTGCTTCAGCATCAACTTGTTGCTCAGCGATTTCGTCATGTAGAGGCTTTCCAACTTTAACCACAAAGCGGCAGCCTTTTCCTGATCTGCGACTTCAGTGATTACGTCGTCTGCAAGATACAACATAATCGCTGAGTGAGCCTTCTCCTCCATAGTCGCATACTCAGCGGTGGATGTATCTCCGCCCTTCTTATCCGAAGCTAACGGCAACCAAAGACCTTGTTGCTTCAACAAAGCCCGCATCTTGATTTGCCATAGACTAAAACTATTTCTCCCGGTAAACCTGTCGATCTTCATCATGGATCCGGACGTCGTTCTCGGCGGAAATTGAACCTCGCTCTGATACCAATTTGTTGTAACGAGAGATCGAACGAGAACAATAATAGAGATCGAGACACAGAGATTTACGTGGTTCACTAACTGTTACGTTAGCTACATCCACAACAAAGAAAACAGAGTTTTATTAGAATACTGAGTTACACATATTCTAGGTACAACGTATGTATATATATAGGGCAAAGAAATAAACTCTAATTCGACTAGAAAACGGAAAACAATCCAAGTGATAATACATAACGTATACCGTTTAGGCGGGGGGCGCTGCCCCCCCCCCCCAACGAGACCACCGCCGAAGGGACCCGTAGTATTTCGGCCAACGACTGATTCAAGACATATCAACATGACTATAATGTGAAATTCTTTCTTTTGGAAAATGTTTTCGTGTCAAGTTGTCCACAACTCAAGAAGCTACCATTTAACACCAATAGCGTGATCCCTCGCACTTTAAAGATGATTAAGGGAGAGAAGGAATGGTGGGAAAGCCTCGAATGGGAAGATGAAGTAACCAAATCTAATCTTGCTCCTTATTTTCATGACAACGGATATATATTATTTTGTAATATGTATTAGTTAGCTCAATGATTGATTTTGATATCAAGAAATATTTCCACCATTCTCTAAATCTCATCTCCTCGTCAGATATACCATATATAAATATGAATCTCATAATGGGCAGTCTCTTTGTTTCCTTTGGATAATGCAATAAATGGCAATTACATCATCATCATCTATTACCAAAAAGTCTAAGTGAGATAAGTCATGAATCTCTACATCATCATCGCCTACGACGTCTCCAAGAGAAGCAATCCCTAGACTTCAAAACGACTAATCAAAATTCGATCGAACAGAAAATTTAAGGCACAATTAATCTTTTTCACACTTTTTTGATCTCAGCACTTAAATAATGGGTAATGCTTAGCCATATACTTGTCTAACAGAAAGTACGATGGCATGGTTAATAAATTAATCAAACCCTAATATTATGTTGGTTTTCCTCATTTAACAGATTCTCTAACTGTCAAAGACGGTGAACTATGGTTGTGAAACTCAAACTCTAATTTAAATTTTTTTGTGACCCAAATATAATATTGGTCATAAAATTGGGATCTAAAGCCTCAATTACCGTAATTTGATTCGACTTCACAACCATTAAGAGAGGAGAAATTAAAATTTTTAAATTAGTCAGATTAATCGCCATCAGTACTACTAAACATGAACCAGCAAGGACTTCCATGGGATATCAAAATCAATTCTAGAATATAATTCAAAGATTATCGTATAGAAACTACTAAATTAACTTATCAACACACTATATTAATATTTGATAGCTTTCAACAATAAGATAAGATAACTGACATCAACGGTTCAGGCAGGCTGAAGTCCCTTTTTGATTACCAAAACAAATGGACTGCTCCCTTATATTTATTCGTTTATGAACCGGCCAGCCAATGCGAAATATGACACATAGTTTAGAAGAAAACAAACTGACAGATACATATCAACTTAATGATTTGAAATACCTTGATTATTTATTATGTAGACAATCAATAAGTCACCTAACTATGGATGACTAATCCACTCTGCTGATTAGTATATTTTTCCTCTAGCCTCTGCTTAATTCCTTCAAATTATTTTCCATTTTCATCGCAAACAGCCATTGTTGTTGTTCTCGACATCTGTAATAATGGAAATTGTGAGTCCAGTCCTCGACATATTTTCTCGTCTATGGACTTGTTCTGCTCATAATACAGATTATGTTTGTAAACTCCAACAAAATCTAATTACTTTGGAGACTTCATTTAATTCATTGAGATACCAACGAGATGATATAAATGGAAGAATTGAGATGGCAGAGTCGAATCCAGCAGAACCAGCAAAGCGCACAAATGTGGTTAGTGATTGGCTCCAAAGAGTACAAGCCTTAGAGACTGAAGTACAGAAGATCTTAGACGACAACCAAGCTATCAAGAATGACAGAGGATGCTATTTTTGTTGTTGGGGTCAAAAAAATTATTGGAGTGCTTACAAACTTGGAAAATCAGTGTTCCGAAAGCTGATCGCCGTGGAGAGTTTGTCGAGGGAAGGAAATTTCCAGGACATCACTTATAGATGTCAACCAGATCCTCTTCAACAGATTCCCACCGTTGAAGTTGTAGGCATGGATTCAAAGCTCAATGAGGTACTGGAGTCATTGGTTGCCGAGGGAAATGATGTCCGAATTGTAGGTTTATATGGAATGGGAGGAGTCGGAAAGACAACTCTTTTATACGAAGTTAACAATGAGTTTGCCGAAAGAAAACACTTCGATGTAGTAATTTTCGTTGACGTGTCAAAAGATTTAAACTTACAAAGTATTCAAAACCAGATTGGATATAAACTGGGAATATTATGGAGAGAAGAAGCTGAAATATATAAGAGAGCTAGAGATATATTCAAAGCGTTACAAAATAAGAAATTTCTGTTGTTGTTAGATGATATTTGGGAAGGATTTGACCTAGAAAGGATTGGAGTTTCAAAAAATACCATCAAAATAACTGGGTCTAAAGTAGTATTTGCGACAAGAGATAAGCAAGTGTGTGGATTTATGGAAGCTGATAAAAGAATCAAAATACACTGTCTAGGCGAGGATCAAGCTTGGAGCCTATTTCAACAAAAAGTCAAGCAACAAGCACTGAGTTGTCATCCAGATGTACCTGAGGTTGCCAGAAAAATTGTGAAAGAATGCCGTGGTTTACCTTTAGCTCTCATTGTTATTGGTCGAACCATGTCTAGCAAAACCGATCTCCAACAGTGGCAACACGCACTGCATACTCTACACGAATCGGCAGCACAGTTTTCTGGTATGGTTTTTCTCTATAAGTAGCATAATATACTTAGCAATATCTTTCTCACTAAAACTAACATAATTTTCATTATTTATGAAGTTATTCATCGTGTGAAAATCCACATGTTGATCAAGAGTACGATATTTCACTCTTTTAAGTTTTCCAGATGAAACAAAAATGGTATCTAATTTCTTGCACATTTTGTGTTCTCAGGTATGGCCGATAAAGTATTAGCTATTATGAAGTTCAGCTATGATAATCTGGAAAACCAAAAGTTGAAGTCTTGTTTCTTGTTTTGCTCTTTGCTCCCAAAAGACTTTTCCTTTGCAAAAGACGGTGTTACAGAACATTGGATAGGTGAAGATTTTTTGGATAACGTCGATGATTATGTCAAAGCTCAAAATGAAGGCAACGATGTGACTCGACGTCTTATGGATGCGTGTTTATTAGAAACTGGTATTTTGTTTGGGGTAGAGACAAAATATATGGTGAAAATGCATGATGTAGTTCGTGATTTGGCAATTTGGATCGCATCTGATCTTGGGAGAAAAAAAGGCACGTATTTAATGTTACAAGCACAAAGCACACTAAAGCTCCATGAATGGGAGAAAGCTGAGAGGATCTCGTTGATAGACAATACAGCTATTAAAACACTTGAGGGAGCACCACGCTGCACGAATCTCGTAACGTTAATCCTTCAATTTCATGCCTTTGATATTTCTGATGATTTCTTCAAATTCATGCCTATGCTAAAAGTTTTATCTATGAGTAGGATGAAACTCAAGAAACTCCCTACGAGCATGTTTTCATTGTCGGAGTTACAATACATGCGTATGCCAGAATATGATGAGGATGAGCTTTTAACACCAGGGAGTCTAAGTTCTCTTACAAAATTGAAGATTTTAAACTTATCTGAATCGTGTTGTCACTGGGAAACTGAAGATGGACCAAGCCTCAGCGAGTTAGAGAGCTTACAACATTTGATTTATCTTCAAATCACAATTACAACGGGTCTTGCTCTTCAAAGGTTAGTAGCAAGTCAAAAGTTACGGTTATGCAAAAAAACTTTAACCATTAAATATTGTCCAGGCATTTCAACTCTCACTTTTTTACCATCTTTTCCCTCATCGCCAGTATCATTACTTAGTCTTATAGACATGGTTAACTTAGATTTACTTGAACTGAAAAACTGCGACGACTTGGAAGAGTTGAGGATCATGAGTTGGGATGAGGTTACTTTGTTCACAAACTTGGAGAACTTATACATTTTTCAAATGCCAAAGTTAAGGATTTTGTGGGATGTGCCTCAACAATCATTTTGCTCCGTGAACCTTATACGTGTAATAATAAAAAGCTGTCCTCAACTGAAAGATATTACATGGCTGATATATGCTCCGAATCTTGAATTTCTTCGCTTGGTTGAATTGGATGGATTAGAAGAGATAATATCTAATGGGTTTGCAACCGAAAAGAATACGTTTTCTAGATTAAATCATTTGATCTTGGAATCTCTAAGGAATCTAAAAAGAGTCTGTGACCACAATCTGCAATTTTTTCTTTTGGAAAACTTTGCAGTGGATAAGTGTCCGGAATTGAAGAAGCTACCATTTAATACCAATAGTGTAATTCCTCGGACTTTACGAATGATTGGAGAGAAGCAATGGTGGGAAAGGCTAGAATGGGAAGATGAAGCCACTAAATCTAATCTTGCTTCTTATTTTCTTGATATTGATATTATTTCGTAAATATGTATTACGTAGCTGTGTGATTTTGATATTAATTTCAATTGTGATTATCTCACATTCAATCTTAATTTCAATCGTAAATTTAATAATTTCCTAATGTCCTCTGCATTTGACCATATTCACGATTCCATAACCACATCAGGCAGGAATATATACAAAACCTTACTACTTCAGCATAAGTCCAATCGAAAAGAAGGTGCATTTGCTTTAATTAAGTTGTGTTTTCGCTATTGTTCTCTGTTATAGCTCTAAATTGTCCCTTGAAGTTAAACTACGCAAATCTTGACGAACCCAGTAACGAGCGACTCTTACTACAAGGCCTACAATAATTCTAGCTCTTCGGATATTTTAAGAGAGCTTGAAATCTCTCCCACTACTTACTTAATATATTTGTAGAATAAAGTCGTAAATGTAGTTCGTTCTAATAGTTCTTTTTATAAATTGAACTCGTAATGATAGTTCATTTTGTAGAATGAATCCGTAATTGATAGTTTATTCTAGTTGTTTCTTTTATAGATTGAACTCGTAATGGTAGTTTATTTTTGTAGAATTAACTCACAATGGTAGTTCATTCTAATAGTTCATTTTGTAGAATGAACTCGTAATCATAGTTCATTCTAGTAGTTCATTTTGTAGAATAAACTCGTAATAGTAGTTCATTTTCTAGAATAAAGTTATAATGATAGTTCATTTTGTAAAATGAACTCACAATGGTAGCTCATTCTAATGGTATAAATGTTATCTTTGTGTGGAGCCGGTAGTGCACGATCCGGTTTCGTACTCGACCCGATCCGACTTGCGGCCCGGTCGGATATTAAATGAGACTTTTTGAGAGGTTCGTTTATGGAACGGAGGGACGGGCCGGCCGAAATTTTCTGAGTTGTCTTTATATATCGTGTTGCCCTATCTAGGGTTTATTATTTATTATTATCATTGTATGCCTCTAGAACTCTTTTTTGAGATTATAGTGAATACTACAGCCGTTCCTTGGATGTAGCCCTATTTCTGGGTGAACCAAGTAAATCTTGTGTCTTTTATTATTTTTTCGTTTTGTTTTCTTTATAGCATCGATCCTAACAACTGGTATCAGAGAAAGGTTTGTGAAGAATTTAGGAAGAATCGATGGCAGAAGGAGAAGACGACAGAACGACAGAGTATCTCTATGGGACAAATTTGCAGCAACCTCTATTGGATTCAAAGAAGAGATTGGAAACTCCTGGATTGACAGGTTCTAGGGGTTGTTCGATTTAACTTAGCCAAGTCAGTTGCATACAGTGTTGTGAAAGAAAAGACCATTGTTGGTCTGATGGCGGCCTTGACGAGTATGTATGAAAAGCCGTCGGCGAACAACAAGGTGCATCTGATGAAGAAGTTGTTCAGATTGTACATGCCACAGGGCGCTTCAGTTAGAAAGCACTTGAATGAGTTCAGTGAAATCGTGAATGCTCTATCGTCTGACGAGATCGAATTTGATGATGAAATTTGTTCCTTAATCCTTTTGGCTTCTCTACCCAACAGTTGGGAAGTTGTGAGAACTGTCGTGAGTAATTCCGCCGGAAAAGAGAAGCTAAAGTATAATGATATACGCGATCTGATTCTGTCTGAAGAGGTTCGAAGGAAGGATTCTGGTGAGTATTCGAATAATGATGGTGCCTTTAACGTCGAGTCAAGAGGCAGATCATCTCAGAAAAATCAGAACATAGGAAGATCTAAATCAAGAAGAGGGCGAAACAGAGGCCAATCTAGAGGTCCACGGGGTCCGGATGGATGCTGGAACTGCGGCCAGATGGGCCACATACAGAAGTGGTGAAAATAGCCTAAGAAAAACGAGAATGAAAGTGCAAATGTTGTTACAGACACGGTGCAAGATGCCGTACTGCTTTTTGTTGAAAGTCTCATGGACTCTTGGGTTCTCGACTCAGGAGCTTCTTGGCATACCACTTCAAGACGAGAACTTTTTGTTAACTATACTGCAGGTAATTACGGGAATGTCTATTTAGCTGATAATAGACCACTTCAGTTAGTAGGCATTGAAGAGATCAAGCTTAAGAAGGAAAATGGATCAGTCTGGAGAATCCATAAGGTTAGACATGTTCCACAGTTAAAGAGGAATCTGACTTCTATTGGGCAGCTTGATAACGAAGGGCATGTTGTTTATTTTGGTAGTGGAAGATGTAAGGTGACTAAGGGATTTATGGAAGTGTTTCGTGGTTACAAGAAGGGTACTTTTTATATGTATTCAAGTCCGAGAGACTTGTCTATTGTTGGCATGGTAGCAATAGATACATGTGCAGCAGATACAATTGCAGTTGCTGAATCTAGTGATACTCTATAGCACCAAAGGCTTGGGAATATGACTGAGAAGGGCATGAAGGTACTTCAGTCGAATGGGAAACTACCAGAATTAAAGACCGTTGATGTTGGTATGTGTGAGAGTTGCATCCTTGGGAAGCAGAAGAAAGTCAGTTTCGTTAAACGCGATAGAGCTCCAAAACCAGAAAAGTTAGAGTTGGTGCATACTGATTTGTGAGGACCATCTCTAGTTCCATCACTTGATTGCTCATCGTACTACATCACATTTATTGATGACTCAACCAGAAAGGTATGGGTTTATTTTCTGAAAAATAAAAGTGATGTATCTGATATACATTCTTTCTGTTTGTAGCCTTTAGCTACCATCCTAGACTTGTATTTATCAACAATTCCATCTATATTATGTTTTCTCTTGAAGATCCATTTACAATAACCTATGGGCTTATACACTGGAGGTACATCTACAATCTCCCAAGTACCGTTTTGTTGGATGGAATTCATTTCACTAATGGAGGCTTTTTTCCACCATGGAGCTTCAGAAGAAGTCATGGCTTCTCTATAAGTCTGTGGCTCAGACTCGGCTAGGTATATAATATAACCAGGATAGGTTTTCTCAGTTCTAACCCTTTTACCTCTTCTAGGTTCAGATTCGGGTGCATCTACCTCTGAAGGTAATGACTGACTGGTTGAAGTCATTTCTAGAGGTTCATATAAACATCTCTTTCGAGAACCGAGTTTCAAAGGAAAAACATTCTCAAAGAACTCTGCATCCCTAGACTCCATAATAGTATGCAACCCAATGTCAGAAATTTCAGAACTCACAACGATAAACCTACAAGCACTAGTATGCTCAGGATACCCTATGAAGACACAATCAACAGTTTTCGGTCCTATCTTATTTCTCTTAGGAGGAGGTATGGCCACCTTTGGCAAACACCCTCATACTTTGAGGTAAGCATAAGATGGTTGTCTACCTTTCCACAACTCATATGGAGTTTTGTCTGATCCTTTAAATGGTACTTTGTTCATGATATAACAAGCTGAGAGGATGGCCTCCCCCACAAATTTGCAGGTAATCCTGAACTAATCAACATGGCATTCATCATATCCTTAAGGGTACGGTTCTTAAGTTCAGCTACACCATTGGATTGAGGTGAATAAGGGGTTGTTATCTCATGTATTATGCCATGTTCTTAGCAGAAATCTCCTACAAGAATTTTATACTCACCACCACGGTCAGACCTAACAGTTTTAATAGTAGCATTAAATTGGTTTTCAACTTCGAGTTTATATATCTTAAAGGATTCTAAGGCATCGTCCTTCCCTTTAAGCAAATAAACATGATAGTACCTTGTACAATCATCAATAAAAGTGACAAACCACTTCTTACCACCTCTAGTTTGAACTAACTTTATATCGACTAGGTCATAATTGATTAGTTCTAAGGGTTTAAAATTTCTCTTAACATTCTTACTGAATGATTTATTAGCATGCTTAGATTCTACGCAAATATCACATTTATGATCCTTTTCATTAGTGAATTTAGGTATGCAGCCTACGCTAGCCAATTTATGCATTAATTTATAGTTTACATGACCAAGTCTACCATGCCAAACATTCAATGACACCCACATGTAAGCAGAAGAATCATTCATATTTATTTCATTAGATTTTACATTAAACTTATATATACCCTCAGTCTTATAACCCTTACCTACAAATTCTTTGCCCTTAGTTATTATAATTTTTCCAGACTCAATTAAAACTTTAAAACCCTTATCATCTAAAACAGAACTGAAAACAAGATTCTTGCAGATGTCTGGAACATGAAGAACGTCATTCAATGTGAGAGTGTTGCCAGATGTAAGTTTCAGCCCGACATTTCCCTTTCCTGCAACCTCTGTTGCAGATGAGTTACCCATATATAGAGTTTCTCGCCTTCCCTACCTTATGATAGGAGGTGAACAAGTCTCGGCTTCCACATACATGCTTGGTAGCTCCAGAGTCCACCCACCAGTCCCTCACATTTGTCACCAGATTAATTTCAGACACCATAGCAGAGAACTTGTTCTTATTCTCAACAACCAGGTTAGCATTATTCTTCTTATTAAAGTCCTTACGTTGTCTACAGTTAATTGACATATGGACAGAAATACCGCATACATAACATGCACCTTTAATTTTACCAATACCAGATTTGGGTTTCGGAAAAATACCTTTCTTGTGCGGTCCAGGCTTAGGGTTGCGTTTGTTGTTATCACCTTTTCCAGATTTGTGTTCAGTCATATGAGCCTTGTTAGTCATATCTCTTGCAGACGAAACATTATTGTCTTTGGTGCATAACATTTCTTAAACTTGAATCTTCTTTCCCAATTCAACCATGTTGATTTCACCCGTTTCATGCCTCAATTTTCTTTTGTACTCTGACCAAGAAGATGGTAATACTTGAAAAGTCTCATCAATGACCACACCTTCAGCAAGAATCTCGTTGATAATTTGTTGAAGTTCAAGGAATTGATCAACAACAGGCTTATCATTCGGCATCTTGAAATCCATAAAGTTTTCTACCATAAATTTCTTGCTACCAGCAATCTCTGCCTGGTACTTTGCTTCTAACACAGTCCATAAATCATAAACATTGAAAAAAAAATTAGCACTATGAAAATCATACATCTCATCTTCCAAACAGTTCATAATATGATTTTTAGCCATATAATTCTGCCTCTTGTAAAACGCTTTATCATCTTCAACCATATCTTCAGTATTCATCAAATCTTCAAAAGGAACCAGTACTACGTCTAACTCATGAAAACTCAGGAAAAAAAAACATCTTGGATTGCCATCTCTTGAAATCCTTTCCGTTGAACTTCTGTGTTTTTTTAACATCGTTCTTTCCCATTGTTACGAGATAGAAATTAATGAGTTAAGATTGTTGGAAACTTGCAACAATGAACAGCAGCATTAGATGTATCAGAATAATATATATAAACTGAATTGAAAACAAATCTACCACAAACAACTACGAGGGAAGAATCACAGGTTCAACAAGTTGTCCTTAACACATTAGTCCGCGGGTATACTCGAGAAGATCAATACTAAACCCCAACTTGCGAAGATGTGTCCAAGATAAGACTGCCCGATATAAATTGTACTAGCACAATAAAGACTACCCATTCTTGAACTTAGCAACATGGAAGAAAGGGAAATAAACACTCAAAAGCACAAAACAAATCGAGAAGATGGTGAAAAGAAGACAGGATAATAGCCGCTTCTGAGATGAGTTTTTAACTCTGAAAACGTTTTGTATTTATAGGAGAAAAGAAACCCAGGTTTCAGATTTCTTATAAATCAAGTTTTCCCAAAACATAAAAAGAATCCATTAGGGTTTCAGATTTGTAAAACTATTTTTAGAAAAAATAATAGATCATGGTTGATGTACTTCACATTGGAAAGCCCAATACATTAGTTAGACCATGTATTGTTTGCCCACCCCACTACACCCTCTTGTTTGTCTAACTATCCACATGAGAATAATTATATAGTGGACATCCTTCTCTAGAATACCCAATGTGGGACTAAACTAAAGAGATTCATTCACATCACACCAAGACCAAAAACATTTACTTTAAACTCATTTTCCCCAACAAATACAAATTATGTTTGTAACCTCAAACTAAATCTAATTACTTTGGAGACTTCTTTCAATGCACTAAAATCTAAAAGAAATGATGTAACTATAAGAATTCAGAGACTGAAGTACAAAAGAAAATATTTAGAGATTGGATCCAAAGAGTACAAGCCTTAGATACTGAAGTACAAAAGATCTTAGAAGACAATAAAGCTATCAAGATTGGTGGAGGATGCTACATTTGTTGTTGGGGAAGAAAAAACTGTAGGAGTGCTTTTAGACTTGGGAGATTAGTGTTCCGAAAGCAAATCGTTGTTGAAATCCTCTTCAACAGTTTACCACCGTCGAAGTTATAGGCATGGATTTAAAATTAAATGAGGTACTGGAGTCATTGTTTACAGAGGGAAATAATCTGGGAATCACAGGTTTATATGGAATAGGAGGAGTTGGGAAGATAACTCTGTTAGAAATATTAATATGGAAAGGACTATATTTAGGGAATCAAATTCCATAATATCTGTAATTTCCTATTGTTAATATCTTCTATTCCAGGAATTATTGTACAAATATAAGTAGTCTTGTAACCATTGTATTAAGTAAGTGAAAATATAGAGAAAATTGTTTTCTATTTCAACTTGGTACCAGCCTTCGGGAAACCCAATCAACTGAAAATACTCCTTCTTGCTATGATGGAATTTATCACAGTGACTACACCGCATGTTTTTTCGGTCAACACCGCTGCTGCGAGATGATTTCTCTCTACCGACGACTGATTGCGGCTTGGTGGCATGGTTCGTTACAGCGGCGGTGTAATTTCCCTCTTCTGGGTGAGGTGTGATGAAAAATCCACATCCGATTTCGGTGCCAGAGGTGACAGTTGATGGTTCAATTTCCCTTTTTGCAACACCCATAATGCGCCTATGGTCCCTCTCTGACCGTATAGTGGCATACGCGGATTCCACCTCAGGAAGTAGGTTTTCTCGGAGCAGATCACATTTCTCTTGGTCAAATTCGTCACTGACAGCATTCAGAAACTGGTATAATTTGGTTTATGCTCGCTTTGTGTTCCATATTGTTATATCCTATGGATGTTTCATAGGATTTGGATCCCGTAACTCAATGTCCCTCCATAGCTTCTTTAATTTACCGTACATAGTTTCAAGGGAATCAATTCCTTGTTTGGTGTTGTTTGCTCGAACGATTAAATCGAACACTTGAACACCATCTTTTCCCTTACTGTAAGTCGCAAACATCCCCCTCCAGAGTTCTTCAGGGGTGTCCAGCATTGAAGAAGCTACCATTTAACGCTAATAGCGTGGTTCCTCGTACTCTGAAGATGATCGAAGGAGAAGAGCAATGGTGGGAGAGCCTAAAATGGGAAGATGAAGCCACCAAATCTAATCTTGCTCCTTATTTTCGTGCCAGGACTGGATATTAATTTGTGAACATGCATTTGGTGTTGGAATTTGAATGTGTCAATTATGTTCACATATTTTGTGTTAGTTTGTTAATTGTTTTGGTCTTTGGGTTTAACCAGGATTAGTCCTACTATAGGTTATGTTAACGTGTTTTGATTAAGTATTAGTGGATCCTAAAATATAGGAATTAATGTTGGTTGTGGAGTAATGTTTGGGTTTGTAATATGCCTATTTTGAGGCTTTTATGTTTCAATGAAAAATTAACAGGTTTTTAGCAAATCTTCTCTATATTTTGTAATCTTTATTTCCATATATTCCTTTCTTTTGAAATCTTACATTTGGTAGCTGAGTGTTTAATTCTTATATTAAATCTTAATTTAGTTTGTGTGAGTCCAATTCAGTCTTTTGTTTCTCTAGTTTAGAAAATTTCATTTCTTCTAAGAGTTCAAAATTTATAACTGAAATTTGCATTTCTATATGTCTCGTGGTAAGTACAACATGAAATATGGCTTCCAGTATATTTTGTTTCGGTATATGCTTGAAAACTAATTTCAAAACAAGTGTTGCAGTTCTGTCTATGCTCAGAATCTCGTGACACTTTTGATGTATGATATGAATGGATTAGAAGAGATAATATCTCATGAATTTGCAACCGAAGAGAATTTAATAAATACATTTTCCAGATAAAAGATTTTGGAGCTCAACTGTCTATTGAATCTAAAAAGGGTATGTGAACCTAATGTGAAATTCTTTCTTTTAGAAAATATTTCTGTGGTGGAATGTCCAGCATTAAAGAAGCTACCATTTAACGCTAATAGCGTGATTCCGCGGACTTTGGAGATGATAGAAGGAGAAGAGGAATGGTGGGAGAGACTTGAATGGGAAGATGAAGCCACCAAATCTAATCTCGCTCCTTATTTTCATGACAACGGATATTAATTTGTAATATGTATTAGTTAGCAACTGATATCAAGTGTTATTAATTGTAGTTTGTGTGAGTCCAATTCAGTTTACTTTTGTCTCTAGTTTAGCAAGTTTCATTGCTTCTAAGAGTTCAAAATTTATAACTGAAATTTGCATTTATATATGTCTCGTCGTAGTGAAATCTGGCTTCCAGTATATTTTGTTTCAGTATATGCTTGAAAACTAATTTCAAAACAAGTGCTGCAGTTCTGGCTTTCCAAAGTGATGCCTCTGCTTTAGTTTGCTTTCTCTTTGTTGATATATGTGTTTCTAGGAATAAGCCTAGCGTGATTTTTTTCGGAAGTGGAAGCTGCTGCTTCATTAGGCATAACCTCGTAAATCATTTCCATCATTCGGTGCTCCGAGAGCAGTTGAGATATCCTAAGCCTTACCACTCGGCCATGCCGCCAAACGGATATAAAATAGAGGGAACGCTCTCTTCTCTTGGAATCTTTGCAAATTCAGCCATAAATGATGCGTCATCATCTTTTGCCATAAGTTTCAGACACCCCGCATCCCAAGTTCGATCGTCTCTTTGCCATGTTTGTCTGCTGAAAATTTTACTTCCCTACAAACGTAATAAAATTGTATCCTATCCAGAATTTTAAGAATTCTCAGAATCTGGCATAAATTTCACAGAACTTAGTTTGGGTAGTTGGTTGGATAAAAAGATATAACACCTTATCACTCCGGAAGAGAAGACGAATCAATGATAATGAGTGTATTTTCAAGACGGGAATTTTTGGATTTGGGTTTTAGAAAGAAACTAAAGGGAATATGCAACCGCAATGCCGCATATTGCAGCACTCCTTTGAAATCCATAAAATTGTAGCATTGTTCACTATTGAAGAAGCTAGCGTTATGCCAACACCGTGCGTGATTTCTAAGACTTAAATAAAGATTACAGGAGAAAAGAAATGGTGGGATCAACTGGAATGGGGAGATGAAACAACCAAGTGCAATGGCCAGTGGCAACAGAGGAGCAGTAGTGGGCTAATGGCCAGTGGATATATCCAAAATCTGCATTCTGTCAAATTCTCTTTGCACTCCATTTCTTGAAATGGAATGCATCTTTTTTTTCTCAAGCGAACAGATGATAGATAAATTCAACACATATTGCAACAATCAGGAGCAAAGGGCGCCCAGATTGGAGCAGATTTCCAAAACAATTAGCCAATGCAAATATACAGACTAAACAAAAAAAGGAGTACGACTAGATTTGGTGGCATTATCTTCCCATTTTAGTCTGAGGTATCAAGCTATTGTGATAAATTGCAGCTTCTTCAGTTCTGGACAGCGCTTCGTACTAGAGTTCGTATCATATCCGGTGATTTTTCTTCCAAAATATGCCATTCCTTGCAGTTTTAAACATGTCACTAAGGTAAATCAAAGAACTTTAATCAAGTACTCCTTCCGTTTTTAGATAAGAGTTACTATCACTTTTATTTAAACGGAGGTAGTATTATTTTATTGACGGAGTTACAATATCTCAACTTATCATATACTTATGTAGAAGTGGCTATACCTTTTTAGAGTACTAAAAAGTTTAGGAGGCTTGAAATACTTGATTATGCATTATACATACAATTGGGAAGGGTTTCAGCAGCATGCTTCGTTTCGCTTAAGAGAATTGCCAAGACTTCTACCAATCGAGCTTAGAGTATTTGAATTGGGAAGTTGAAGATGTACTGAGTATCAACGAATTAGAAAGCTTAGGGTATTTGAATTATCTTGGGATCACTATAAAAACTGGTCCTGCTCTTCAAAGGTCAGTAAGTAGCAGTCAGAAATTACAATCTTGCACTAAAAGATTATGCGTTATGTTGTGTCAAGGCATCACATCCCTTTCATTATCACCACAATCTTTCCCATCATCACCAGCATCATTAGTTAGTCTTGCAAGCATGGTAAGTTTGAAGTCACTTTCTTTTCGCAGTTCTAATGATTTAGAAGAGTTGAAAATCATGAGTTGGGCAGGTAAGGAGGAGGATAAAGCAATACTGCTTACAACCTTGGCGAGATTAGTTATTTGGTCCATGCCAAAGCTAATGATTTCGTGGGATATGCGGCCACCACAACCATTCTGCTTTGCGAACCTTAAGCACGTCAAAATATACAATTGTCCTAGATTGAAAGATGTTACATGGCTGACCTATGCTCAGAATCTTGAAACAATTTGTTTATCCTGTTTGGATGGTTTAGAGGAAGTAGTATGTTACAAGTTTTCCGAGCAAACTGAGTATGTTTGATTTGTGTAAGCTAAAGAGTTTAGAGAGAATGTGTAAGAATGATATGAAATTTCTCTCTCTGGAGTCGATTAAGGTGTCATCTTGTCCACAATTTAAGAAGCTATCGTTCGACGTTGACACCGTGATCCCTGAGACTTTAAAAAAGATTGAAGGAGACAAGGAATGGTAGGAGAGTCTTGAGTGGGATGACAAATGATTGTAGTGACATCTGTTGTGACTAAGGGCCTGTTTGCGCGCATACATTAATTAATATCTCTGTATTTTCCCCTGTTTTTGTGCTCTATTTCGAATATTTTTTACATTTTCAAAACCATTTTGATGAGTTGTTAACGGCTTCTGTAATGATCAACGGCTGAAACCTTGAAAGAGCTGCTCATAGTGCAATGCCTGGACTATGCTGCTCGATTGACTCCGTCCTATCAAAATAGGTATTATCACTTTTTTACACATGGCATAAGATTAGATCCTTAGTTACTTGATCTCATCTCGATGCGAAATTGAATGGACTCAGATCTGTTCTCCATTGACATTGAAGAGATGTGATAAAGAAAACAGTTGTCTGACGTGGGATGAAGCTATCTACCCAGTATAAAATGCATTCATAAGTACATTTCTGGAATTTTTCCATCTGGAAAAATACACTTTCAAAGCTCTTTGGAACCATTTTTTGCTTTCAAACCAGCTACATGTGATTCGGGTATCTCTTTCATCATAAATGTAAGGTTTACACAAGAATTATGATTTTTTTCTCTGTCAATCTTTTTTTTTAGATTTAACCATTTGAGAAGCATACCATAAACATTATACGATCCTAGTAGGCTTGCACCCTTTAGGACAGAGATCCCCATTATCAGTTGTGTATTTTCCTCTGTGTTTTCTTCGTATATCTTCAGATCATCATGGAAAAAATCTAAAGACTAACCTGGAAAGACCGTAACCAAACCAAAAGATCCGAACAAAAGCCTAAAAAAAATACCAGGAACTTCGAGGGTGATGATGTATAGCCAAGCGAAAAACGCCAATTGTGTAACAAAGTAAAAAAACATAGAAGAGCACATTAACGCTACTGGCAGCGGAATTAGCGGCCAGTAGCCATAAGAGCGGCAACAACACAAGTGGCGTCGATAAAAGAAACAGCAGCAGCACAAGTAGAGAAAGTCGCGGAATCAATTGGACTACAACAAAAATTCAGTGTGCCGTTACCAGGATTGAAAGAGAAGACCGGGTGGAGTGCTGCAAACTGCCGTTACCTATGAAGGTTAGCTGTTGATTAGGGGTTCGTAATGATAGTGTTATAATAGTGAACTAGGGTTCTGTTATTATTAAGATGTTTCTAATTAACCTTACATAGATAGAGTGCACCCTTATATAGGATTAGGGTTACAAAATATAAACTTAAGTAAAGTTACACCTAGTTCACACAAAAGACTAAAACATTTAATGTTACCTGAATTACACCTCTAACATTCCCCCTCAAACTGAGGCCAAGTTGTTGTTGTGCATCAGTTTGGTTTTGATTGATGAATGACGAGAGACAGTGATTCCTTTTGCTAATATGTCAGCTAGTTGATCTTCTGATGGGAGAAATTCAACTGTGATGGTTCCATTTGCTAGTAGTTCTCTTACCGAATGGTAATCAATTTCGATGTGTTTTGTTCTTGCGTGGAAACTGGCATTTGAGACAAGAAATTTTGCTCCTAAGTTGTCACAGTATATTGTTGCTGGTAGTTGTGGTTGGATGTGGAGTTCTTGGAGAAGCTGAGATAGCCATAAAATTTCTGAGGATAGAAGACTGATGGCCTTATATTCTGCCTCAGTTGAAGATTTAGCGACTGTAGGTTGCTTCTTTGAAGACCAGCTGATGAGGCTTTTCCCAAGAAACACGCAGTACCCAGAAGTTGATCGACGAGTATCTGGACAGCCAGCCCAGTCTGAGTCCGAGTAGCCACTGATACAGGCAGTTGCACCAGCAGAAATGAGAATTCCAGATCCAACAGACCCCTTCAAGTAGCGCAGTATTATTTTCACCAGCTGAAGATGTATATCACTTGGATGTTGAACAAACTGTGAAACATAGTTTACTGAAAAAGTTATGTCTGGCCTTGTTAATGTTAAGTACTGCAGGGCACCAACCAGACTTCTGTAAGCAAGAGGATCTGACAGTGGGTGTCCAGCAGTGCAGGATACTCTTTTGTCTGTGGTTACAAGTGTGGGACTGGGCTTGCAGTCAAGCATTTGGGTTCTTTGGAGTAGATCCAGTGTGTATCTCTTTTGAGTCAGAAAAATAATGTTGGGCTTAGAGTGCAGGTCAACTTCCATACCAAGGAAATAATGGAGAGTCCCAAGGTCTTTCATAGCAAACACACAGCTCAGTTTTGTTAGTAAATCTTCAATAAAGGATTCAGAGTTACTGCAAGGATTATGTCATCCACATAGAGAAGTATAGTCACTATTGTTGTTGAAGTGTGGTGAATGAATAATGAATGATCCATTGCAGCTTTCACAAAACCATTGGAACACAGAAAACCACTGAATTTTTCATACCAGGCACGTGGTGCCTGTTTAAGACCATAGATAGCTTTCTTAAATAAACATACAGCTGTTGGATTTGCTGAGTTCACATACCCCTGTGGCTTCTCCATGTACACTGTTTCCTGTAAATCTCCATGAAGAAAAGCATTTGACACATCAAGCTGTTTGATTAGCCATCTTTGTGTCAATGTTATTGCTAGGACTGCCCTTATTGTTGTTGGTTTGACTACCGGGCTAAAGATTTCATCATAGTCTAGACCATCCTGCTGTAAGTACCCCTTTGCTACCAGTCTTTCTTTGTACTTATCAATACTACCATCAAATTTTAGTTTTAAGCGATAAACCCATTTGCAGCCTATGACATGCATCTGAGGTTCATATTGAACTTGAACCCAAGTTCTATTCTGCTGTAGAGCCTTGTACTCAGCATCCATAGCAGTTAACCAGTGAGGATCCTATATTGCTACCTGATATGACTTAGGTTCAGTTGGAAGAGATGACACAAGATTGTGTGTCATTGCATGAGGAATTGTGTAATGTGTTACAAAGTCAACCAGATACTTAGGTTTTGTTATCCCTGTTTTTGATCTTGTGATCATGTTATGAGTTATTTTTGGTTCTGGGATTATTGGATTGAGTTGGGTTGGCTCACAGGTTTGGGTTTCATCTATCTTGGCAACAGAAGGAGTGGCTGGTTGTGGTATAATCAGAGAAACAGATTCAGATGATGACTGGTTTTGTTTTCGGCATTCACAAAAGGGAAAAAGTGTTTCATCAAAAACAACATTACGAGAGATATAGGTTTTCTGGTTGTAGCATCATAACATCTGTACCCCTTGTGATGATGACTGTATCCTATGAAGGTACATTGGGTCGATTTTTGGCTTAATTTGTCTTTTCTATATGCTCCCAAGTATGGGTAACAGGCACACCCAAATGTTTTGAGTAACGAGTAGTCTGGTGGTCTGTTAAACAAAATTTCAAATGGGGTTCTGTAATGGAGAGCAACAGCAGGTATTCTATTGATTAAATAAGTAGAAGTGAGAAAGGAATCAAACCAGAACTTTTTGGGGAGGCATGCAGCAGTTGAGATGGTGATACCAACCTCTGTGATGTGACGGTGTTTCCTTTCTGCAGCTCCATTTTGTTGCGGTGTATGAGGACATGATGCCATGAAGGTGATACCACAACTATTTAAGAATTTCCAGAACTGTCCTTTCTGTAACTCCAAAGCACCATCAGACTGAAATATCTTAACAGTGGAAGACAGAAGATTTTCATTCATTGTTTTGAAATGTTGAAAGCATGTTAAGCTTTCTGTTCTGTCTTTTATTGGGTAAATCCAGTGAAACCTGCTGAAGTCATCAATGAAGAGTATGTAATATTTGTAGTCCATAAGTGAAACTTCAGGAGAGAGTCCCCAGATATCACAGTGGATATGTAACAGTGGAAGATTGGAGCTTATGTTAGAGATTAAAAAGGGTAACCTTCTTCTTTTACCTAGTTGACAAGGTTGACAGAGATGTTTAGATCCAGAAGATGAAACATTGATTTGTTTTGCTTGCTCAAGTTTTAACACAATATTACTAGATGGATGACCAAGGCGATTGTGCCAAACAGGATGAGATGCATAAATTGATGTGAGAGCAACATGGGTTGTGAGATAAGAAGATGAGATTGGGTACAAGTATTTTTTTTTGAAACCATGTGCCAGAGTTTGACCTGTGGATAGATCTTGTATCTCATATCCCCAGGGAGAAAATGAGAAAAAGCACTGGTGATCTTCTGTGAACTGACCCACAGAGATAAGGTTCTGTTGGATTGTGGGAACATAACAGACATTGAGAAGTTTGAATGATGTTGTAGGGGTATGCAAAAAAGAATCACCAATGAGAGTTATGGGTAAAAGATTACCATTACCCACCATTACTTGCGAAGATCCTTTATACGTTGTTGTATTTTTGAGTGTTGTCAAATCATTTGTGAGATGATGTGAGGCTCCTGAGTCAGGTAACCACTGTGTTGCTGCTGGAACGCATGATAGCTCAGTGAAGTTGGCTTCATTTACCTGAACACAGAGATTAGCATGAGGAGGAGATTGAGCAGGTTTTCTCTGAGATGATTGACCAGATCTGGTTGGTGTGTAGCGAAACCTACACTTGTAAGATGAGTGGCCAACTTGTTTACAGATCTGGCAATCCACTGTTGAATAGTCAACATATTTTGGTTGATATTTTTCTCGGATTCCAGTTCTGTAATGTTGAGGAGTTCGTTTAGTGTAGTACACAGATGGGTTTGATTGATCTAGTGAAGTAGTGTTGTCTGAGTGTTGAGTCTTTAACCATTGTTCATGGTTTATAGGACGAGATTTCAGATCTGCAAAAGAGAGATCTGTGTCTCTTGTTTGCACAGCTACTACGAAATCATTATAAGAAGATCCTAACCCATTTAGAACATGCATATTCAAGTCAGTGGAAGAAACAGTTTCTTCAATAACAGCTAAGGAGTCTGTTAATGCCCTTGACTTCTTGAAGGAAATCAGAAATAGATTTAGAACCTCTTTTTATATTGAAAAGGGTATTTCGAAGTAAAGATTTTCTTGCTGTAAACTGGTTTTGAAAAAAAAATTGCTAAATAAATCCATACCTCATTAGCAGTTGCACAACCCAGTACGTCTGTAGAGATGGTGCTGGTGAAAGTTGCGTTTAGGAAACTGTTCACAAATCTATCCCATTTTAACCATTTTTGATAGGATGGGTTTGATTTAACTACACCATCTATAGATACGGTAGGGGGTGGAGCAACAACAGACCCATCTAGATACCCAAATAGGTCTGTGCTGATGAGTATTGATGAGATTTGGGATTTCCAGACTAGATAGTTGGTGTCATCTAACTTAATCGAGATGAAATGAGCTATATTTGTAAATGGTAAGGTTGTTGTTGATTCATAGTGTGGTAGGGATTCGGATGAAGAATCCATTGATAATAGTAGTTTGGTTTTGATGGAAAATCTGGTTGGTTTTAAACTAAGAAACAGAGTTACGGAAGCAGAGATGATTTGGGGTTTCTGTTTTGGAATGAAGATACAGAGACAGAGAGATGAAGTAGCAGAGAGAAGAGAGAGTGAGCGAGAAGATGAGAGAAATGAAAATAATGGAGGTGTTAAAGGACAGACGAAGATATAGAGACAGGTGATAATCAATTTTCTCGATAACTGTTGAAGAAAATAAAAAAATAATAGATAAGAGACGTTGAATTGTCTCGTTATCTGCTAATGTTAATTAATGATAAAGAGAAAAGAGGAGAGAAAGGATAAGAGTGAGAGAAGAACAAAAAACCCTAAAATGTCTCGGCGTCTGATACCATGTTATAATAGTGAACTAGGGTTTTGTTATTATTAAGATGTTCCTAGTTAACCTTATATAGATAGAGTGCACCCTTATATAGAATTAGGGTTACAAAATATAAACTTAAGTAAAATTACACCTAGTTCACACAAAAGACTAAAACATTTAATGACACCTGAATTACACCTCTAACAGATAGAAATGATAAAATTGTGGGAAACATTTTCAGTGGCACAGTCGAAAGGCAATCAAAGCTGAATAATGATAAGGAAATTAGCTAAAATATGTTGGTCTGGAGTCACTGACAGTGACAATCTTGGTAGAGGAAAAGGAACCTCGGCTAGGAAAATTAGAAAGTGATGCGTTTTGCTCTCTTCTGTCACGCTTAGTTTAGCCTTAGTGTTTTAATTTTGGTGCACTTTTTTGTGCTCTATTTCCTTTTCCTTCTTGTCGCATGGGTATTGTGCTCCCGTTTACTTTTTGTTTTTTGTTTTTTGTTTTTTTTAATAAAATTTTAACCTTTTTACCTCAAAAAAAAAGTTTGGATTTGATAACTTGTTTTGAATCCTACCTATGTATAACCTTTTTTTATTGATGTAAAATCAAAATTTTCTTAATTTAAGGAGGTAAAAAGTGTCATCTCAAAACAGAATTATATAGATGACTTTATTATTAAAACTTTTAACATATTTATATAGACGACTTTATTATTTAAAAAAGTTAAAAAAATTATATGGCCTAAATTATAGGAACCATTGATTTTGGGCACCAAGCAAAGTCCAAAGAAATGTATTTGAAAAAAAAAATGGATTGAAAGAAAAAAAGTTGCATTATTGCAGAGATTTCACTTTTAATGAAAGTAGCTTTACAAGGCACATGCTGGGGACCTTCACTTCTGATATACAGAGACAAGGAACCAATTCTATACCACAAAATAATGAAGTATAGATCAACGGGTGTGAAACAAAGTAGTCAATTTCGGACTCATCTCGGTCTGATCCTTGCCAATGATATCTCGGGGGTGGAATCTCAGATTAATTTCTTGGAACTAACTTTAAATCAATAACGAAAACTAACTCAACTTGCTAGTAAGAATACAAACCAATTGATCAACTTGTTCTATTTCAAATAATTGAAGCACCAGTGGTATTTATTGTTGACGTAGAACCATTCAATGAATGGGATAGGATAGAATTTTATTATCCAGATCAGTTTGACGTAGAACATTCAATGAATGGGATATCATAGCCAACTCTAAAATCATTCAATAATTAGAATCTATTTATACTCGTTCTTATCGTAGTAATTAACTTATCTTAAAGCTTTCTCTAGCTCCTTCACATAACTTTCCATTTTCATCACTAACAGTCATTGTTGTGGTTCTCTTGTAATCTGTAATAATGGAAATTGTTGGTCCAGTCCTCGACATATTTTCTCGTCTATGGACTTGTTCTGCTCATAATACAGATTATCTTTGTAAACTCAAACTAAATCTAAATACTTTGGAGATTTCATTTCATTCATTGAGATGTAAAAGAGATGATGTGAATACAAGAATTGAGATGGCAGAGTCGAACCCAATTGAACCAGCAAAGCGCACAAATGTGGTTAGTGATTGGCTCCAAAGAGTACAAGTCTTTGAGACTGAAGTACAGAAGATCTTAGACGACAACCAAGCCATCAAGAATGAGAGGATGCTACTTTTGTTGTTGGGGAAGAAACAACTGTTGGAGTGCTTACAGACTTGGAAGATTAGTGTTCCGAAAGCAGATATCTGTTGAGAGTTTGTTGAGGGAAGCAGGGGATGTCCAGGACATCACAGATAGATGTCAACCAGATCCTCTTCAACAGATTCCCACCGTTGAAGTTATAGGCATGGATTTAAAATTCAATGAGGTACTGGATTCGTTGGTTACAGAGGGAATCATAGGTTTATAAGGAATGGGAGGAGTTGGGAAGACAACTCTTCTTCAGAAAGTTAACAATGAGTTTGCCGAAAAAAAACAATTTAATCTAGTAACTTTTGTTGTGGTTTCTAAAGATCTCAACATAAAAAGTATTCAGAACCAGATCGGAAAGAAACTAGGAGTATCATGGCCAGAAGAAGAAACTCCAATAAATGATAGAGCTGGCTACCTATCGAAAGTGTTAAAAAATAAGAAATTCTTGTTATTGTTAGATGATATTTGGGAAGGAATTGACTTGGAAACAATAGGAATTTCAAAGAAAGCCATGAAAATAACTGGGTCTAAGGTAGTATTCACGACAAGGAATAATCAAGTGTGTGGGTTTATGGAAGCTGATAAGAGAATCGAAATAGAGTGTTTAGACGAGGATCAAGCTTGGAGCCTATTTCAACAAAAGGTCAAGCAAGAAGCCCTAAGTTGTCATCCAGATGTGCCTGAGGTTGCCAAAAAAGTTGCGAAAGAATGCTGTGGTTTACCTTTAGCTCTCATCACTATTGGTCGAACCATGTCTAGCAAAACCGATATCCGACAGTGGCATCATGCATTACATACTCTACGGGGATCAGCATCACAATTTTCAGGTATGGTTTTGTTTAAGTATGGTTTTGTTAAATATTTTCCACTACTTCTTCAGTATCATAATGGTTTGTCAGGAATCGGCATCACAATTTTTATGTTTTCAGGATGAAATAAAAATTGAATCTAATTCTTAGAGTACATTTTGTGTTCTCAGGTATGGCAGATAAAGTGTTAGCTATTATGAAATTCAGCTATGATAATCTGGAAAACCAAAAGTTGAAGTCTTGTTTCTTGTATTGCTCATTATACCCAGAAGACTGTCCGATTAATCTATACGATCTTATTGCAGTTTGGATAGGTGAAGGGTTTTTGGATAACGTGAATCATTTTGTCGAAGCTCAAAATGAAGGTCACGATGTGATTAGATGTCTTAAGGATGCGTGTTTGCTAGAAACTGGTATTTTGGTTGGGGTAAAGTTTGAAGATTGGGTAAAAATGCATGATGTAGTTCGTGATTTGGCAATTTGGGTAGCTTCAGATCTTGGGAAGAAAAAAGGTACATATTTAACGTTAGAAGCGCAAAGCACACTGAAGCTTCATGAATGGGAGAAAGCAGAGAGGATATCTTTGATAGGCAATACAGCAGTTAAAGAACTTAATGGATCACCACACTGCTCCAATCTCTTAACTTTGTTCCTTCAAGGCAAGAGTAGCATCGCTATATCCGATGACTTTTTCCGGTTCATGCCCATGCTTAAAGTTTTACATATGTGTGGCGTGATGCTCAAAAAACTCCCAACGAGCTTGTTTTCACTGTCTAAGTTACAATACTTGTACATGTCAGAATACGATGAGGATGACGTTCTAACATCAGGGAGTTTATCTTCTCTTTCAGAATTGAAGTTCTTAAGCTTATCTGAATCATGTTGTCACTGGGAAGTTGAAGGTGGACCAAGCCTTTATGAATTAGAAAGCTTACAACATTTGATTTGTCTTGAAATCACAATTGGAACTGGTCTTGCTCTTCAAAGGTTAGTAACAAGTCCAAAATTACAGCGGTGCACAACAGTTTTAAGGATTAAATATTGTCCGGGCATTACATCCCTCACACTTGTACCGTCTTCACTATCATCACCGGTTTCATTATTTAGTCTTGCAAGCATGATTCGTTTAAAGGCACTTGCACTGATAGACTGTGATGAATTGGAAGAGTTGAGAATCATGAGTTGGGATGAGGTTAGTTTGTTCACAAACTTGGACTACTTATACATTGAGGACATGCCAAAGTTAAGGTTCGTGTGGGATGCGCCTCATCAATCGTTCAGCTCGGTGAACCTTAAGGTTGTAATAATCAATGGTGGTCATCAAATAAAGGATGTTACATGGCTGGCCTATGCTCAGAATCTCGATAAAATTCTGTTGGAGAGAATGGATGGATTAGAAGAGATAATATCTAATGAATTTGCAACCGAAGAGAAGTTAATAAATACATTTTCCAGATTAAAGATTTTGGAGCTCCGCCATCTAAGCAATCTAAAAAGGGTATGTGAACCTAATGTAAAATTTTCTCTTTTGGAAAATATTAAAGTGGAGTGTTGTCCAGAGTTGAAGAAGCTACCATTTAATTCTAATATCGGGATCCCTCGTACTTTAAAGATGATTGAAGGAGAGGAGGAATGGTGGGAAAGGCTAGAATGGGAAGATGAAACTACCAAATCGAACCTTGCTCCTTATTTTCGTATTTGGTAGCTCAGGGATTAATTTTGAAATTAAGTCTTAATTGTAGTTTGTGTGAATCCAATTCAGTTCTCTAGTTATTTTTTAATTCTAGCTCATGATATTTAATAACACCCCATTCATTGCTTCTAAGAGTTCAAAATTCATACCTCAAATTTGCATTTTTGAATGTCTCGTCATAGTGCCAAATATAACGACGAAAAATGGCTTTGTTAGGATCGATGCTATAAAAAGACAAGTCGAAAACGAAAAACAAAGACACAACCATCTTGGAGATATGCTATGAAGTTCTTCATTGATATCTCAACCATCTTGTGTCACTTATATAAATGTCTAACACATGGTTTTAGTCTTTTTTTCTTCTTCCGTTCACACTTTTATATGTATGTTGAACACATTGACATGCATACTTTTATGCATTTGTATATAAGGAAGAGTCTTATCTTATTCTCCTTGGGGAAGACTAATATGCAGTTGTGCATAAGAAGTATTTAACTTTATCTAGAAACAACTGATCTTTTTGATATATGTATGTGAGCAGAAACCGTTTGTTTGTGAATCTATTTTTACTTTTGATTCTCTTGTTTCTATTTATCATATATGTATATGTGGGTATTCTTTCTGTTATATGTGATTGCGCAGGTAGCTTTATTTGAAGTCAATTGAAGCACTTGTAGCCACCCGGAGAAATATCAATCTCTGGTAAGTACTCCATTTCCTTGCGCTTATATTATTAAGTTTATGTTTATGGAGTCTGACCTTCATTTTATATCTACTTGCGAGGTATAATGTGTAATGTTCATATTTGCTGAGTGAGAAGTGAACTGCAGTAAGATTGACATCAACCAGTGCAGGTATAGTTCTTCTTTACACTTCTGAAATCCTTTTTAGGATTCCATTAAACACAACTCCATATCTCTACTAAAGAAACTGAGTTTCCTATTTGCCTTGAATAGTCATTCTGTAAATGGAGATGTCAACTGCAGTTAATGTTTCCTATCTTTTAAATATGTTCTCAGTTTGGTTTTCTCCTTAAGCGGTTAGTTGAATTGTCATTCTTTTTTCCTTCAGTGGAGTTTGAATATTTTTTCTTCGTAATGCTGGATGTGTCATGGATTGTATCTCATGAATGAATATTCGTCGTGCAAGTTCTCTTGGCTATCACAGATTCTGAGATAGATCTTCTGGATAAAGTTTAGGATGTAGAATATGAGAAGAGCACCGTTAATGTTTCTCTGATAGTAAGTTCTCTCTAATCATTGCTGTATTTTTTCAGTTTGTTATGTCTTTGAAAAAACCTTCAAGTATATCTTACTTTATGTATTGAATCATCTCTGCATTTAACTTGGTTAGAAATCAAACTTTCTCATTTCTCATAAGAAATAAACATATTACTTATATCTGTTTTTTGTTGTTAAAACAGAGTACTTAAACTGGACTATAACTAAATACTTACTGGTATGTATTTTTTGTTTGTTTGTTACCTATCATTAGTTGAAAACAAAACAACTTAGGAAATGACTCTATATAAGTTTAGTTAGTTATATCCTTTCTCATTCTTTATGAACTGCAAAGAAAACCCATATATGCTTTCTTATCAAAGAATTGGAAGATTTCTTTCTTCAAATACACAAATGGTGTGTTGTAGGACTTATACTTGTATGTTGTGTGAGTGTTTTGCTGAGAAAATTACAGGGAAACTCTGTTTTAGATAGTAGATACTGTTGCAGGAACCATAATGTTAACCAGGTCAATTTTGACCTGGAACTATTTTATTTTATGTTATAAAAATTTCGCAATGATTACAATCTGTTACAAATTTTATACCAGAACTATTATTACCGGACCGGATAATATTGTTCGTTCTTTAAAATACTGGGTATCGTAACTGTTGCTACTTTCATACATTTTAAGATTTTGCAACAGCTGATAACAGTTGAGACCAAAAATTTACAACGGTAATGTAGCCGTTGCGAAATATTGCAACATCGACTTTCCTTACAAAGTAGAACCATTGGGACCCCACTTTGCAACTGTCACTCACCGTTGCTAATCACTAAATTTGGTGTAGTGATTGTGATGATTTACACATCAGAAGAGTTGACTGCAAGTATATAAATTTTAGTTGACAAACCAAAAGTTGTGGTTTTTTGTGTTTTCAAGGAAGGTCTTACTGGATGTATTTGTTTACCATGGAAAATATGCTATCCTATGGTTGCTTTTGTGTTTACTATAAAATTTGCTTCTTTTTTGACATGTATGTGTTTGATTCTTCTTCTTTTTTGTTTTTAGCGCTGTTATCAACCAAAAAATGGTTGCATAATCTGTTATGCAATTACAAAAATGATTGCATAACCTATTATGAGTCGAGAAAATGGAGGCATAATCTGTTATGCAACTACAAAAAAAGCTACATAATCTGTTATGCAGTCGAGAAAATGGCAGCATATTGCATTATGCATCCATTTTGTTTTTAGCAGTGTTATCAACCCAAAAGTGGTTGCATAATCTGCTATGCATCTAAAAAAATGACTGCATAACCTGTTATGCAGCTAAAAATAAGGCTGCATAATCAAGTTATGCAGTCGAGAAAATGGCAGCATATTGCATTATGCATCCATTTTGTTGTTAGCATTGTTATCAACTACAAAACGGCTTCATAATCTGTATGCAGCTACAAAAATGAGTGCATAACATTGCATTATCCATCCTTTTTTTTGTTGGAATTTTATTTTCGAGGCATATACACCATTTTAATCAGTGGTTGCATAACCAAATTAGTGGATGAATGAATCAAAATATGGCTGCACAATGTGTTATGCATCATTTGTGGTGGGTGCATAATTCGTTATGCATCTTCTTTTTTTCTGTTGGAATGATTTTTTTAGGCTATACATCGTTTTAGTGGTTACAAAGGCAACTTAGTGGATGCATAAACCAAAATATGGCTGCATAACGTGTTATACATCCTTTGTGGTGGTTGCATAATGTGTTATGCATTTTTTGTGGTGGCTGCATAATGGCTATGTATCCAATTTTTAAAAGTTGTGCCTAAAAGGACAAATACCTCCAATTTTTTCGTAAAAAATCTAAATTCGATATTGTTGTTTGTACTCGTTGTGTGGATCTCTTTAAAAACTTTTCAACGAGATAAATTTATAAAATTCCAAAACACGGGTTTTTAAATATATTATATTCTAATTTGGTTACCAATTATACTCCTAAAAATATATGATACATAACAAGTTATTTAGATATTTTTTATAATTTTAAATAATTAAAATTATAAAAGATATCTGAACAACTTGGGCCTATAATAAAATCTCAACAAATATTATTCTTATTACAGAAACTAAAAAATATTTTGGACCTGTAATAAGAATAATATTTTTTTTGGTCCTAAGCTTCAAATTCTTATCTCCAAAACATACTTATTTGTTGAGATTTTTAGCCTCTTTCCTGTACATAGAGCACACAGTCTACTGGTTTGCTTACTTTTATTTGTGCAGATATGGGCGCATTGAACACTGCATTGTGCAATTATTCGTAGAATTGCCCTCCCTGCTATATTAATTTGACACTTGCCATTGATAAATTATCAGGGGTAGATTCAGCGACTTCAAATAACCCCATGACTTCAAATCTGTCATGGACAGGTCTGCATCCATGTTACGTATCAAACTAAAAATAAAAATAAAAATGGGCCAGTTCAGGCTAGGCTGCATTATTAACATTTTAATTCTTTATATATATTTGATATTTACAAATACTCCCCCAACAAAAATTAAAACACTCTTTTCTTCTCACACTTTGCACTATATATCTCTTCTTAACAAAATACCCCCTAAATTCATCCCACCATTTCCTTCTACTCCCAAAAAATTTTCTCCAAAACATATCAAACCAGTCTTCATCAGCTACCTTCTCTACAACTAATTCCCATAATGGACATTGCCACATGTCATTAAGCCAACTGGTCTGCCACATCAGACTGAGACTCCTAAGTAGAATCGGGTGAGCTAACTCCTTCTTTCCTCCTCTTAGTGGATTCACCAGAAGAAGAAGAAGAAGATCGTTTAGAAGCTTTCACTATGGGCACCACCTCAACCGATTCAGAGTCTGAGTTAACTCGCAATGGGAAATTTAGAAGAGCTCTTGAGCCACGCATACGATAAGCAGCTCGATCATAAGCTAAAGCCGCATCTTCAGCTGTCTCAAATGTCCCAAGCCAAACTCTAGCTCCATTTTTAGCTGGATCCCTAATCTCTGCTGCAAATTTCCCCCATGGTCTTTGTCTTACACCCCTATAATGTTTCCCTTTATCGATTTTAGTCCTCATAGCTACTTGTTTCTTCGGTTTCACTACCACCTCTTTCCTAACAGCCGTTACATTCTCTTCAGGTTCAGATTTTACAGTAACTGACGGAAAATCAAGAAAAGGTGAAGAAGAAGGAGAAGAATTTTGTGGAGATGGTGATGATGATTCAGACGGAACCCAACCAAGATTAACAGCATCACGAAGAACACCGAAAAGAACCATATCTTCAGAATCATCAACTTTTAATGGTAAATCACCCCAATTCTCACTTAAACATGGAAACAGAGTTGAAAAGCTTGTACTCCTGCAGTAAATTGGGAAATCACCAGAGTTTCTTACTGGTAGTGACATTAATGGCTCTGGTTGTTCTAGTTCTGATGATGATGGTGATGGTGATGGTTCTTGATAGAGTAAATGATGATTCTTGATTGAATCAAATAGATCTATATTTGTTGATTCAAATCCATACATATCCATTAGAGAAATTTCTAGTGTTTTTTTTATTTGGGTGGATTTCAGTGGATGTTTTGATGAGAAATGAATAGATTTTGGGGGAAAAGGAGGGAGTTTATGGATTATATAGGTTTATGAGGTTCATGAATTCGGGTGGAAAAGGGAAAGTAATTTATTTATTTATTTAATTTATGAAATAAGTCGTTTCTTTGAAATTTTGTTTTCTTTGGGGGCAAGTGGTGGTGTGTAGTGGTATGTGGTGGTTACATTTAACCACGTGCTTGAAAATAAATTGAGTTGAATAATACGATCACCATTACGTCATTGGACTTATGTCAAAAAATTTATCTTTAAATTGGATTTTGGCTTGTTTCTGAAATCTAACATGAAAATTGAAAAATATCTTGTTTAGGTTAAAAATGAATAATATTTTCTAGGTCATGCGTGGCTATCGTACAATTTTATCTTGTAGAGATTACATATATTAGCATAAATTAATGCCGACTTATACTATAGAAGTGCATGTTCATTGTGTTGTTAGGCTTTTTTCTACACGATAATATGATTCTATTTTATTTATTTTGTATTTGTATTGCCTACATTGGTTTTTGTAAAAAATGCTTGAAAATACATTGTTGGATCATTATTTGTTCGTTGGTGTCGACGTTTGTTTCTTAAACTAATTATTATATCAAAGATGTAACTCTTAATTGGAAAATTTATTCAAAAATAATAGATGGATCTATACACCACATGGAAATTCTTGGAAATTCTTTTTCTTTTATCGATATAAGAGTTAGTATTTTTTCATTTCAAAAAGGCATTTATTTCATGTATAATTTATACATAACATAAATAATTTTTTAAACAGAAGGAGTACTCGATAACCTCAATATAAATTAGCGTAATAAACATTTGAATACTTCATCGCTTACCTAAATAAGTATTTATTTCAGACTATCTCATACCATTGCCATGCTTGAAGTTAGTACTGACTTCAGCTAGGAGTCTTAATGTCCCATTTGTATACATTTGAATTTGCAGTCTAGATAGCACCTGAAATCCTAAAACAGGTATAATTTGTACCAATGTAAAATAAATGTATACAAATATCATTTTTCTAATTCCCTTGCAGTTGCACCCATGTTGAGCTAAAGTTAATTAGAAATTGTACATTAAATATCGTAGGAGCAGAGCAGGTATTATAATTCACATATTCATAGTTCTTGTCCCCTTGATGTCCCTGCCATTGCTTGGATTCTTATGGCCGTCAAGATAGGCAAACATGATATAATTAGCAACCAACCAGTGAAGGTATACATATGTGATTTGCAGGTTTAAAACCCTACCTGGCACCAACATACAAATATATATGTTGCTCCACAATCCACAAGGGTATATGACAAATGACAACCATGATCTATAGTGCTGAAACACAAAACAAAATAAAACACCATAATTGGTGACCTTTTGAATCATGCATTTTTTTTTTGATTTTTTTTTTGGGAATTTAATTCAATCTTTTGAAAAGTGCACACACAAAAAAATGAAAAAATTGGTATAAAGGGACTGTTACATCATTGCCATTTGCTCATGTGATGTGAGTATTCCCATCTACTTTATACATAATGTTTTTTCATTTTTGCTAACTACTACTTTATATATAATTTAAGACACACGACCAAGAACATAAAAATTTATAAGGTTTGATCAACATACTAGATAAAATCTTAATATAAATAAAAATAATTTTCTCATCACTACACTTTCACACAAAAATAAATTAGCACCATATATAATTTACTTAATTACCTGTATCTTTTGCCTTGTCTAAATGATATCTTGAAAATCGGTTTTGAAATCCACTTACCCTGTCTGTAGTGAAACCCGGATGTCTATAACTACGAATGCACATATGTCACAACCACTCAGGACTACGACCACTGGCAGTGAAATTATGAAATGCGCAACATTGAGATTCCCTTTTTGTCTATGGACAACCGTGACAACTTGATTTCTTTTTTAAGGAAATTACCTGTTGATTTCCATAATCTTCTTTCTTTTTCTTAAATCTATTGCCACTAATCAATTGCAAAACTCGGTAGTTAAAATAACTAGAGAACTGTTGTCACGATGACAGGACCGATCGAGAAAAAATATATAACCAAATATAAAAAAAGATAGATGTGAAAGTGGGACAAATAAAAGAACATAAGAAAACAAACGAAAGAAGAAATGAAATAGAGAGCAGAAAGATAGATTTCACATGAATGGGTATGCGAAAGATCAAATTAAAGAATAAAAATTGGACAATTCATTTGTGTCAAAGTAAAAGAAAGAAACAGTTGGCAGGAAATTGTTTATCAAATATTGCAGAAACTGTAATGGCGACGATTCCACCCGCCAGAATTCCAGTTCCTTGCATCACAAAGACAGCAGCGGTAAAAGCACCACGGGTTTTCTGTTAAATTATTCTCTTCTGCAATTCTTGTTCCGGTGTTTATTTTACATTCCCATCTCCTCTCTCGATCATCAACAGAGCTCCTTCATTTTCTAACTTGCAGTAACACCAAGCCATTCTTATCTATTACCAACTCTTCAAATCATCAGTGAATTCAGGTCATAACCCTTCCAATCTCTACAACCTTCTTTTCTCGATCACACTGCCAACATCTCCATGTTCTTGAACTCTCTGCCATTTATTACCACTTCGACCGCAACAGCAACATCATCTCATCTTCACGTTCTCGTTTATCCAGCCATAACCCATCTTCTACAAATCAACATCAACTTGTTCTCAAAACTCTGTCAAACGAACTTCTATCAACCAAAAAATTTGAAGACTGTAGAGAATGTGGGCTGAGATTTGGGTTTATGGGTCGGTGTTGATTTACCCAAACCAAATTTTCATCTTCTCGACGACTCGACCAAAAAACTGAAGCTACTCTGTTTCTTATATTTTTTATCCAATTCCTTAAATTCGAAGCGATGTGAAGCTTCGGTCCAAGTATTAAGAGCATCTAGTTGTGTATAGTGAACGAAAGTTTAGTAAAAAGGGGTTTAATTCAAGATTCATGCTATTTCCAATCCATCATTATTATTAATACAATCCAATAAGAAAATAAACAAAATTCTATTATTTTTTAGAAACTCAATCAAAGTAAAATTTATTAATCCAATCCAACTTTATTTTCCTTTTCCTTTTCCTTTTCTATTTATGAGTTTATTGTTTCTTCCGTTTATAGCTAGAATCAAGATGAATAATGTTTGATTTCGATGACTAATTCATTGAATTGATTTCTAGGAAATATGGATTCATTGATTAGAGACGAAGAAGTTAGAATATTTATGTTTTTAAATAAAAAATAAATCTAATCCATAGGATTGTATTAATAAAAAAATAAAAAAATAGATTATTTTAAGTATATGAATTGGTTAATAATAATGGTGTATTGGAAATAACAAGAGTCTAATTCAATTATTTTGATGGTTTGCTATAGAATTGGGTTCCATTGTTAGTGAATTGGCTGATACTTTTATTCGAACAAATTTTCCGGCGAATTCATTACTTTTTCGACAAGTAAAATTGCATTTCAACCATTATCTAAGTTTGCGGATCATGCTTACACGGTCTAAGATAATATCAAACTTTCGTGTATGTAAGCGGACATTATTAAGATAATATCAAACTTTTGTCATCATCCTAAAACAATAAAAATTTATCAACTTTTACACCTAATTATATTTATTATAACAACGGTTTTTGTACTATTGTCACAATAAAAAGATTACGTATCTCCACACCATCCAAAAGTGTCGGCAAATTCAAATTATACCTCTCCATCAATAGACAAATCACTTGACTATTAACCACAAAATATTTGATTCCTAATATCCCACGGTCCATATCACTTAATTTCATTCAAATGTTGAAATTGACTAACCTTTGGTCATCTTGGACTTTGACTTTGATTTTGACTGCTGTAATAATAATGCACTATTTTTTGTATTTCCCAAAGAAAAAAATCCTTAACTAATCCTCACGTGTACACTACCACAAAGGAATTTCAGTCATGCCAGTCCTTAAACAGCATTAACTTTTGGAAGAAAGGTGCACAAAAATTATGCCCATAATGACGAAATTACCCTTAAAAACGTGGGTGAAATGGTGGTTGTTTCTGTTTTTTTCTTTCTTTGTTTTATAAAGTGGTGGGTTTGAAGTTTGAATGGATTTCCAGTCTTATAACGAAGAAGATGGTTGCATATGGGATGGGGTTAACCGGATATTTTTAAATATTTTAATTGAGATAGAAAATTTAAGATAAGATTGTTTACTACAACCATTGTTGAATTAAGATTTTGGTTAAGATTCATGTTTGTATTATAAAGTTGGTCTAAGTGATTGATTATGATCTAATACAATGTTTTCACTACCTTTGTTTACTTCTTTTTCTACCATGTGTTGGATTAATATTGCTATGAGTCTTATGACCGTAAGTTATAGAGTTGAATGTATTTAGATTTTGAAACTTATGTTAATGCTGAATTTTGAGGTGCCATTCACGCTTTTAGAATTGCTAAAGCGCATTACATTGATGGCAAGAGTTGTGCAGATGTATTAGCTAAGTGGGGCGCTAATGTTATGGGCAAGTTATAACGTGATATATCCAGTGGATACTTGGATAAAATTTACTGGTCCGTAACATTTACAACCTAGTTAGATCAAAAGTCACATCTCGATAAGAGTTTCACGTGATATTTTTTACTGTATTTGACTAATTTTTTAGATTTTTTCCGATTAATTTTAGTTACTCAAATTATATGAATTGTAAAAAGGAACACAAAATCTTTGTAAGGAATACCAATCCAGAAATCCATTAGTCAGAATTATTTTGCTTTTATATGGAATAGTATGTTGGAGAAAATGAATTTTATTAATGTTTTGTTTTTTGTTTTGGTGGAAATGAATCTTAGGACCTAAGGATCACTAAGGACATTAATTTTTTTTCAATATTTTGTGAACGAAACATTTAGTTCCACGTAGGAAAAACTAAAGATGTTGCCTTTCCATATTATTAAGAAAATTGTTCTTAGATTGGTCATTTGGATCAACATACTTTTGTGTGAGGGGAGAGGACTAAGGCAATGGACTAGTTGGTGTAACCATACCTTCACACACACGCGGTGCTTCGCAAGCCGCCGCAGTCTGTCCGGACGGGCGGGCCGAATTCGGGAGTGGGTGTGGGTCAACCAAGACTTATCTTTTTGGATAAAATTTTTTTGAAATATTTTCTAAATAAATTTGAATTTTTTTTAAAAAAATCTTGTCTTAATGGGGGGCGTCTGATCCGGTGGAAATTTTCTTTACAACATAATGTCGATATTTTTCTGCCCGTTTTCTTTTTACATCACTATGTCGGTATTCATTCTTATTTCAGAATTGATTGCTGGCTGATTTCTCTCCTCTTTTTCGCCTATAAAATAAACTTTAATTTTTTATTTCAACTCATCCCAGAGAAGGCTAATATCCCTAGCTTTTCTCCCCTCTTCTTGCTTTACTATGCGCTTTGCTTGTTTATTTCCTTCATTCTTCTATTGTTGTTGAGTTCGGTGAGTGGGTATGCTTATATAAATCATAACGGATAGTTATATCCTGGACACATCTCCGCAGTGGGGGTATGCATCTCTTATTCTTAAGGAGTTCTTGCGGACTATTGTGTTAAGGATAATTTACTGAGCAGGTGGCTCTGTCCTTTGTGTGCAAATCAATGTTTTTATTCATAGATTTTATTTAACGATAACACTATTTTTTTTTCAATATTTTATTGTTGTAAAATCAACATAGTATCAAAATTTGATATCTTCTTTTATAAATTATGTAATATCCTGACAGAGGAAACTGCAAACAAAGAATTTTCACTTCAAATAGAGAAATGAATTCCTAGCTATGAGTTTGGTTCATTTCCTCTATCCTATTAACTCCTAGCTAATTCCTATAACCGAAAGGAAGCATTTCACCTAAAATGTCAAGACACACTTGACGAAATGTTGTTGTCTTTAATGATATTATACACATCAGTGTGGGTTGTTTGATGTGTTTCTAATTTGTCTCTGCATTTAGTTTTCCTCTTTAGTTTCAATCAGTAGTAGATAAGATGTTTGTGAAAATATTTAAGGGACATGAATCAACACAATACTATTGTACATTGATTTAAATTGTTTCAAAGTCTTCCTGCTGGAAAGGGGGTGGTGATCTCACTCAGTCTGAGCCAAGAGATTGAATGTGATATTTTTTGATCCGTATGTTAAAAAAACTTGGTGCTGTAATTTGATTGTTAGAAAAAAATGTAATAGTAAAATCTATAAAGCTGAGATCTTAAATGATACAAGTAATATGATGGACTTGGAACAATTTAGCCTTCAAATTAAGGATACTACAATTGTTTCACTAATTTTACATTTCTTTATGTTTTAAGGGATATTACTAAAAACAGCAGAGATCCTAGATGTAATAAAATATGAGTCGAAATGTGTACATAATATTATTTTCGTCCTAAAAAAATAACTTTTTTATTTTTTTTATTTTTATCTATTTTTCTGGGACGGAAATAATATCAATTTGACATCTCAAAACAATATTCCAAAAGCGTATTTTGGATACTCATTTTGCAAAACACTGTACACAAAAATAGTATTACGGCATGTCGGCTGTTCAAGTTTCAGAACCAAAGTTGGCCCAAAAGATAACCACAGTCTCTAATGATGAGATACGTGCACTAAAGTTAGTGCTGGATAAATATCATCCCTTAAACTAATCTGTTTATTTTTCTTCATAATTAGACTTTAATTAAATACTTAGATTCATCGATACATGTTAAGATAACTTATGTATCTCCATTCTAATGACAATGAAAGATGATCAATAATATCATTGTATTTAAGATACATTGAATTTAAAATGATGAAAAACTAATAGAAAAGATAAGTTCATGGACTTAAATTAGTGGTTAATTAGTCATTAATACATTAATTAGATTTGATGAATCTCTTTGAATGAAAGGAACATTGGCTTGAAATTTAAGCTTCTAGGGTCAATAATGTGTGATTTAGGGTCAAACTCTAGAGCTAGATGATCTATAGGTTATTTGGGCTGATCTATTGGGTTGTATGAAATAAGTATCCATACCACTTCCCAACTCTAGGCCCTCTGAGCATTAACGGGCTCATATCAGCTTCGTATGCACGGCATATAAGGGTGAGCAAAATAACCATATACGTAGATTTCATTCGGCCCAATCCGAATTTTAGCGGATGGACATCCGGTCCACATTTTGGTGGATTGGACGTGGGTGAATTTTTAAAACCGTGTTTTTATGAGTGTGACGCGGATAGTACATCACCTATCCGTTGGACATCCGATCCAGAAGATAGTATTGGTATTACATACAAATATCAAAAATAGAATTCATAACCCTGGTTTTATTTTGCACGATTTATAAAGGGGGATTCATTACTAGCGGGAGTGGTACCATTTAATCGACCCGATGGTTAGGATTGCTTAGGATTTGTTTGTTTTATATGAAATGGTATCATCCTGCTAATAATGGTATTCCCCTTTATAAATCACTAGATTTGTACCAGTGCTACGCAACGGACATAATTGCTCGCACCTTTTTGAATCTGTTACGCTTGAAAATTGCTGATAAGATTGAGTCTAAGTTCTGAAATAATGTTTTAAGATTAATTTTATCCCGTACAAATAAAAAGTATATTTAAAATAAAACAAATAACGATGATGAAATTGATAGTTACCCGTACCCGTATATGTTGGATTCACCTCTTTCACAAAGTTTGGTTAGTTAAAAATCGCGATGAATATACATATTTAGTTTTTTTTATCTTATTTAAGAATATAAATTTAACGGTAGTCGTTTATTAAAGATGATTAAACGTAGATCGTTGATTTGCGGTGTTGTCCACCCGCTGTAGGTGACGTTGATCCGGTATAATTAAATATTGAGTGTAAATGAAGTGTAATAATTTTAAAACAAAATAGCTAATAGGAGAGTGGGCTTCTTTAACCTCTAAATACTTGCACCAATTAAATTATATCAAGTATCCTTACTAAAACTATCGTTTTACAAAAACTACAAAAGCCTTATTTCAACCAATAGAAAACGAGGATTTCTTCACCATTTAACATGAAAGCTTTATTTATCTAGATCTTTAAATCTTCAGATTTGTCATTTTGAGTGAGAGTTTTCTATTGTCTCAGAACTTCCTTACATGACTTGCATTTATCAAATGCTCCCTGAAACCTTTGTTTTTGAAAACATGTGTATATATCATATTCGAATTTCAATCCTAACATCATCTTTTTATTGGCAGCAGCTGGGGAATTATTAGTTGATGATGATTACTACTTGAAAATTTAATTATGTACCCCCACTCATACCAGTGAACATCAACACGTTTTCCATTGATATCGAACCATTTTTTCACCTCTTAAAACATTTTTGCACGTTTTTCACTGGAATTTTGGTTATATTGGCAGGGACATTATAAGAGCGAGGAAGACCAAGGGCACAAGTAGATTTAATATGAAAATCTAAAATCTATCCGCACCCATCCGGCTTCTCCATTCATCCGTAGATATCAAAATTATTAGGTAATGGATTAGACGTGGATATATTTTTAAAATCCATTATTTAGATGGATTGGACACGGATAATACTAACTGCACATCCATCCATCCGTTGTTACCCCTAACGGCATGACCCTTCGACATGCTATCAACATGGACATCCGATAACTTTACAGCCGAATATGAAGAGTATCTGTACTTCACAAGGCAAGATACTTTGCACGGCCAAATACTCTCAAAACAGATGCAAACAATGAAACTGTGTAGGCAGGCATATACCAGGCTACTGGCTGAACACTAAACTCGATCCAAATGACTTGAACGTCCATGTGATTTTATTTGTGCCGTTAAGTACTAGCAATGGCGTATATAACTAAGAAACAATAAGCAAATGAAGAAAACAGTCATTTGTACAAACCGTCCAAAGAACACCCCCAGAGGCCAGAACAGTATACTCCAAAAGGGAATGCTTTTAAGTTTTAACCCCTTTTGGAAAGGGGTGTACTTTCATCTGAATGCCTTGGGACTTATCAAAAAAGCTTATGAGAGAGCAGTTTTGGGGTTATTTTTGTTGGAGAAAATAAACTTTTATGTTTGTTTTAGTCTTGGGGTGATTTGAACTTGGGACCTATAAATCTCTAAGGTCACTAGTCTATTTTCACTATTAGTGAATGAAATAGAATCTTTAGTCTCACACAGGAGAAACTAAAAATAAGAGTTATCCCCTATTACTAGGATTCTCAAAAGAGAAAATGGGCCATACGCCCAGAAGTTTTGAATTCCCGATCTCATTGGACGAGTAAAATATGGACATGGGTGAAATGGACAAAAAACATTTTAAATCCGAAACTAACTGAAATACCCTTTAAACATTTTTTTTTGTTCTATTACGGTACCTAGAAACCATCAACCATTTTTATCTTTTCCATCAGACTACCACCACCTCTCGTTCCACCATCTCTTTTCTACCATCTTCAAATCATCAGTGACTACCACCATCTCTCTTTCTCCACCATAACATTAACTACCGCCATCGTCTTTCTCCACCACCAACCACATCAACAGTAACCATCACAAACACCAACTACACCACCATTAAAGATTTATATATGTCTAACTAGGGTTTGAATCAATCAATTTCACAAGATGATTTATGATTCTCCTAAAAATCGTAAATTCGAACCCTAGATATGTTTTTTATTTTATTTTGAGAATGATATGGATTGATTGTTAATTGGTTGATTTTGTTTTCATCTAACTGGATGTAACTGAGTTATTTGTCTGTATTTTAGTACAAATTGGTGTGATTGATGTATTTGCAGTACCTGATGATTTTAATCTAACATTACTTGTTGAACATGGGTTGTTGTAATGAACTTAATGATGGTTATACTAGTGAAACCTCTTTCATCTGTATTGTTGGTGGTCCTAATTTTAACTATTGTGGTCCTTTCACGTATATAATTTTAAGTGAAATTTAATTTGAATCATAAGTTGATTATTTGATTACCAGAATTGTGGTAATAGCAACACTGGATGTATCCAGGTGCATCCTGTGTTATTGCTTGATGCACCCAGTTACATCCTGTGTTGATTACTAAAACCGAAATAAAAATAATAATACTAACACTAGATGTATCCAGATATATCCTGAGTTATTGCTTGATGTATCCAGGTATATCCTGGTTTGATTGCTAAAACTGCAATAATAGTGACAATAGGACTCACACTGGATGTAACCAGTTACATCTTATGTTATTGCTAGATGTACCCAGGTACATCATGTGTTGTTTACTAAAACTGACATATAAATAGTAGTAGAAACACTAGATGTATCTAGGTGCATCATGTGTTATTGCTTGATGTACCCAGGTTCATCCTGTGTTGATTACTGAAAAATGAAATAACAATAGCAATACAAGATTTATCCAGGTGCATCATGTGTTATTGTTTCATGCTAGGTTCCAAAATCTGGGAGAGATGTTGACTCTTGCTAGAAGTGATGCAGCAATTTCACCTAGTTTCATGGAGGGTTAACCTTGGATGGGCCAATTGGTCATACAGGTACATTCCATCCCTCTATCTTATTTTCTCTCTCTCTCTCTCTCACATACACACACATACACATTACAGAATATTGAGAATGATTCTGTTTTTCATTTCAGCAAGGAAGATCGCATAATTGCTGAGATTATCTTAGATGAATATCGCGTCAAAGTGGGGATCAGTTGGCTTGCTAAATCTGCAATAGATTCTATTGCATCATTCCGAACTACTCTAGCCAAAACTTTGTCAAGCCCGTAATTTTTTCCATTCTTCTTGGAACAGGTGACTGAAATATCAATTACGTGTGTACGGAGCATCTTTATATTCAGGGAAAAAACTACTCTGTGAATGTAAATTAACAATTCTAGATATATCGATACTTTACACAATCATTGTTTTATGCTTTCTTATAAATCAAAAATTTTAGGGTGCAACAAAGTTATCAATTAATTATAAGTAGAATTACTCTTTGCTTAACTACTGTCAGTGGTATTATCCTCTTCATGTTATCTGCCTCAAAGGTTTGAAAATCAAATTTCCGATCCGTTTGACCCATCTTATTCAAAACAAAAAAAAATCCATGTATGTAAAGAAGAAAAAATTAAACAGGCATACATGAGACGGCATTGAAGTTTTAGTTATGGATAGTGCTGGAAATAGAAGGAAAGATGTTTTTGTAGTAGTGGGGAATAATAAAAATGATAATACAGATTATCATACAGGAGGTGGTGTTGATGTTTTGGATATTGATAGTGCTGAAAGTGGGTGGGAAGATGATGTCATGATGCAGTGGGAGTAAAATTGATGATACAGGGGTTGTGGCGTTAGGAATTAAAATAGTTATTATAAATATTAATAACTAACTTAAGTAAAGAGGGGTAATTTAGTCCGTTAGTATAGGAATCAGCTTTACAATTTGGGTCAAATACCCAATTAAGGATATTGGAGAAGTATTTAAAAGGTTTTTGAGTAATAGAAAAATATCTAGTTTTACTTGTCTTGTACACCCATAAATAAGAAATTAGAGGTTACTCAACCAATTAATTGTTCTCAAAAATCTAAATATAACCCTTGGATCAACACACTTTAGGACGAGGGAGAGGACTTAGGCAATGACTAGTATGGTACAACCACTTATTTCATGCACGTTGTCGTCGTTTGTCCTGTCAGACGGGCTTAGGCTCGGGTTTGGATAAACTAAGATCTATCTTTTTACTCAAACTTCTTTTGAATTTTCTTTTAGAAATTACTTACTAGTTTGCTTGATTGGAAATTTCTTTTTACTACGCACGTGAAATATTTTTTTACCAAAAATAGTTTATACCAACGTAATGTACAATTTAATGTCTTACTTGTTCTCTTTGTCTGTTTTGAAAATCTTTCGATTAATTTCTGTCAAGTAATCAAATTTATTCTCTTTTTAATAGATATTATTAAGAACTCATAATTAAAGAATACTCTCATAAATTGGGGGATACTCAAGTTACATGGGGTTGGATTTTGGTTAAGGATGAATTTCTTTTAATGATAAAATATCTATACTGTCCTTTACACTAATAAAAATAAAAATCAAACCTAATTTGACATCCCCTTCCATAGAACTTTCACCCCTTTTTCTCTTTATGGAACTTTCATCATCAAACCCTTGTTGAACAAAATGAAAAGATGACCTGTAGTTAGCAATTAACAAAACTAGTGCAAATTAGTATATCATGATTCCATCAAGAAGCCTGTGTAGTCCACAATCTCATCTCTCAAAAAACTCATACTCAAAAACATATTGTGTAATAACAAAAAGAAAACAAAAAAGTATTAAAATCCAACCAATGACTTACTCCAAGTAGAAAATACCAATCAATGAAAGATGGTTTATATTCTGGTTGTGATTATGATGAATACATTCAGTAGGCCTAAATGGTGATACTGTCGATGTTAACACTGCAGCGAGAGTAGCCTCTCAGAACATAAACACTTACGAAATATTATGCAGGTTTGATCTTTGGTAATCTTATGCTTCTCTAAACTATATACTGTAAGTTGTTGAACTATCAGTATTTAGTTTGTTCTTATTTTTAGTTTATAAAAGCTTTGCTTTTCTAGTTTTAAACTTCTCTATTCTCAAACTGTATTTTCGTAGCATGTGTTACTAACTTTTGAGATTTGCAGCATCTTGTTGGTACTAGTCAAGGTTGTATCATACCGGATTTCGGTTCGTACTGGTCGAGAGCGATACACTGGTACGCCGGTATACCGGGGAAATTTCGGTTTAAATATCGGTGAAATATTGGTCCATATATTTTATACCTATAATTTTATAAAAAAATACTAGTTCACATTTTATAACTATAAATATATTTTAACACGTTATAACAAACATTTTTTCACAAAGTTTAGAAAGATAAATTAGTATTCATCCAAAATATATAGATCCATAGATTTCATACAAAGTTCAAACTGGAAATACAAGAGAAACAAGAACAACTTCAAAGTTTATCGTCTATAATGCTAATTAAACAAAGATATTACAATTTCAATATCATTAGATTAATTGTAGATATTATCATATGCATATATAATTCTAAAATATCATAAAAAATATGAGTAACAATTGAAAACCCTAAAACAAGGATAATTTTTTATTTTTTTTCTATTTTTTTAAAATAAAAAAATAAAAATAAAACGAAAAAAACGGTTGTACCGGTCAATACCGGTCGTACCGGTCAATACTGGCCGTACCGGTCAAACCGGTACAGTCCATACCGGCCGATTTTTTCGGTCAAATACCGTTTACCGGTATACCGGATTTCGTCTCGCTTTTCGGCCGAAACCGGTAAAACCGACGGTATACCGGCCGGTATGGACTACACTGGTACTAGTAGTGGTTCTCGGGCAGCAGTAATGTTGAGTTAGTGATGGAGGAAGATTTATGGAAAATAAATCTATTATTTTTTTTTTTTATTTTTTTATATTTTATTAATGTTATTTTTAGTAGAAAAATAATCAATTTTCGGATTTATTATTTATGGTAATTTTAGAAGAGTCTAAAATTTTATTTTAAGAGTTTTAATAAGTTATGAAAGTTGCCTAAAGATAGTAGATACATTAGGAAACAAGTTTATAGGTTTTTGATAAGTTTAGGGTTTGTTTAGTAGGAGTTATCTATATAAGGAGCTCCAAAAGCGAAAATTAGTGGAGTTTTTAATTAATTAAATTTTTTTTATTTTCATTAAACTTGTTGAGTTTATTGATTTTGATTTTTATTCATAGTTGGGTTTACCCGAAGTCTGAATATTAATCTCATATTTATAGTCGTTATTCGTAGTGAATTAATGAAGTCTAGATAACCCCTTAGATTTTAGGATATCTCTTTGAAGATCAACTAATTTCTATCGATTTCTACCCATTCTACCGGTTACTTTTCAATAATTTTACTCCGCTGCGATTATTATCATCTTTACACGCTTCCGATCTGCATCAGTTGTTACCAGAGCAAAGTTTGATTCTAGGGTTAATAAGATGATACTAAGACGAGTATTCAGGGTAATTAAATTGTCACCAAGACGAGATCCCAAAAGATGTGAATATCTAATCAAATCAAAGAAGGAGATTCTGGAAGTGATAGAATGTTATTTGAAGAAGTCACTAAAATCTCGATCTAAACCATGCTCGCTTATAGAAGAAAATAATAGTGCAAATAACGACATTGAAGACTTGTTTTACCGTCATGACAATGATGCACAAAATCAAGTTATTGTTGAGAGATATACAACTCCGATTTTTGATAAATATCCCGATGATGTGGAGGATATGAAATTTTCTTCTCAAAAAGGCGAAGAACATCCAGTTTCTGACAAAGAAAAAGAGTCTCAAGAAGTTTCACATGATTTAATGAAATTTCATGGTGAGTCATCTAATCCTGATAAATTTATTGATTTAGAAATTCCTGATATTGATGAGTTGTGTTTGCCCGAGAGTAAGTTATTTGTTGACTATTGTGATACACAAATGGTCTCTCATATCTACCATAACAAGAGAGAATTTGTTGAATCAACTTATGAAGATCCGTTTTGGGCTTCCATCATACCTCATGCTTCTATACGGTGCATAAATTATTTTTTTACGACATCAATTCATGTGTATGAAGATTGTCATCAACGAGTTACACGTGTAGAATATGATACCGGCAAGATTCGAGGACGAATCTTCTCCAACACCGGTAGAATGATGGAGGAAGATTTATGGAAAATAAATCTATTATTTTATTATTATTATTATTATTATTTATATTTTATTAATATTATTTTTAGTAGAAAAATAATTAATTTTCGGATTTATTATTTAAGGTAATTTTAGAAGAGTTTAAAAATTTATCTTAAGAGTTTTAGTAAGTTATGAAAGTTGCTAAATACCTTGGGAAACAAGTTTATAGGTTTTTGATAAGTTTAGGGTTTGTTTAGTAGGAGTTATCTATATAAGGAGTTTAAAAAACGAAAAATTAGTGGAGTTTTTGATTAATTAAATTTTTTTTATTTTCATTAAACTTGTTGAGTTTATTGATTTTGATTTTTATTCATAGTTGGATTCATCCTGAAGTCTGAATATTAATCTCATATTTATAGTCGTTATTCGTAATGAATTAACGAAGTCTAAATAACCCCAACTACTTTCTATCGATTTTTACCCATTCTACCGGTTACTTTTCAATAATTCTACTTCGCTGCGATTATTATCATTCCGATCTGCATCAGTTAGTCTTTGATATTTCTCTTGGTGTAGCAGCAGTGCTTAATTCCCTCTTCCATTCTTTTTCTTCTCGGAAAGAGGTGAAGGCAGTTTTGCTAGTTTACAGTTGTGCAAAATCAAAAGAGTATATTCCTAGTGCAGTAGTTCAGTGTTATTATTCCCTTGCCATTCTGTTTATCCGTGATCTTCTTGGATATCTTAGTTTGGATTCGATTCAAGATCCTATCCTGATTAAATAATCTTTAAAAAATCTTTTGGAAATCCTTCTCCAAGATCTGAAAAAATTGAATTTGAATTTGCCCGCTTTTGGCGCCTACAGAATATGTCAAACTTGCGTAATTCATGCATTGATTTGCTTCGCATAAATCCTAAAATATTGTCATATCCTATATTCCTGGCAAATAATCCCATAAATATCTTAGTATTTTCTCGATCCAAAACCATCTAAAAATTCTTAAACCTAATATCAAACAAGTTCATGTTTTGGCAGATCATTTGCATAGCTCTTCTGGTACTGCTATGGATAATAGCCCCCAAGTTCAGATTTCCTCGATCATAAACAAAATGCAAAGAGCTAGTTTAAACCCTCTTCCACAAAGAAAATCCCTTGTTAATTTTGAAGATGTGAACGATGTAGCTGAAAGTTGGTCCATAGTCTTATTGGGAATTTTTTTGCAAAGGACAAAGTGGATGCTGGAGAAGTCAAGAAAGAACTATCTGGTCTATGGAGAAAGTACAATTAGAATGAACTGAAGATTGTGAGTAGGAACATTTTCCGTTTTAAGTTCAACTCATCCGAAGATCAAGTTGCTGTCTTAAAGAATGATCCATGGATAGTTTCAGGATATCTACTATCACTCAAGAAATATGATCCAAAAGAGAAGGAGGATAAGGTTGAGTTCACTCACCAAAAAATTTGGGTGAAATTCAGGAATCTAAACATTGAGCATCTGGATAAACGAATCATTAACCCTATGATTAATGACATAGGAAAGAAAAAGGAAGTTGATCCAATAAACTACAAACCTACCTATGGAAAAATACTAAGAGCAAAAAATAGAAGCCGATTTAAGAGAATCACTGAAAAGAGGCACTTGGATCCCAGCGCTAAAAGGAAATATGTTTGAATAATCTATTATTTTGAAAAGCAATCAAAATCCATTTATCCAAAATGTTTTGTATAGATCATAATGATGAAAATTGCTTTGATGCTGCCCACAAGCTAGAGATGGAAGCCATTACCAAAGAAGAATTCATTGATTACTACAACAAGAAACTGAATTATTATTTTTTTGGAGATGAAGGTGATTTGGAAAATGAAGACATAAATGCTGGTCAAAAGAGAAATAAAAGAGCTAGAAATGAAATCTCAGGAAATACAGATTCTATTGTTGTCCACTGCCAAGATAGCTCCCATTACACCCAAGAAAATAAAGTGTTAACTAGAAAGGGGAAAAATAATATTTCATGTGTCTCACTAATAGATGACCTATTTATTTTTATAGTTTGTCTTATTAATAGGTGATCTATATCATTAAATAATGATATATTTTTAAAATTATCCTTTTAATTGGTTATTATTATATAATAAATATGTATAGTTTGATATTCATGTTTATATTCGTTACGTAGGTGTTTTAAAAGAAAAATTAATGGTATAATGTTTACGAATATCTGGGTATAGTTTAAGAGATATATTATTTCTAAATTTTACTAATTATTATCCATAAGGGTATGATTGGAAAAAAATACTTAAAAATAATCATCTCTCCTTATTGCCTTAAAAATTGTGCAATCTTGAACTAGGTCATCTATTAGTGGGACGGAGGGAGTAATACTGAATATTACTCTAATGCTATTTTTGATCCCATTGGAGACAGGGAGGAGGATACATCAAAGACTGTACTTTCAAAGAACACACTATTGGTGGCAAGCAAGATGTTGCGAATCAGTTAATCTCACATTGTTGTTCTATTTTGGTTGGTTTTAGTTGTTTTTACACTGCAAATTTAGTTATCCCAAATTATAGTTTTGACCAGCATCTAAAAAATATTTTTCTTTGTGTTAAGTTCTTTAAAATGAGAATACTGGCATGGAATTGCTAATGTTTCAATGGCAAAAATATTATGGACCATTTAAAAGATTTAATACACCAATATGACCCTGATATTGTATTTTTATCTGAAGCTAAAGTAGGTCTTGAAAAAATGGAAAAACTAGTAAAATCATTCAATTTTCCTAATAAGAGATTAATTCCACCTAGAGGCCCTGCTGGTGGTTTTAATCTTACTTTGGAAAGATGGTTTGTCTTTTGAAATAGTTAATCTAAAAACATAGATTATTAACTATTTAGTGCAGGATAATCCTAGTAAACCAATTTGGCTTCTCACATGTATGTATGAGAGTCCATACAATGGGGAAAAAAGGATCCAGGTGGAATTATTTCAAGAGCATCAGTCAAAACATAAACATGCATGGGTTGTTCTTAGAAATTTAAATGTTATTTTTTAAAATGATGAAAGATAAAAAAATTCTTATCCTTCTATTACTTCGAATGCTTCCTCTTCTTCAAGTACTTTTATTATTAATCTTATAAATGAAGTTGGTTTGGAAGATATGAGATATACTAGAAGATCCTTCACTTGGTCAAGTAATGTTTATGGTACAGGGAAAAGAAAATCGAGGCTTGATAGAGCTATCACTAATAGTGAATGGTTCTTGCATTTTCCGGATGCAAAATTGATTCACTTGCCGCAACTTGGGTTTGATCATTGTCCTATTATGCTGGACACAGACTCAACCTGCAATGATAAAAAAAAAGAAACTGGAAATACTTCCAATGTTGGGAAAGGGATAAAAAATTAAAAGTGCAAGTTATTGCCGCTTGGAATGAATGCTTTGAAGGGTCTTTTGCCTATCAACTGACCAGAAGATTATCTTTCACTAGACATACTCTAGCAAAGTGGAACAAGGAAAAATTTAGGCACATACAAGGTAATATCCAGATATTACATTAAAAAATGGATATTTTTTAACAACAACAATGCATCATTCTATAAATTTGGAAGTGAAACAGATTGAGCATGAACTTGAGCATTGGCACCAAATTAAAAATGACTTTTGGGGTCAAAAATCCAGAAATGAGTTCTATGGGGAGATAGATAGAAATACAAGTTTCCATCATACCAAGGCTAACAGAAGAGGCTCTAGAAATAACATTACATCACTAAAAGATCCCAATGGGAATTGGTGTTCCTCAAGGCATGATCTGGAGACACCCCTCATTACTCACTACAACATCATTCATACTTCCACTAATCCAGAAAGAGATGAATCCATACAACAATGCATCCCTTAATCTGTCACAAATGCGGATAACATGATGCTTACACATGTACCAGATGAAACTGAGATTTCAAAACTCTAAAGGAGATAAAACCATGGAAAGCCCCAGGGCTTGATGGCTTCCCACCAGGTTTTTTCCAGTCTCACTGGGATGTTTTTGGAAAACTTATTGCACCAATGGTAAAATCTTTCTTCTCTTCAGATTTTCTCTTAAAGAAAATGAATGAAACAAATGTAACTCTTATACCAACAACAAAACATAAACAATCTCCATCGGATTTAAGACCCATAGCTTTGTGTAACACTCCTTACAAAGTGATATCCAAAATTATGCCAGAATGAAGAAAATCATGTGCAAAATTATCTCTCCTCATCAAGCAACTTATGTACAAGGTCGTCAAATTTCAGATAACATTCACCTGGCACATGAAATCATTCATACAATGAAGCTTAAAAAAAAGGAAAAGGCTTTTGCTCTTAATCTAGATATGTCTAAGGCTTTCGATAGAATTGAGTGGGAATTTCTTATAGATGTGATGAAGAAAATAGGATTTTATGAGGTTTGGTATGGCATGATAAGGTAGTGCATTAGCACAACAAAGATCTTTATAGTTCTAAATGGTGCTTCTTGTCAAGAATATCAGCCTGTAAGAGGCATAAAGCAAGGAGGCCCATTGTTTCCCTATTTGTTTATAACTGCAATGGAGGCTTTCTCAAGGCTTCTAATTATTGTTGAACAACAAAATAGAATCCAAGGGATCAAAATTGCAGACAATGCACCAACTATCTCTCATTTATTATTTGCAGATGATTGTTTTCTATTCTCTCAAGATGATCTACACAACGTTAATAATCTTCTTGAAATAACTTTCTATTCTCCCAAGATTGACTTTGTTTTCCCACCAAAATATTTTCTTCCATATGTGGGAACGTTAGAATTTCAATTGAGACTGAGCCTAATTACTTTAGGAATTAGAATCGACACATTTGTTTAAGAATGACCACCTTCATTATAGTCAATTGTGTGAGTCATATCTGATTGACTCTGAAGGATCCACAATTATTCAGATTATTGTTATGTGCTTCTCTTAGTTGAGTTTTTACAGACTTTACAACCTGATCTTGTTGATTCTTCCTACAAGGTAATCAAGCCTATGGAAATAGTTTATCAAAACCCTTCTATAGAACCTGAACCACAACTAGAAGTAGTTATCTTAAACAGGAAACTAGAGAGGGATGACAGTGTGCTCGGTTCGTTTATCTTCTTAGCTTTTTGCAGTTTCCTTCTATTTTGGATAACACTATTTAATTCAGATGACCCACAGTTGTTCCGATTATTTCTCTATGATTTTATGAGGTGACTAATTCTTTCCTAGTCTGGCTGAAGACTTTAAACTTAGCACTTCTTGGGAGGTAACCCATGCTCTTACAACACGGTAATATCTTTCCCTAAGTCCTTTTCGTGAATTGGTAACAGTTTCTCCTGGTTCGTATTTTTAATCATTCATCTTTAGAAACATTGAGGGCACTGTTTAATTTAAGTTTGGGGGTAAGGGAGAAACTTTTTAGTGAAATAATAAAGCTCTAGAATTTAGAAGCTTGTGAACACTTCAGGGTGACACTAACCATTCTAGGTAGATAGAAACTTAGCTCTTTTTCTATAGGAATTGGTATGCCCAGTTAAATGGTCTATTCATAAAAGGACAGAGTTCAGGTGTTA
>JAJJMC010021093.1:0-30222 GCA_023531435.1 Papaver californicum | reverse complement strand
ATTTCTATGTCCATCTTCTAAATCTTTTCATGTGATTAATTGGGATATATTTTGAGTCTTGTGGTTGAACAATTATCTGAGTAGAGCTTTGTTATCTTATGAATTTTAGTATGCTTGAGTAAACACTCGTGTACAACAATTGGACTAATATAGGGTAATGATTCCCATAGCCGATGAGTTGAGTAAACCAACTAAATAGCTTGTTTAGTGTCTATCCTTAATCGTTCACGAGTAACTAAAATCTGGAGTAAAGGTTTTGTGGGTATACCTCTTGTAAACCCTCACGAGACAAAACTCATCCACTAGGGACACCTAGGGGTTTAACGGCTTACTGCATATGCTAAATGTAGTCGCGATTCCTGCGAAAGTGAGTTAGGATTTTATTTTGTTAATTTGCTCGAGGACTAGAAAAATAGTAAGTTTGGGGGTATTTGATAGGCACATTTTTGTGTCTATATTGCGCCCGAATATCTGCTTCGATAGTACTCGATTTTGCACTTAGTATGTCTTTTATGTCTTTGTAGGTATTTTGAGAAATAAACATTTGCGGAAAAATCGGCTCGAAAAGTGTTAAAGGCACCCGGGAAAATGGATTAAGGCACCCACACTTTGGATCGGGGGCACCCTCTTTCCATTCAAATTCAACTTGGCGGGAAACAAAATCCATCCCGTGAGAACCAATTGTTAACTCAATTCACGTAAATTTTGGGTTGTTTTGAGTTTCAAATTGCTTCAAAGACTACAAGAGTCCAAGACCAACTCAAACACATCAAATTAGAGTGATTTACGCCGGAGAATATTGCACAATCGTGAATTTGGACGGAAAATTGGATTCCGGCTTGGAATCGGATTTACAAAGATAGGTTTGTAAGACTCCCTAGGGTTCTTACACCCTATATATATATACCAAGAGAAGCCAAGAGAAAGGGATACGCAAGCTCGGAGAAGCTCAAAAATCACTGCCAGAAAAAAACAGGAAACAGCCAGTGCTGCTGCTGCTGTTGCTGTCGACGGAGAAGAAGCAGAAGCAACGCACCATAAGAGTTGTTGTTCTGTTGCGTATTCCTCTTTCTCTTCCTGTTGTTTATTCCTTCCTTGTAACGGCTGAACCATCTTCTGTAACGCATATACGCGTATCAAATCAGCTGTGTTACATCTATTTCACCATTGTAAACACTTTTTGAGCAATGAAAGAGTATTTTGAGCATATTTTCTCTACCATGAGCTAATCACCATTACCGGGACGACGAAGGAAGCTTTTTCTCCAATAATTAAGTGGTATGTATTTAATTAATTTATTTATGCAAGTTATTTATGATTAATTGCGTTGATTGAAAATTGATTTAAAAGATTTTTATTAAGCAATTGTGAGTCCGTTAGATGGTGCATGCCTCGGATTAGGTCCCTAGATGTTCCATGTTTGTGTTATACAGTTGTTGTTTTGAGAATCTATTTTTGCAATGCTTTAGAATCAAATTAAAATGTTTTAATTGCATGATTAAAATTACTATCACTTGATTTATTGGTTAAAAGTGGAATCCTTAGTCCTAGTTTTTCCCCATATTTTAAAAAAGTTATCTTTATTTTATTTTGTTTTCTTTAATTAAAATTAAGTTTAAAATTAAACCTTCACAAGTCTGAGAATCGAACCTCTTTTTACCACTATATCTTATCACATCAGTTACATTCTAAGGAGAAATTTGGATCATCTTGGTCTTGGAAAGTAGTGCAAGGACAAGTTACTTTCATAAGAGAAAACAGTTTTTGGAGAGTGGGAAAAGGCAACAAAATTAAAATTTTGGAAGATATTTGTGTTTATGGCCTGGATAGTCCACCTTCACCAAGAGTTTCTATACAAATAATTCTGATTTTATATGGGTGAGTGATCTTACAGATTCTGACAGGAAGGAATGGAAGAGTCGCTTATTTTTCATCTTTTTTATCACAACACTGCCATCTCAATCATGCATACAAGAATCCCTTCTAATTATGAAGATAAACTCATATGGAAACTAACTAGGCATGGAAATTTTACTCTAAAAAAAGCCTATAATAAACTGTATGAGATTAGTTTGGGAAATATCAGGTCTCAGATACTATTCAAGGCAGTAATATGAAATTGAAGGATTTCTGGCGGATAAAAATTTGGCCTAGAGTTAAGCATTTTGCTTCGAAGTATCTTAGCAATACTCTTCCAACAAAATAAAGGTTAGCTAATGTGTACAACTATATCAACATGGACTACCCTCTCCGTGGTCAATTTTCTGAAAGTCTCTCTCATATAATGTTCACTTGTGTTTTCTTAAAGGCTGTTTGGATGAATATTCCTGGAAGCAACCTTTTTCTTCAATCCCAATCTCTGACTTTTCAAGAGAGATTACAAGATTTGGTTTTATTTGACAAACAACGGTGTGATGATGGAGAATGTCTCAAAAAAATCCTGGTTATCATGTGGAGTATTTGGAAAACACGATATGATTTTGTATTTCAAAACATTACACCAAACCCAAAAGCTACTGCTTCTAAAGCTTTGAGCTTTGAAGAAGACTCATGGTGAAAGAAAAAAATCTGAATGCAATGTTCAGACAAAACTCAAATGGAAACCTCATCCACATCCTTTTATGACTATTAGCTGTGATGTTTATTTTATTTCGAATAATGTTTCTATTGGTATTCGAATAACATTGCGTAATTTTACAGGTACTTGGAAAGGCAGCTGCACCAGATGCCAAGAGAGTATAACTGATTCGTAACAAGCAGAATGCCTAGCATTCCTAGAAGCAACAAAGGGAAGTAAGAAGATGCAGCTGACACACTTTGTTATTGAAACTGATTTGCAAAGCATGGAGCAATATATCAACAACTCTACTGCGACTATTTGGGAAAATAAAAGTATTCTGTTTGATGCCATGGATATTCTAAATAGTGGTTTAGATTGGGAATGTTGTTTTATTCTTAGAGTTTGTAATAAAGTGGCTGATAAGCTATCTAAATTCATTCGAAGGCATAACATATCAAGAGTTTGGTATGATAAGCCCCTGTTGTCATAGAACAACAACTTTTGTTGGATTCTGCTTTTTGAGCTACTTTTCTTTAATGAATTTCTTCTTGTATCAGAAAAAAGAAAAAGATTATCTTCCGTCTTTTACGGGAAAATGAAAGAAATCTATGATTTGTTACAGTCGGCATTGTATGCATGATGAAGACAATGCCGACTGTAATAATCGGCATTGTCGACCTTTATTCTGACAATGCCGACTATGAATAAATTTTTTTTTTTTTGGAATAGTATGTGGATTGGGGGAACATCTACTGTCGGCATTGCTAAATGATGAATGACATACAGATTCTTGAGCGTCGGCATTGCATTTATCATTTTGCTATGCCGATAAAATATCACAGAATCCTTCTAGGTTTTTTCTTCTTCTCTTTGTATATCTAACACTTTTTAAAAAAATAATCAAAATAACTCAAAAATCTTAGATTTAATTTTACTAAACTAATCTATTATTAATTAATCTTAAAAAACTAATTAATTAAGAGTAATTTAGTCATTACATAAATTATTTGGATAAGGGGTTCTTCAAATTACTTCATAATATTTTTTTTTTAGTATCCCCAAATGTGGGTTCATTATTAATTGCACCTTATTTCAAACCAAGTTTCACTGCCTAAAATAGAAAAATGATTTCTTCATTCCAAAACACACTAGAAGTGATTATTATCACTTTTTTTCACCTTTTTTCACTTTGATTTGTGGTATTTTGTGCTTATTTCTTTCTCTCTAATCTTTGTTGTTGAGTTTATACGAGTGAAAAAATATTTAGTGTTATACAGTATTTATATTTGACAGTTTTATCTTGAATGCAATTTCACTGTGGAACATTAAAATCGTTCATTATTCAAATATAAAAATTTATGTTAAGGACAACCTGATAATTAAATGACTCTGTCCTGTCAAATTTTAACATGGTCAGTCAGTCAAATTTTATTTTTTTAAAGAAATCGATACAATGGAGTTAAGCCGTTAAGGGGCGCATAAAAAACCACCACCATATGGAATATGCAATATACCATGGGGTATTCGCTCCCATGTCAGCTGACCTCACAGTTACTTCCCCCCTCTACATGGCCATTTTCGAAGCGAAAAATTGGATTTTGCACCTACTCAGACTGATTCATTCAAACCAACTGTAATCATCCTAGCTCCACCCACTGGATTGAGAAAAAAGAAAAGAGAAAACAAATACGATCTGGAACAGTTATCTTTTTCTACATGTTTCATTAAATTTTACATTTAATTTTCAAAAACGTTTTTGAATTTTGCAGTGAAAGTCAGAACTTAGTTTTGGAAGTCAAAGGAATTCACAAACAAACACGGCCAGACTTTGTCATAATTGATAAAAAAAATAAAGAGTTTGAATGAACAATGCAATAAAAAATGTCGTCTTCAATCATTTAATACTATGCCCCCCACCCCATTCATTGCAATCAAAGAAATTGAAATTAATAGCAGTACGCATTCATTCATTGATGATGAGCCCATCCTCTTGATCTACTGCTTTAACTTTTAGCAACATTTCAACTCTCAACAGCAACATATTAGATGTTAATGAGATAAGAATTAGGACCCCCAGCTAGTAAGTTCCTGTTGCAGGTTCATTCTTGTGGGGACTGGCTATAAAACTACTACGCGGCCGACTCATTCTTGCGGAAATAGTTGCACAATTACGCGGCCGACTCATTCTTGTGGAGCTACCCATAAGACCACGCGGCCGATTCGTTCTTCTTGTGGGACTAGCTTACAACATGTATAGATCATGGGCAGTCAGACTAAAAATATAAATATTTTTTTTTGACTCAACTGATTTTCGAACTAGACTCATCTGAATATATGACTCGTTATATATAATTTAAAAATAATATATTTTTCGAATGAGGTATAAAATAATATTTTATTCAAATAGGTTCGAGTCAGATGTATAAATTGAATTAGATATTAGAAAAATAAAAAGTAAATGATCTGATATCTAATTCTGTTCGAGTTAGAATGCCAAATTAAATTTAAATCACGAATTAGATCCTAACAAACAAGATGTAATTATCTATCGTTTTTTTACAACTCTCCAACTTACGTGTCCTCTTATATTAATAGTTCATGGTATTCAGGTAGGAGTCACCGCACCCAAATAGACTGATGTATACTTAGTAAAGGTGAGACAAAGCCAGCCGACCAGCGGGACAGGTATATGCACGTTGGCTAGTTGGTGGGCTTTGATGGCTGTTGGCAACTCAGCTCCTACAACTTGTTCATGTTTATTTTCACAAAAGTATATCTAAATTAATCTGTTTTTTAATCGTTTGATCTTACATAATGTTTTTCTACATAATTTTTTACCCTTTATACCTATAATTTTGGCTCTTTTACTATGATCCTCTCCAAAGCTAATTTTGATGTTCATTCATCCAAAAACATGATGGTCCAATTTCAATTTAACAACCAAGAATGCTTCAATTTTTGAAGTACTTTTGTCATCACCGTATGTAATTGTTACATTCTGTTCGGATCACCATCACCACACTTCACCATCAGCAATTTTTCAACTCACAAGACATAAGTCGGCCACGTGAAGATGAGTAATCAAAAAGAACAACCTGATCAACACACAATCATGGCATCATCTTGCATGGTCAAAACACATGTTGGTCCATTTCAATACTTGCATACACACTATGGACAAGATTAAGTCCAAAGTTTACAAATTGGGACTTTTGGAAGCACATATACACCATAGATAGATAACATTAAATAGCTTTATCATACCAACTATTACCAACTACAAAACCAAAAAGAAAAATTTGATGTAGCCATACTTAAAAATTATACAAACCATCTTAAACTGTTTTTTTGGGGTGATATTAACCACAAATCTAAGTAGTAAATATCGTAAAAAAACGTTTCGTCTAATCACTAATATAAAATTTATATGTCTATATTATCGTAGTAAAATAATAAAGATATTAGATGATAAAACCAGTTAGTTAAGTTTAAAAACTATCGGCTTTTTGATCAATAAAAAATAAAAAAGCGGAGATAATATCATTATACTACACTGATAAAGTTATTAGATGATAAAACTCGTCATCTAAGTTTTCAATTTATCAATACTAAATTATTTATCGATAAAAAATATATATACCGATAAAAATAAATAAATATTAATTTAAAATTTTAAAAATATCTAATCAATTACTATAAAAAGAATACCAATTAAAAACTATTCTAAAAAAAATCTACTCATATATTTTATAAACATTTTTAATTTAACAACATCGTCATTAACAGAATAAACTACTCTGTACTTGAACAGGGCTTTAATTTGGATTTTAAGAATGGGGGATAAGACTCCCAAATCCCAACGGCCGTTCTAAGGTGCTCCTTTCCTTATACCTTCCCCAAAAGGAGAAACAAACAAAACTCACAAGGCAATAGAAGCTTCAAAAACGAATCCATATGTACAATTACTTTTTCAAAGTCAAAAGTCCAAATTTTGACCCATTAAAAAAAGTCCTCTCTCTATATAAACCCTTTTCTCTACTCTTCACTTTCCACTCTCAAATTTTCTCTCAAAATCCTTCCTGAATCTCATATCTCTATCAACTTTAATCCAACAAAATCTCTTGAAATGGAAATGGGGATGGATAATGATGCTTCAAGTCTTGATCAGATAAGACACCATTTATTTGATGATTTCCTATTACTAGAGAACAGCATTTTTGATGATCTTAGTCCTATTGATCATCAAACTTTCTCATTCCAAACTCAAAATTTTCTCATCAAACCCAAATCAGAACCTCAAATCACAGTCAATCAACACCCCAACACCCATAATTTCATCAATATAGAATCAAAGTTCCAAGAAATCAAACCCACTTCATCCGCCTCATCATCATCTTTATTATCAAGTAGTAGTAGTAGTAATAATAATAGTACTCTGTTCCAAACCAGGAAAAAGGATTCAACAAAAAATCTGAAAATTTCATTACCAACAACCCAGATATCTAAATCACAAATCATTTCAATTCCAAACTCACAAAAATCTCAACTGAAAGAAAAGAAGGAAAAATTAGGTGAATGGAAACATTACAGAGGAGTAAGAAGAAGGCCATGGGGTAAATTTGCAGCAGAAATTAGAGACCCAAATAAGAAAGGATCAAGAGTTTGGTTAGGTACATATGATACTGCCATTGAAGCTGCTAAAGCTTATGATTATGCTGCTTTTCAATTAAGAGGTTCCAAAGCCATTCTCAATTTCCCACTTGAAGCTGGAAAACTACAGCCTAACAAAGGAGAAGCACAATATCAGAAAAACACATCATCATGTGGGGCCCATGTACCGATGATTGATATTTCCACCCAAGTGAATGAATGGGGTAAAAGGACTAGAGATGAAGAGGAAGTTGTTGAAGGGGTTAAAGTGTTAAAGGAGGAGAGGATGGAAGGGGGAGTTAGTAATAGTTTTAATTTTGGACCATTAACACCGTCAAATTGGATGGGATTTGAGCTAGGTGGTAATGAGGGTAATGGAATTTTTAACGTTCCATTGCTTTCTCCGTTATCTCCACATCCTTGTTTTGGTTATTCCCAACTTATGGTTTTGTAACAGGATTTTCTGATTCAGTTATATTTTCTTAACAGGAAAAAGTTTGTTTTGTTATTTTTCTATGGTGGTGTAAAATAAAATGTGTAATGTACCTTGATGATTATACATTAAGATAGTAATTGATTTTCCCTACCTTGTTGTTACAACAATCAACTAGCATGTATTTCTAAGTTGTCGGAGCAGAATTCAGAAAGATAATGCTTCCTCCGCCCATTATATAACGGTAGAGAAGTAAAATAAAATCTATAGAATATAGTTTTTTATTTTTATTAATATATATTATATTTTTAGTTTTATACTTTTTCATATTTCTAATACTAAAAATATTAATTTAACTGTGATGATACTTATGCATTATAAATAAAAGTAACATGTGAAGAAAAACTTATTTTGAATTTATTTTGATATTAGAATTTCGTTTATCTAATGGGACTACTAAAATCTAAAACTCTACCTTTATATATATATATGGTACGAAGGGAAAAATTAATAAGACAATAATCTATATGATAAATTTCTTTAATAAATAAAAATCTATATCAACAAAAAAAACATTGTCATTGTATATAATTTTAAAATTGATAAATTTAAAATTTAGATTGTTGATATCATTATCCTACAATTTTATCACTCTAAAATACGATGATATAGTCATAAAAATTAGCTACACTATCCCAATACGAATCTTAAAAAAATTAGGAATCATAAACTGCAAAAAGATAAATACTATGGAAATTTCCCTAGTAGGGATGTCTTATTTATGTCATCCATCTAATTGTCATGTGCCTTTCCACTGAACCAAGCCACCATGCATGCTACCTAACACCCCAACAAAGTAAGAAAATGCCCAGGATATATATATATAGCGTAGTGCACACCCCATACCCACTTCAAATATCCAACTTTTGGATTTCACTTTTCACCAGTGCGGATTCATCCCATAACAAAGTTGGGTTTTCATAATCCCAAACGTTTCCTTGTGCAAACGAAAACAATATATTGTAGTTGTTGTTGTGTCTGATTATCGCCTTTTGTGATGTTTTTCAGATTATCAACCATATAAAGTCGTCCGGTAATAGGATCTAAGTCCATATATATTGGAATTTGACCATTACGTTTTCGACTTTTCATGTCATTTAATTACCATTCAACGTTATCAAGACGAAAACTAGAATGCTGATCGCCACCACCATTATCACTCCAAAAGCATGTTACAAGATTTCCATCGTCTTTGTCGATGCTTAACATGTATATTCATCTGGATCCAACCCAGACCTATTAGAAGCTAAGTTATAGTCATCCCTGAGTGATTGACCACCTAATATTGTTAGGAAAATTGACACCCCAAACACAGCGGAATATAAGATCACAAAGAACAATTGGTGATTTGAACCAAATTGAGAGAAATAATAAGAGACCGAAGATAAACAAGCACACAAGCACACAACCACAACACAACATATACGTGGTTCATCTTCATAGGCTACATCCACGTCCAACACCATCAGAAAAACTTTCATTACAATCAAAAACCATTACACGCTCTTTCCACAACCCACAGGAGAAGTCCCAAACCAAAGAGTTACCAAGATATACCTGAGGCACCATTGAATAACTTTAGAAATCAACTCTCTAAACCATTCTTCAAACCATCCTCATGTTTTCTCTTCTACACCTTCTTCACGGTCCCCAATAACAGAGGAGAAACATGGAAACTCTCTAAAAACCTGGTTTAGGGCAAAACCATAAACCCTAAACACTAGAACACCGAAATCCTCTCTCTAAAAGTTTTTCTCTCACACCGATATTGACCCTTACAGTAGCACTCGAACCCTCCCTACCAAAGAGACCAAAAACCTAAGCACAAGGTTTTACCACTTTTCTAGGTTGGATTGTCTACAAACCTCCAATTCTACTCCTATTTATAGAGAACACAAACTTAGTCCTTAAGAAACCTAAATTTTAGGAACAAGTTTTCCTAACTTGGCTCTTAAGTTCCTAAACTTTACGAACAAGTTTACTTAACATAGAGTTTGACCAAAAAAACAAACTTTTTAGAACCGACAAAACCTACTATCATCGTCAACATCAAACCCCAAGTGGGCTCAACATTTCTCTAATGGCTCTTCTAACAAAGTGCTTGACAAAGACTTCTGAACTGAAGTACTGGTTATGTTCACTTCTTCTAAATCATATATCTCACAAGAAGGTTGTCTGCTCATACTAAATAAATTCAGTTTAATAGTCATGTTACCAAAAGAAAAAATAATTATTCCATTTCCATAATTGATGATGACATTATATGTAGCTAAAAAGGGACGACCTAAGATCACTGGTCTTTGAGCCTCTAGGACCTGAAAAGGTTGGGTGTCTAGGACAACAAAATCCACTGGGGAAACTATTCTATCAACCTGAATCAAATCATCCTCTATCACATTAAAATTCTCTATGAGTCTATCATTTTCGTCAGAGACTATTGTCTTCAAATCGTCTAAATCACTAGTCCCAGGACAAACTCGTTCCTCTAAACCATTATCGGCTTCAAAACAAGAAAATTCTACATCGTCTAAAACAGTGGTATATCTAGTCAAATCCCCTTCATTTTGAATAGGTGAATAATCATTAAAATTATTTGGATTTGAACTAGAAATAACACTATCATCATGAAGTACAATTGGAGTGACAATTTCTTGATAACTCTGCCTGTATATTTTAAGTTCTTCACTAATACTATCCTAATCATCATAATATGAAGATGTTTGAACCTCGTCTAAATAAGTAGTGTTACCAATTCTATCCTCGTCTTCTTGACTAGGTGAATAATTATCAAGGGTAGCACTGTATTGGAAATTAGGATCATTTTGAGCAATATTATTCTTTGCAAGACTTTCATTCACACTTAATGCATCTATTTGTATTCTCAGTCAACTACTTGAGGGATTCATCTAGAGAAAGAGTTGGACTACTGATTGTGCCCCCCCCCCCCCCAAATTTAATCCGACCCTTTTTGTATTCTCAGTCAACTCCCTGAGGGATTATTTTAGAAAAACAAATGGATCATAAGGAGTACTAGATCGCAACTACTCGTGTGATTCTTCTATAGGAGGAGTTGGGATATTATTTGCTCCTCTCACACTTAATCTGAACCTTCTTGTATCCTCAGTCAACTCATTGATGGAATTCTCTAGAGAAACAAATGGATCATAAGGAATACTAGATTGCAACTGCTCCAATGATTCTTCTAGAGGCATAATAGGTTCATTATAAGTACTAGATTGCACATGCTTTAGGGTATCCCTCCAAGACAAAGAACTCGAATCTTGCTCATTTTCATGTTCATAAGACGGGTGTGTATATGAATAGTAAATGGGATCACCCCGGTATGAGCAATAACCCCCAAAAAAGGTTGTTGGTGGTCCCGACTACTATCCACACCATGTTGATAGTACAGATAATGTCTATTTTGAAATTCAGTCGGATATTCATTGTATTGTTCCTCATAATACCAGTTCGATATTTTCTAATAAAAACTTCCTAATATATTTACAAAAATAAGCTCTAAAAATAAATCCTACCGGAAGGGGTTCTAAACAAACACAACCAAGGCCGACTCAACCAAATCAAACCTACTGAATATAGCAAACAAAAAGCATGATGGCTCCACTTAGATTGTTTCTAGACCAGCTTTTATTCTTCCAAAAGGCAACTAGTTACAATTTTAGCAAATCTCTTAGAACGATCTGAATTAGATTTAGTCGAATAGAAACAGAATAAGCTCTAAGGAACTTTGATAACCCTGGCTCTTTGGCAACATTTCCTTGGGTTACAAGGCGGCTCGAATCTACTTAAAATAATCTTTCTGAGCTTTGAGTTAGGATAACAGAGTAACCAATACAGTCCTTTTGAGTGACTTTCCAATAAGATCGTTACCCTATAGGTCTCTTTCTAGTCAAATTTTAGGCTTAGGCTCGCATAGGTTACGTGTTCCTAAGTCGGGCAGAAAGGATACGGTGATGAAATCCGAACCCTTATCTTATATGGCCAGTTTCTTCCCTTTACTAGAAAAGTAAATTCCGTATTCAAGTCCTCAACATATATGCATTACGAAGGAATACATAAAACCCACTGACAGGGGATTCGTGGGTTGATCGAGTCTTACCTCCCGTACCAGACTATATCATAATTTTCGTCCTTCCCTCTTGAAGTTTATATTTAAATTACCCGTCCGTAGGGTTTAAAAATAATAATAATGTCCAAAAATGTTCCAAAGTAATAAAGTCCAAAGAAAAGGTCCAAAAATAAAAAAATTACAAAAATAAAAGATTTCCTAATAAAATTTTCTAAAAACAAAAATAAATAAAACCCTGAAAATTAAATAAAATTAAAATTTAAAAAAAAATTGTCTTCTTTTTCCGTTCTTTTCGATTTATCTTTGACTCAAAGTCTTTAATCAAACAATATAATCTTTGGCTCAAATTTATTTTTGATCCAAAACCTGTAATACAAAGAAAAATACCCAAAAACGTAAAATAGAACAAAAGAAAATAAAAATATAACTAAACTAACTAACCTAAAAAAAAACTGAAAAAAAAATCTAAAAATAAGCCCGCGTCCGCGGTGCCAAAAATTGATGTGGTTTGTAGATGGTGGTAAGAATAGGTTTCAAACTCTCGAACTTGTGAAGATTGATTTTAGACTTAAAAACTAATTTTAAACTATAAAATATACATAAATTATGAAAATAATATTCACAAATACTGAGGTATGGATTTCACCATTAACCACTTTTAATTGGTTCCAAAAATAATAATTCTACACAATTCTAGCTCAAATAAGTGACTCTAAATTTTTTCCAAAGGTAGATTTTTAAAATATCAATTGTAAATCACAAGCATGGCTTATCAAAATCTCTAGTTCCCAGCATAAACCATCAAATAAATCACAATCAGTTAAGAAAAATCATAATTTCAATTAAAAATAAATGTAAAAGTCATAAAAGAATTATTAAAAGTTACCAGTTAATCATGGAAAAATGGCTTCCTCCTTTCCTCATTGATGGGGTTTAGCTCATCTTGCTCAAAACAGACTCAAAAGATTGGTTCATAGCTCAAAAGTGCTTGAAAGATGAAAAGAAGCTAAAAGTAATGTATAAGGGAATCTGCAACGTTTTATGGATGTTAAAGATCAACTGTTGCAATAGAGTTTGAAGATAAATATTGCAAACTGAAGATAAATGTTGCAAACAGTTGAAGAAACCGTGGCTGAGAGGTTGAAGAAACCGTTGTCGTAGCTTATGTTCTTCGTGTTCTTCAACAGCAACAACAACAAATTTTTATGGATCTTTTTCTCGTGCTTCTGGCCTCTCCCATCCCCCCCCCCCCCCCCAATCCTTCTGTTCAACCCTCTATTTATAGTAAAACCCCAATCAATCCCAAATATTCTCTTGAATCTTTGAACCTTCATTCAAATCTTCTCGGGAATATTTTTTTCATCAACTCTAGATCCTTATTTTGTTTACTTGATGATTCTCTTCCCTTTATATTCTCACTTAGTTTCCATGAGAATGAAACTCTTTCTTAATCGAAACTCAGGAATAAATCTTGGTTATTTCAAAGGATATTTTCTTTATTGCCGAGAATATCTTCTTTTTTTTTTTATCAAGTTTGGAGATTTTGTTGTTATCTCGTGTTTTTAAAATTTATGCAAATTCCTACTAAACATGAAAAAAAAATAATTTTGTCTCACAGCTTGGGATATCACAAATTCATTCATACAGTAGAGAGATATGGCTTCCCGCCAAAATCGATTTTCTTTAATTAAAAGAAGGTGGGTGCCTCGAACCATAACATGGGTGTCTTTATAACTTTTTGCGGTGTCTTTATCATTTCCATGGGTGCCTTTATAACTTTTTGAGCCGATTTTTCCTCAATTGTTTATTCTGTCAAAATACCTACAAACACAATACACAATTGAGTTCTAACAATATACAAATTTGGAACAAATTAGACACAAAATTGTGTCTATCACTCCATCATTGATCACCGAGGGAACCATCCAGAAGAATCACCGCTAGCTCCACCTAACCAGTAAGCTAACATCATATTAAACTGTAACCCATAAAAGAAGAATTAGCTCTAATATCATACTCCAGCACATGTCACGATTACCGTGTATCTAAAACAAACCATCATACATCTCCACTGTGATTAACAGGCTTAATCCTTTGAGCGATTCCCAAAGCCATCACCAATCTGAAATACTCTTTACCACCATCACACCCAACATACTCGCTCAGAATATATACCGTGTGAATGCCCACATTATTTTGGTACATGCTTTCGAGATCGGGTACATTCTTGATATTACATGCAAGCCATCAAAAATACTTTAACATATATTTAAAAATATAAATATATAACATCTCGTGCATAGCTTTGAAGCATTGCTGGACTTGCTTCTACATGAGACTTCACATCCCCATCCTTTCTTCAAACTTTGTAACCCATCCTTTATGGTGTATGGTCATTAACACCCTTCAAGAAGTACTTATGGATTCCACCACATCCAGCCTTATTCTGAATCCCATACTACATCATGAAAACCAAACCAAGAAGATACAGTTCTACCAAGTTGAACCTCCGATTTGTAAATCACATCACAAATCCATCTTTGTATAAACACCGGTTGAAACATTATCTTCTGATAGACACACTTTTGTGTCTAATTTGTCCCAGTTCTTTATATTGATAGTGCTCGATTGTGTACTAATTGTGTTATTTTATGTGTTTGTAGGTATTTTTAGGAAATAAACATTTTTGGGGAAAAATAGCTCGAAAAAGTGTTAAAGGCACCCAAAAAATTACTAAAAACACCCCTCATTTGGATAAGGGCACCCCAGTAGTAATGGCACCTTCACTTTGGATCATGGCACCACTTTTCTTCCCATTTCAAACACAAAAATTGGCAGGAAGCAATGTATCTCATCTGCATGATTTGGTTAAGAGAATTTTGGAAAGAATAAAAGAGTTAAATGCGAAAAATACTCTTTCCTAATTAATAGAAGAGTTGTACGTGATTGAAATACCATAAAATCCACTAAACAACATGAGCTCACAAAATCAGATCGAAAGAGATATTCCCAGAGCTATAAATAACGTTAAATCTTGTTAACAGAATCAGCAAGAAGATATTCTCAGATTGAGATAAGGAAACAACGAGCTTTCCTAGTCGAGAATCACTTCAAAGGGAAAAGAAAATACCGAAAAGATTTTGTCCAAGAATATCAATAATGAATGGGAAGATGTTCAGAGATATGAAGGAGATTTAATTGGTGAAGGTGTTTTACTATAAATAGGAGTCGAATAGAAGAAAGGAGTGGGGGTTGGCTTCGGCCAAAATGCTAAAACAATCTGAGAAAAATCCAGTTTGTTTCTGCTGCTATAGGCGCAAGGAAGAAGAAGAAGAAAATAAGAACATAAGGCTTTAGGAAACTGTCGTGTCCTCCGTTACACTTTCTTTTATATTTCAACGTCATTTGTAATGGTTCTATGAATAGTACCTCCAACAGTTTAGGATTTTAATACATCTTAAATCTGTGCTTCTTTCACTGCGTCCGAAGTTGGTCGTTTATTCAATAAAAGATTTTTATTCTTTCAGCGACTTGGTTGGCCAGTTCTTTCTTATACTTTTCATCTTTGTGAACAAATTTTGAGCCATGAATAAATACTTTGAGAGGTTGTTTGCTATGGTGAGATAAACCCTAATACTGGGACAATGGAGAAAGCTATTTTTCATAATTATTTGGTAACTATATTCAATTCTTTATGACTTTTTGCACTTATTTTAATTGATTTATGATTTTTCTTAATTGGTTGTCATTTAATTTGATGGGTCATGCTTAGCTTAAATGTTTTGATGGTCCATGCTTAGTATTTACAATCAATTTTTTAAAAGTCTACCTAAGGAAAAGAATCAGAGTTAATAATATTGGTTAGAATTGTTATGAATCAATAGTTATCACTTGATATGATTAATGGTGGAATCCTGAGTCCCAGTATTTCTAAATATTATTATCATCTTTTGTTTATTTTCTAGTTTAGATTCATCTTTTGTTTATTTTCTATTTTAGAATTAAAAATTAAGTCCAAAATCCAGTCTTCACAAGTCTGATTGAACGTACTTTTCATACCACTGTATATAAACCACATCATCTTCAAACATATTTCTCCACTCGAACAATAAACTATCGTTCAATTCCAGGTTCGATCACAGCATCCCGTCCTTGACTCTAATATCAATTGTTGGGGAAATTGGCACCCTAAACGCAGCGGAATATAAGATCACAAAGAACGATTGGTGATTTGAACCAAACTGAGAGAAATAATAAGAGAGACCGAAGATAAACAAGCACACAACCACAACACAAGATATACGTGTTTCACCTTCGTAGGCTACATCCACGGCCAACACCACCAGAAAAAGTTTAATTACAATCAAAGACTGTTACATGCTCTTTCCACAACCCGTAGGAGAAGACCCAAACCAAAGAGTTACCAAGACATACCTGAGACACCATTGAGAAACCTTAGAAATCAACTCTCTAAATCATTCTTCAAACTATCCTTATTCTTCTCTTCTACACCTTCTTCACGTTTGCCAGTAACAGAGGAGAAACTTGGAAACTCTTTAGAAACCTGGTTTAGGGCAAAGCCCTAAACCCTAAACACTAGAAAACCAAAATCCTTTGTCTAAAAAAGTTTTTCTCACACACCGATATTGACCCTTACGGTAGCACTCGAACCCTCCCTACCAAAGAGACCAAAAACCTAAGCACAAGGTTTTACCACTCTTCTAGGTTGGATTGTCTACAAACCTCCAGTTCTACTCCTATTTATAGAGAACACAAACTTATCCCTTAAGAAACCCTAACTTTTAGGAACAAGTATTCCTAACTTGGCTCTTACACTACAGCAAATTCAGGTTTTAGCAATAGAAATTCGTAACGTCTTATGAGCCATTGCGAATTTGCAACTAAAATGACGGCCTGCTGTTGTTACAAATTTTATAACTGTTTTCAGTTGTCGTGATTCGCAACAACTGGAAGTTTACATGTGCAAGTTGTTCGTGTGTACTGGAACACCTCAGAGTGTAGAAATAAGCATATTTGCGCCCAATACAGTAAAACCTCTATAAATTAATACTCGATAAATTAATAACCTCGATAAAATTAATAATTTGTCCAGTCCCAACTTGCGACCAGTATAAAATTGGACCCCAATCGATAAAATAATAAGATAATAACTTTTTTGAAATCCCAGTGTATATATATTGGTCCCAATGAAACTATAAATTAATAATTACTAAAAGATTCCAAATTCTAAGATTGTCTAGTAAAAAATGAATCTATAGTCATTTGTTTTTTGTTGAACTTCAAATCTATATTGAGTTCATCTTTAAATCTCCTCATTGCACTTAAGAGTTGGGGCATTGTCTTCTCGTATTGCAACAAAAAGTTGTGAAGAGTTGTTGCCGCTTGCAATGCTTCTTTCCGAGTGACCGGTTCCAAAGCTATTGAATCATCCTCAACTTCGTCATCGACCGGATTTTGAATGGTATCCACCACAATTTCTTCAATGCTTTGAACTTCGTAACATTCATTATTTTCACCAGGATAATCTAGCAAGTGATTCACATCCATTTTGTGCCGATAATGCATACCTGTAATCAAGTTCTCAAGCTCACGAATGTCTTCCCCAGAATTTACATCGTTTAAATCACTTGAGCCGGTTGGATTCGCCGAACGAATTTTACAGTGTCGAAAGAAATTTGCTATGGCCTCTTGTTGCACATTTCTCCAAGCTGAGACGGCCAAATTGATAGCATCTAAAACATTAATCTTTTCCGGAGAAGAAATGTCCAACTCATAACCTTCCAAAATCTTACGGTAAAACCTTTTACGGTAGTACATTTTAAAGGCTCTAATTATCCCAGCATCACATGGTTGAATTTTTGAAGTCATGTTTGGCGGTAGAAAAAACAACTCAATGTTTTGCAACCCTTGGATATTATTTGAATAGGCTGGACAATTATCCACTATCAAGAGAATTTTTCGACCGTGCATTTTTTCATCCAGCCAACGAACATATTCTTCGAAAAGCAACCCAGTCATCCATGCTCTTTTTTTGGCAAGGTATTCACAATCTAGGCTATTCATGTTGATATTCTTAAAACAACGTGGCTTTGCATACTTACCAATGATCCATAGAGGAATTTTTTTCGAGCCATCTTCATTGCAACAAATAACAATTGTAAGTCTTTCCTTGTCCTGTTTCCTACCTTCAAGTTGTTTTGTTGCAAGTGAATGGTCAGCTTGTAACCTGTAAAACAAACCAGTTTCATCCATATTAAAAACATCTTTCATAGGAAATTGATCAATTTTTTCCCTTATAGACTCCAATTTCTTCTCCATGTCATGTGTGTCGACTGAGCCCCTTTCTCCGAAACGGCGATATGATTTGATACCATGCCTTAACTTAAATTTCTCAAGCCATCCTTGTGAAAGTTTATGCTCTGAAGAATCCTGTGGATACAAAAGCTTCAGCGCCTCAACCGCCTTCTCTATGATTAGCTCTCCTGTTATATTCACACGCTCTTGATGTTGGAGAAACCATTCATAAACAACTTTCTCCATGTCCGGGTACATGGCTGGTTTGTGACGCTTGGAAAATCCACCTTTGTCAAAGTCAGCTGATAGGAACTCTGATGATCGCTTGAGAGTGTTTGATATTGTCCTTCGACTAACTTTCAAATTGAAAGTTTTGTCAACCCACTGTACCAAATCTTGTTGAGTGCATCCTTGGTGATCTCTCTTATACTCGCATAACAATTTTCGTTGTTGATCGGTCATTGTTGATTTTTGAACACCTTTTAGTTTAGGAGCCATAGTTGATGTGATTTTAAAAAATTTCAATGGATATTTTATAGTGATCAATTTCTAACCATGTTTAATGTACTGCGTTGGTACCATGGACCAACTTTTTGGTACCATGAACTAACTTTTTACTTATTCAAAAACAATGAACTTGACAAATTCAATTAATTTGTGAATGTACATTCATAAAATGTGCTTTGGAACTTGTTTTTGTAATTTATTTTTCATCTCTAACTAATATACATTGTAACTAGTACATTGGACATGGAAATTTAAAGGTAATACGTAAAACCTCTTTAAATTAATAAATTATTAATTAATCGATATAATAATATCTCGTTAAATTAATAAAATATCCCGGTCCCAACACTATTAATTTATAGAGGTTTTACTGTATTTTGAAATGCGTTCAAACTGAAATATAATTCTGCCCCTATTGTTTCCAAATCGAGTATATCTTTTACTTCACCTCAACTATTTCCTTACTTCAAAATCTAAATGGCACCACGTTCACCTGTTCACGAAGAAAAACTTTTGACAAAACCTTCGAAGAGAAATCGAGAGATTCATCAACAAATTCCAACAAACGAGATAAGTTTTATCTGTTTTGAATCTATTAATTCGATTGTTTTTCAGTTTTAGATGGATTTTGTTCAGAATTTTTTCAAAAACTTGTTTTAGGGTTTCAAAAACCTAATAACTTTGAATCCACTTCGAATTCCTGGTTGGGTATTCAATCAGTGTTTAGATCGGTAATACCCATTTCATTCTCAATAATTTGAGCTAAAAATTTTGATTTTTTTTAGGGTTCGTGTTTCTCAATTCTTCACTTCGCTTGGTAGTTTCTCTCTTTATAAAATTGAATTGTTTTAGTTACCCATTCCTCAATTTCTTCAGGCTCTTTGTATTACTAATTGACTAACGCACTTGATTTTTTGTTTCAGTTTTATCAAAGTTTGTAGTAGGTAATGTAGAACGATTATGTTCAGCTCCTCCTTCTGGGGAAGAAGAAGAATCAAACTCCAAATCACATTCTCCTCTCCATCTTCAATGTTTAATCTTTACCCTTTCTTACTTGTTGTTTTGATTTTCTGTAAAACTTGTACACAGTGCTTCAGAGTATATATTTGTGTGTTTTTGTAGTTGTCTCTCTTTTGGTTTATAGTTCTTACTACTTAGTAGTATTAAAGATCATTGTGATGTTATATTTTTAGCTGTATAATATGTTATTTCCACAAGACAGATATGTGATCATATTGTAACTATTATTTCAAATTCAGGTTGATTCATATGCATATCTACCTGCTGATCTTGAGCACTCTGTGACGTGTGATGCACCGGCTACTCTTGTTGTGTTTGAAAGAAGGTTGGCTACTTTCTAAGATTGTACTTGTTGGATTTCTGATGTTATATTTATTTGGATAAAGGGTTATGGTTTATCGGATCTGACTGATCACTAACCTCTTGGTGTGTAAAATTGTACAGGGAAGCATGATGGAAATTTTAATTAAGTACGACAAGAGCATGACTGTCAATGTGATAGTATGTAAGCACGGTTCGTTCTACAGAGATTTTGGAATTGTAATTTCTAGTTTTTAAATAATTAATATGCTATACAAAGATAATGTTTTTAAATAAATAAAAATATAAAATAACTATACAACTTAATTAACTAGGAAAATAAAAGTCTAGGGTCTTGGATTCCACTACTTTTGATATTTACACAATTAACAATTTAATTTCTTAAATCTACTCTCAAATACTTAAAACCATATTTAACTCAATCTCATGTTTTGGAAGATAAAATGTTTAAAATTAATTATACGACTTTTCTCGTTGCATAAAAATATAACCTCCTTCGCTTATAAAAGAGAAACAGTTTTAAAACTGTTCAAAACAATTAAAATGAAGCATTTTGAAGAGAAATTATCAGTCATTGAAAATACCAAAGAGAATAATTAAGAAATTAAAGATTAAAAGTACACATCTAAAATAGCTTCCTCCGCTACCCTAGGTAAGAAGATTGACTACTCATAGTGATAAGAATAAAGGAAAATTGATTAAACAAATTAAATTTATTGAATAAGAAAAGCTCACAATTTTCTGTTTTCTTTGTCGATTTAACAAAGCACTCCAAGAGTAGTCCAAAGAAGAACTGACCAATGGCGTCGCTGAATTGGATGAACTAATGAATCAACGACGCCTTGCAAATGCATTAAAACTAGAACTCTCGGTCTTATCGTAGCAAATACCGTTGCTATAGCCGTTCAATTCAAAAGATATTGCGACGGCGCACACAACATTTTTTAAAAGGATTTTGTTCTTCTTCTTCTTCCTTTCCTGAGTTGCAGAACACGAGTTTTTTTTTTCTTCTGATTTCTTGGTTTGGCCGAAGCCAACCTCCCATCTCTTCTTCTCTCGATTGTCTATTTATAATAGTAACCCAAAAGCTTCAAATCTCTTCCAAATCCCTTGAATATCTTCTCATTCAATGTTTTTATTCTCGATCATTATTTTTTTTCTCGATTTAAGCTTTTCAAATTTGTTTTGAGAAGAATATTGATATTGTTTCTGTTTTATCCTCAATATCTAGTCTGAATAATTCCAATTTCCTTTCGCAAGAGATTCTCATTTAAACTACCGAACCGAGACATTATCTCGAATGATAATTATCTTGAGTCCGAGCTGTGTTGTAGCGAAAAAAGAGATTTGTTGATATTTCATGATTTCAAATCATGTGCACACGCTTCTATTAAATAGGAAAGAATATCTCCTTCTCTTAACTGTCCAAATCTTTCCAGAAATATCTCTCAAATTAAGTTACCCATCTTCACAGCCATGTAGAAAATGAACTCCCGCCAAAACTAAATTTCAAATGGAAGAAGGTGGACGCCCCTGCTCCAAAGCTTGTTCGCCATCTACCCTTCAACTTGAGGGGAAGTGTTGAACCATATAGCCAGAAGACCATTGGCTGTAGTCCGACCACCAGTCCTGATACACCTGTCAACTAATAATCTCTAGGGTTTGGCAAAAATATATTTTGTTTAGGGTTTGTTTAAGATTTCCTATCTTTTTAGGTTTCCTATTATGTTTAGGGTTTCCTACTCCATGTTTTCCTACTCTCATTATATGAGGGAGGCTCTCTTTGTACGGTTGATTTAGTTAAGAAAAATATTGAAGCATACAATTCTCGTCTCAACTAATAGAAATATCAAAATGATAAGCTATGTTGTATTATATGATTCATGTGACGTGCTTGTTACTTCGTTATTGTATGGAGTTCCATTTGTCTAAGATGTTCGTTAAAAATTCTAGGAATGCAAGTAATTTTCCTAATTTATTTGATTTTCTGATCCTGGAAATCTGGATTTCGAAAATGGCTTCATTCCTAGCCATGGTTAGGATTGAAGCCATATTTTTTGTTGTACCCAAAAAATTCACTATAGCTGACTGCTATTACGACCCAGCCGTTGCGACTGAATTTTATAACAGCAGCATTACCGTTGCGAAAAATCTACAATAGGTGTTTCGCAACGGCTCATTGCCGTTGCAATCTCATTTTGTACGATACAAAGCCGTTACTAAACCTTAAGTTTGGTGTAGTGTTAAGTTCCTAAACTTTAGGAACAGTTAACTTAACATAGAGTTTGAACAAGAATAAACTTTTTACAACCAACTAAACCTACAAATATACCACTAGCAGGATAATCAAAATTTTGCCATACAATGTTAGAACTCGAATTATATAGAGCCAAGTTACTATTATCATGCATTATTGCATAATAGCATGTTTGGATAGCATATGAGAAGTTACTTTTTGACTTTTAGAAATTGAAAAGTCAGAAGTCAGTTTGGGTATCGAATTTTAAAACGACCTTTAGAAGTCGAAAAGTTAACTTTTTATGAAGCAAAATAGTTTTGCTTTTAATTTCTACTTCTGGAGAAGTGCTTCTGGTATCCAAACGCGCTATAAGATGCCGGTTGCAACGGTTGCAGTTGCAACTTTTTATGAAAAAATATGAGTTTTCGCTCGCCGTCTTCTGATTGAAGTATGAAATACCCATCATTGTTGAATAATACCAATGACCCATAAAGAAGAGGTTTACCCCTAATGGTTGCAGTCCAAACTAGGGTTCTAGTTTGGTTTAATAAACCATATTCCGAGAACTAATATGCGAAGATCAGAAGGTAATGGGTAAAAACCAAAAGCAAAGTTGCCCGAAGGAGAAAGCCAGTACGACGTCGACAAAATAGAATTAATTGAAGGGGTCGTAATAGATGAATTTCTTGTTATATTGGAAGAGGATTCAATAATGAATACTGATTGAAAGATTAATTGGTAGAAGAAAGAGTAATGCAAAGATTAATGAAGGAAAGGTTTTCATGCTTGAGTTCTTGCACCTGTGTTTGTGCATCCAATATAGTGTCTATACTTATAGAGATGTTGAGATATTTATGAAAATCCGACTAGAAGTAGGATATCTAAAATTTATTTAATCTGGAACTCTTTTCTTTTCAGATTTTGTACCTCAAGTTGTACCCCGGGCCTATAGCGGCTAAGGTGCAGGGAAGACCTGACAACCTTGTTTTGGGTCAGGCATTCATGGATCAAATTTTAATCGTTGAATAACCTGTTAGGGTGAATGTCAAATGATTTTGCATGTAATTCAGCTATGCAAAGGCAGAATCATTGGCGAGAGATGGATCTCTGGATCCATTCAAAATCCATTTTTAGTTAACAACAAATTTGAAACTGTTATATATATATATATATATATATATATATATAAATGTTACAAAAGTGTTCTGAAAATAATATTTTTGTTATAAATAGCTTTGGTACTTTGTCAGAGTTACTTAAGATTGAATTAGGTTCGTCAATCATTTGAAATAATGAAATAATTTTACCTAGTTCAATCTCCTTTAGATTCCAATCAAAATCGAAATTCCAAGCAGAGTCGCAATTTCTAACAGAAGCGAATTTTTTTGGACAATTTGAATAAAGTAGGGAAATATATCTGTAAAGTGTCATTAGCTATCCATTTGGACAGTTTGAACAAAATACTATCTATCTATTGTACTTTTAGACCAAACAAAATATCTTGTTTAAATGTTGCAAAAATACTGGTCCATTGCTATTCCAAAATGATCCATCCAGGGGCGGAGCCAGCTGCAAGCATGTGTATAGTTGTACACCTAACCTAGCTGGCACGCAAGCCAGAAATCTTGAAGAAAAAAAAAAGGTTTAGAGCCCTTTTTTGCATACTTGCATCCCAGCAAGATTTTGCTCCTCCACTGCCAGATTTTTGGCTCGGCCTATGAATTCATTGCTTCTCAAATGAGTTGACTTTCACTGATCTAGGATTTAGACGTTTTCAACGTAGGGTTCCAAGGAATTTGGGGGAAAATGTAATGTATGCCAATTACCAGGGACGGAGCCAATTTTCTATATGTGATCGGTGATCCCCTCCTGTGATACCTAACTCCGCCCTGATGCATAAGAAAAAGAAAAGGGGTTAGAGCCCATTTTTGCGTACTTGCATGCATAGCAAGATTTTGCTCCTCCATTGTCAGATTTTTGGCTCTGCCTATGAATTCATTGCTTTTCAAATGAGTTCACCATTAATTGATCTAGGATTTAGACGTTTTCTACGTAGGGGTGCAAAGAATTTGGGGGGAAATGTGGTGTATACCAGGGGCAGAGCCAATTTTTAATATATACGGAGCCCATTTTTACACGTTTGTCTACCCGGAGGTAGGACTAGCTCCGCACCTGATGCATAACTAGCACTTCCAAGCTAATCTGATAAGAAACGATTAGTTTTTTATTCAACGGTCAGCATATTTAAACTCAAAGGGTCATAATTCGAAAATTCAATAAACCAAACGGTAACAATTTATTTAATATTTTTTTTATTATTTACTAAAAAACTGATATGGCCTATTTATAGGCTACATTACTTGAAAAATAAGAAAACAATACGATTCCCTAAAATACTATCCTTAATAAATATAAACTCAAAATAAAATAAACAAATACTACAAATGTAATAAAATACCTAACAAAACTATATTATTTATAATAGCTAAGAATTTACACTTATCTAATGCCTTGTGCTTCTATTGGACTTGTACTTTTCGCGCTCTATAATTGTTATTCAGGGTGGCTTCTATAATTTTGAGAGACTTGACCCGTATAAATGATCATATGCGCCAAATATGTTTGAGTAACTTATCGGGTCAATACCGTTGACTCTCTCCATAAAACGTGGTCTTATCACAATCCCAGTGACAAATTCAACCTCGTTCCACACAATAAAACAAAAAGAAATGGGGATTATCATTGTACTAGACAATAATAGAACCGAAGATGATAAAATAAAATTTTGTAAAAGATAATAAATTAAAACCGTTAATGACCTTTTTGAATTTCATCGAACACCCTGACCATAAGTTAACTTAGGTTAATTGTTTCAATATTGTCAAACCTTCACCAAACATCAATCTAACGGCTATGTAATTGACGGGAACCTTATTCGTCGACCTCTTGATACGGCTCCAGCCCCAATACACTTATCACCACCAGCAACAATGGTAACAGGAAAAATCAGAGTACTCATAATAGAGTTTGATCAACAATTTGATTTTGAGTTTCAAGTGAAGTTTCAAGTATTTCTAATCTTCTTTCTACTTTTTCCTTTCAAGAAGGTGTCTCGGATAGTCGACTTTGGATTGATAATGAAAATGGTCAATATACGGTGAAGGATGGTTTTAAGACCGAAGAGGAACAAGATTTGTCAAATTACACAATTGATGTTGTATGGAGCCGTAATTACCCTTGCAAAATCAATTTTTTTCTTTGGCTCCTTTCTCATGATAGGGTAATGACTAAAGATAAGCTTCGGAGAAGGGGCATGGAGGTTTCTTGCCTTTGTTGTTTTTGCGACGAAAATGATGAAACTAGCGAGCATCTATTTTATGATTGTTGGAGGATTCGAAGGATTTGGGATTACTTCATTGAAGGGTCTAGGAGCACTTGGATTTATTCATCCAACATTTCTCAAAACGTCAAATCTTGGAAAATAAATTTGGGAGATGATCGTCTAAGTGGAATTTGGAACAACATCCCGGTAGCAATTTGGTGGTGTATTTGGAAGGAGCGCAATGCAAGGGTTTTCGAAAACAAAAAGAAAAGAGTGGAAGGTATAATTCGAAATGTTAAACTTCAAGCGTTTTTTTGGGCCGAATTGAATATAAAAATGTTAGGTCTAACCGCCAATTTGATTGTAGCCCTTTGGGATTCTTTATTTCGGCCACCTTGATTGTATACGTCTCATTTTACTTTTAGTGGGTTCTTGTATTCATTGGGTTGAGGTACCCCCCTTAAGTACCTTCTCTTTTCAATGAATTTTCTTTTTTCCGATAAAAAAAAAAACAATTTGATTTTGAGCTTTTAATTTTCCTTGAATTGATTAATATTTTTCCTTTGCTTTTTCTCCATCGATTGATTGGTGTCTTTTGGTGTTTTCTTGACTGTTAATTACTTGATAATCTCCTCTTAAATCAACAATAATGGATGAAGTGGTATCTATTTTCTTGACTGTTAATTACTTGGTAACTTACATTACTTCTTAGGATTGGAAGTTAAAAGAAATTGTACAGGTCTTTTAATGTCTCAGATAAAATATGCATTGGATCTACCTGCAAAAACTAATCTGGTGGGCATTAAACCTTGTAATACACCATGTCCTGCTTCCTTTAAGTTGAGTGCTACTGATGGAACTCCACTCTCTAATCCAATTGAATTCAAGTCCATAATTGGATCCTTACAGTATTTAACATGGAAAAGCATGAAATATGCTTTGCAGTTAATTAGATTTGCACGTTCATGTAATCTCCCACTGATTCACATCTAACTGCAACAAAGAGAGTTCTGAGATATGTCAAGAGTACCCTTGATTATGGTCTTCTATTTACAAAGGGACTTACTGCATTATATAGCTTTTCTGATGCAGACTGGGCTGGTTATCTTGATGACAAAAGATCAACCAGTGGATACTGCATTTTCTTTGGTAATAATCCTATAAGTTGGTCTGCTAAGAAGCAAGCTACTATTTCAAGGTCAAGCACAGAAACTGAATACAAGGCACTAGCTTCTACAACAACTGAAGTGGTCTCGTTATGTCATTTACTTAAGGATCTTCATATTTTCTTATCATTTTTCTCCTACTATTGTTTGTGACAACAAGAGCTCAATAGCTCTGGCTTCAAATTCAGTGTTTCATAACAGAATGAAACATATGGCCTTGGACTTTCATTTTATTAGAAAACTTGTTCAGTCAAAGTCATTGCACGTACATTATATTTCCATGTTGCATCAAGTAGCTGATACTTTTACAAAGGTTCTTGCTTCCCCAAGATTTGATTTTTTTGAAGAACAAATTGAAGGTTCTTCCTACCCCTTTAATTTGAAGGAGGGTAGTAACACTAACACTATGTTTTCTTACACTCTCCTTACACTCTACTACACATTTTTACTCTTAAGTTATGGCAACTATTATCTGTTTGTTCTACCGTTACTGTTAATAAATTTTGTTAGTGTCTATAATACCTTTATATAGTGTTTGTAAAACATTCTTTATCTTCAATGAAAATATCTCTTCTGCTAGTGTAACTACTTTGGACCCATCAGATGTGCCAAGCCATGGTGCATATAATCCTTTTTATTTTTCAACATAAGTGTCCCAATTTTTTTGGAAGCCTTATATAGGGGCTCTAATATCAATAGAGGGGCTCCTCTATGAGGCGAGGTGAACCAATTTTCCGTTAAGGGATGTCCTAGGAGTAAAGTTAAATGTCCATTTTACCTTTTATCCAATAAAAAAAAGATAAATTTGTCCTTCAATTAAAATCTTTCCATCTCTTCCATATCTTCTCCTTCTCCATTTTAATCAAATTTCTCCATCGAATCAAAATTTTATCGCCGATTAAACTCCCAATTTCGTGATGAAGAATACTAATAAATGTGTAGAAAGTAGTAGTGATGACAATCCGGATAAAACTAAATTACACTAACTAATTTGATGCAATCACGATTTGAAAGATTGATTTTTTTTTGTTCAGAGAAACTTACGGTTGGGTTTCATGTCGAACCCAACCGTAACACCAAGAACACCGAAGAACACCATTTTTGCCCAGATTTACGGTTGGGTTTTCAAACCCAACCGTAACTAATTTGTTCTTCATATTACGGTTGGGTTATTAAAAAAACTCAACCGTAACTTCAAATGTAGGAGATGAAGATTCAATTAAGATTTACGGTTGGGTTTTAAGCCAAAACCCAACCTTAACTAATTTTTAAACCTCAATCGTAAAATTAAATAAATAGATTTTAAGATTTTTCATTTCTATCTTGTAGAAAATTGAAAGACGAAGTTAACCAAAAAAAAATGAGGTCAATCGGACAGCGTATGAAGGAGTTATGATCAAAACGATAAAATGTAAGAAATATTTACGGTTGGGTTCGCCAATAAACCCAACCGTAAATTTGGGCTCAATGAAGCCCAAAAATCTCAAAAATCTCCAAGATAACAAAAATCATGGATTGAGCTACACGTCTTGCACTCCAATACCCAGTGTATTAACAGATATTACTTTCATTTCTTTCTTTTTTTTTTGAAAAAACATGAAATAATATTGTTAAACTAGAAAAAAATTATGCGCGAATATATTGTATCCATTCAATCTTTTAGTATAAAAACCGGTACTAATAGTTTATTATACTTTAGCTGATCTGTATTACCTCCTCTATTAAGTGAAAATGGATAAAATCTCGAAGTTAATTATTCCATTCATTTACCAGTTAGCTGACTTAACAGCAGGATACAACGTCATTGATTGCCATACCTGTATTATGGGCTGTTGTTATTCGTTTGGTCCAACATGGGTTGTTTTATATTTTTTCATTTTCTTTTTTGATAAGATTCTCTGCGTGTTTGTTTTTTCAAAAAATAATAATAATTTAACTAAGTTTTTGAAAATTGTATATCTTTTCCAGATTTCTTGCCAAGATTGGGGTTGCAATTTGTTCTTCCCAGTTTAATAACATTATACAACCAACAGCTGGTGTGCAGTACTTCCCTGCAACTACTATTCTTCTTCTTCATCTTCAACTGCTGACTGAATTATCTTTTATCAACTACTCAAACTCAGACCTTAAATAGAGTTGGATATGAAGATCAGAGTTACGAGTTAGCTTTCTTCTTCTTCTTCTTTTTCAATTTCTCTTCTGAAAATCAGAAGAATGAGTTACACAGAATTAAGCGACAAACCAGCGAAGAAGGCACCGGAACCACCAGGTGCGTGGCCAATCATAGGTCATCTCCCACTCCTTCGTCGTGGGAATACTCCGGCTTATGTAACGCTGGGAGCCTTGGCTGATAAGCATGGACCGGCTTTTATCATCCGGATTGGTTTAAATCGAGCACTTGTGGTCAGTTCTTGGGAGGTAGCAAAAGAATGTTATACTACTAATGATGAAATCTTTTCTTCACGTCCTTCAACCGCAGGTCCAAGACTTATGTGTTATGATCAGACCATGTTTGGGTTTGCTCCTTATGGGGAGTATTGGCGTGAGCTTCGCAAGATTGCGAACCATGAGCTATCGAGCAGTAGGCTTCAGTTGGTACAACATATGTGGGATTCTGAGATTAACACATCTGTTAAGGAATTACATGAGTTATATCTGAATAAACCAGAAGCTGGAGGTGATAATGGGGTATCAGTCGATTTGAGAAGATGGTTTGCGAGTTTGTCATTAAACATATTCGTTAAGTTTGCTGTTGGGAGTACAAGTGGTTTGCCTGCTGCTGCTGCTGCTTCTGAAGGTGGTGGTGATAAAGGTAAAAGTATCGCAGGGCTGTACCCGAAACCGATTGGAGAATTTTTCAGGTTAATGGGTGTGTCTGCTCTTTCGGACGCTTTACCGTTTTTGAGAGGGTGGTTAGATATTGGTGGGTTTGAGAAAGAAATGAAGGTAAATGGAAAAGCACTCGACGCTATGATGGAGAAATGGTTACAAGAACATAAATCAAGGAACAAGAGCTCTACAGAACCAGGTGATGAACAGGATTTCATGGCTGTGATGATGTCCATACTTCTTGGCGATAACAACAAAATTGGGAAACTATCAAAACCTCAAGTAGACGATGACACAATAAGCAAATCCTCTAGCCTGGTAAGTAGTCCCTCAGTTTTATTTTAAGAATGTCAATGGAGTGCTCGTTTATATTTTAACAAATTAACAATGTTGTTTATTTTCTAACGTATGGCCTTGCAGGCGCTAATCTTAGGTGGGAGTGATGCAACAATGGTCAACTTAGTTTGGGCTGTATCATTACTTCTCAATAATCAATCAAAACTGATAAAGGCGCGAGAGGAGTTGGACAACCAAGTAGGCAAAGAAAGACAAGTGCAGGAATCGGATATCAAGGACCTTCCATACCTCCGAGCTATTATCAAGGAAACATTGCGTTTGTATGCAGTGCCTCTGTTACCTCCACGCCAATCTACTGAGGATTGCGTCGTAGCTGGCTACTTCATCCCTGCAGGGACGCGTTTAATTGTGCA
>JAJJMC010021090.1:0-52360 GCA_023531435.1 Papaver californicum | reverse complement strand
GGAGTCACTAACTCATAGATAACTAACTTAAGCCTAATACTAATGACTATGTAGTCCACGATAAGGGGTTTTACAGAACTAGACTCTATAAACCTGTAGGAATGTCACGCGAAAGACCGCATGGCAACACTAGCGAAACACTAGGAAGCTCGCATCTTACACCCGTGAGCTCAAAATATTAATAATCCTTTCTCGACATCCCGGAAAAACTGACAAAACACTCCCATATATACAAATGACCGTGTGATTAGGGGTTGCTCGGCGATTAATAGGGAGTCAATACATCGGTGTAGACTTGAGGGTATCCTTTATTCCACAGCCCTGGGACTATTTACAACTAGCCAATTAATCATTCTCATATATATTAACGATGCAGTTATCGATTCTCTTGAGAGGCTATAATTACTAACTTTTAACTCATTGTTACCGGATATTTTTGTAAGTTTTGATCTTTCTGAATCTGGGATTATAAATCAGTTGCGTCGAAAAAAGTAGCAGCAAATGACAAATGTGTAGCGTAAGAGCTCTTTTATATGCTTGGCCGATGTACTCAAGTGAAATAGATGATGAGTGTGCATGAAAAAACCAGTAATACAGTTGTTGGAATGCAGAGCCGGAACCAAAAAGAAAATATAGGGACAAAAGATTATAAGGGCAGGCAAAAATATACTTGAAAAGGTAAAATTGGGCTTAAGATGTAGATAAATAGGTTTAGGAGTCAGTCCAGCACGGTAGGAAACTGCCTACCCTTGCCATGGGCTAGCTCCTCCACTGTTGGAATGTATCAACTAAATTTTATTATACTCATCTTCTATGGAGTTTCTGAGTTTGGGCATGATTGACCTTCAAGGGGTAAATGTAATCATTATGGTTATCCGCGGTGGAATTCGGCCAAGTAACTTGTGACTCGGGGTGTTTACTAAACGACCATTTTAAAATTATTGGCTAAGGCTATAACCAATTTGTCTGGGAAAATCATCACGAGTTTTCCCGAGGTATATCTTGGGCGTGATTCTAGTAATTTAGATTCATTGATATCAACACTCAATTAGGATTATATAATAATACACATTAAGAAAAATGATAGAAATGTCCTAATTTGGGATCATGTTGGACCTCTGCTCCGGATTTTCAAAATTAATATAAATGTCTTAATCCGTTAGATTTTTCGTTAACTATGAGCATACAAATTGTTACGTGTAAAAAATGACGAAAATATCCCTCTATAATATTTTTTGATTTTTTTTGTACATTTATAAAAGAAAATGTACATTTATAAATTTTTTTGTACTTTTATATAAAAAACTATTATAAATGTACAAAAAAAAATATTATAAAAGTACAGAAAAAATATTTTCAAAAATATTATAAATGTAATAATTATAGAGGGGTATTTTTGTCATTTTTCACAGTGTCAATTCACATGCTCATATTTAACGGAAAATCTAACAGATTGGGACATTTCTATTAATTTTAAAATCCCAAGGCAGAAATCCAACATGACCTTTCAAATTGGAGTATTTTTGATATTATCCCTAACATTAACGGTTGTAGGATTTAAGAGTTAGGGTTTTATGAATCATAAAATCAACAGCATGGTTTTAGTTATGGGTTTAATAAATAATTAGGGGCTTATTTTTCATGGCATCTTCCTCTACAGAGTTTTGACCATAAAAATGCTATTCTAAAATGCATAGGACCTCGACAAACATTGTTTCATCATTTCGGATTCTTAGTAAGTTAGGGGTTTGAGTTATGTATCAAATTAACAAGATTGTTATAGGAAGTTGCCAATTTATTTGAGAGTACCAAAACCCATATACAATGAAACATAGCTAAAGTATTGGATTGACGCATCCTAAGTAAATTAGTTTTTTGGTTAACATGTTAGTTATTTTTGTTTGTCCTATAAAAACATCGAATAAGTAGATTTATAGATATAAAGACATGTTAGTTATTTTTGTTTGTCCTAATAAAAACATTAAATACGTAGATTTATACGTATTCAGTTTGCCTATCCACCCATCCGCCCATCTATAAATATTAAATTTACAGATGATGAATTGAACACAAATACAAATTTAACATCCGTTATTTTAATAAATTAGATTTAGATGACACTAGATTTACCCCTAATCTAAGAGTTTAAGACTCGCATAGAACTTGTGACAAACAAAACTCGTCTTCCATCTTAATAAAGATCAATGGGTAACCACAGACACCATGGAACATTGTCAGAATAACAATCCAACCACAACATGAATTCACATGGGCTTACATAGTAATGTGACCCACTTGTCAACAACCACGCTCACACCAAATATCAAGTAATGAAAGAATTGATTATTTATGCAAAATGTTTTGGAATGTTCATAGACAAGTGGAGCAAATTATATCATATTGTCTCATTGTTTGTCCCCACATAGTGACATTTTTTTGGCCCCCTTTCATCTGCATTTACGTCTCTGCTATTGCCCTAATTACATTTTTTATATTATCTACCTTTACTTTGGTCATTTTTAGTGATTTTTGGCTTTGTCTCTGATTATATCGCTATACTTATCATATTACTTTTGACGTTGAGGGAAAACGGACTACATAGAGTTAATAGCCCAATGTTAATGTTTTCGGTGCGTTGATGGCCAAGAAAACATGTTAAAAAGCTTGATATGATATTTGCATAAAAAACATGACAATTTAAAAAATTTATGTATTTATTTTTGTAATTTTACGTTTATGGTAGTCTATTATTTGTTATCAAACAGTATAACGACTAACCATTTTTATATAAATAACGATTATAATCTGTAAAATAAAATTTTATTTAAATTAACTAAAATTATTGTATGTCATTCATATTTTATAATAGACGCTGCGAAATCAAAAATACTACGAGATCATGATTAAATTTTATTCAAGCAGCCCATTTCGTTAGGTTCAAGCCCAACTACTATTTAGACAAAAGCCTAGTTTTTTTTGTTAAAACGTGGTGATATCTTATTGGCTACACCATAGGTTGTCCTGATATGTCCTACTAATTGGGACCCATCATTAACCTTTGACCGAGTCTATAAAACTAAAATTCAATTTTTCATTTTCATTTTCATTTCATTTTTTCTTTCTTCTTCAGAAATCCGTGTCCAGAGAGTGTGAAATTTGAAAACCCTAATTATAGATCCGGCCATGGCTTCAACTAAGGAACGTGAGAACTTCGTTTACGTTGCAAAACTCGCTGAACAAGCTGAACGTTATGATGGTTAGGGTTTCATTTTCTAGATCTTTGATTTTGATTTTGAGTTTGATTTAGGTTTTGATTCTTGATTTTGAGTTTGATGATGATTTGTTTTTGTGTGTTTTTTATGATTAGAAATGGTGGATTCGATGAAAAATGTGGCGAAACTTGGTGTGGAATTGTCTGTGGAAGAGAGGAATCTTCTGTCTGTTGGTTATAAGAATGTGGTCGGAGCTCGTAGGGCTTCATGGAGAATCTTATCTTCGATTGAACAAAAAGAAGAATCTAAAGGTAATGAACAGAATGTGAAAAGGATCAAGGAGTATAGACAGAAAGTTGAATCGGAGCTGTCGAAAATCTGTAGTGATATTATGGCTGTTATCGATGAGCATCTCATTCCTTCATCTTCACCTGGTGAATCTAACGTATTTTACTTGAAGATGTAAGAAATCTCTTGGTTTTTTCTTTCTTTCTTTCTTTATTTTATTGTGTGTTTTGTTCTTAGGGTTTTGAGTGTTTTTTTTTTTTTTTGGGTGGGGGTGGGGGTGGGGGTGGGGTGCAGGAAAGGTGATTACTACCGTTATTTGTCAGAGTTTAAGACTGGTAATGACAGGAAAGAGGCATCTGATCAGTCCTTGAAAGCATATGAGGTAATTTTATTTTCCTACATAGCCGGTGCTACCGCATTTACTTTGTTTGTTTCTTTGAATTTCAGATCCGACTTTTAATCCTTCTATTTGAAATAGTTCTACAAACATACGCAACATTTTGATCAATTTGGTTGATGGTTTGATTAAGTGTACATTTTGTTGACTAGTGTTTTAATTGATGCTTTGCGCTCAATGTTTTGGTATATTTGGATGCATAGCATACTGAACCGTAGTTTATTCTTCTTGATATGATGTTTATATGAACGGTAAGATATTTATTCTTCTAACTTCAATGCACTTGTAGATGTGTGGATGGCTAGATTTTTAGGAAGCTTCAACATTTAGAACATTTTTATCTAAGATTCTTGACAATTTATTTGGTTGATGGCTTGATTCTTGCGTAGCAAAGTGTCCTTCAGTCGCCTAGTGTTTTATTGATGCTTTCTTTGGATTGTTTTCTTATATTTGGATGAATAGTATACTGGATTAAAATTTATCCTACTTGCCATGATGAAGGATAAGAGCCTAAGACATTTGCTCTTCTAATCATAATGCATATGTAAGTGTGTAGGCTAGATTCTTGGGAAGGTTCAGTTGTGATAGTAGCTGTGGACTGTAGTTTGTTTTCAGCTTAGTCGTATGTTTTTTCTTTATACTCTAAATACGCTTATTATTTTCATTTTCTGTTATTTCTTGGAGGTTGCGGCAGTGTCTCGCAAAGTTTCTGTTAGAACTGTTCAATACCTGTCCAAAATGTTCAAAAATGGAGCTATTGAAGATTTTATTGAACTCCTGCAGGAAAGAGCTTTGATCAATTAAGTGTTCAAGTCACCTTTTAATGGACACATGAAATCTTACTCCAAGTTAATCATTATCTAAGCACTAACTGAGACAGTCCTTTTTTTCCCCTGCTGGGTTCAGATAGTAGACTGAAGCCATACCACATGTGTCAATTAGCTATGGAGTCCAATGCTTAGTGATTCTGATAATTGACCCAAGAGAAGGTTTAGAAGCTGACTTTTTCTTGTTTTGATTACTGTGTGTTTTTCAATATATCAGTTGGCCAAGATAGTGGAGACCTTTACCAATACAACTGGTTCATTATTCATTATTAAGTTAACAAGACGGTCACCTTTAATGTGCTCCACAGGTTTTACGGCTGTTTTGCATTTGTTTTCAGTTTTTTTCCCATTTTCTAGGACTGCTAGTTTACTGAATACCAGAACCAGATTATGGTTACCAACATTCTGTTGAGAAAGTTGAGGCAGTGAGATATTTGTCAATAGTTAGTTATGGGCTACATTTTTCCCTGTTAAAACCTCTAGTGTAGTTATGAATGCTTCCTTTGATGTACTTACATCGTGTACATGGTTGTGCAATGTCTGATTCAGTTGGCTTCCACTGCTGCCGAGGCTGATCTATCTCCCACCCATCCTATTCGATTGGGGTTGGCATTGAACTTCTCGGTATTCTATTATGAGATAATGAACTCCCCTGAAAGGTATGCAGCTAACACTTGTTCGTTTGCAGATAACAGTCTTTGATAGTATTAGTTCTGAAGTTTTTGTTCAAAATTTCCTTGTAACTGAACTTGTGGATTTTTTTTTTCAGGGCCTGCCACCTTGCCAAGAGTGCTTTTGATGAAGCTATAACAGAGCTGGATACCCTGAGTGAAGAATCTTATAAGGACAGTACTTTGATTATGCAACTCTTGAGGGATAACCTTACCTTGTGGACTTCTGACATTCCCGAAGATGGAGGTAAATGCACAGATATACTTTTAAGTTGAATGTTATGGTTTGGCAGTCATTCAATTGTCATATTCTTGGTCATCCCCAATTGTCTATTTGCATTAACAGGTCCTGCATATCTAATTGTCATCATCTATATGATGAAACCCTCTTGGAATGTTAAAAATAAATCATATGGCTTTATCAATCTGTCCTTTGGTTTGTTTCCCTTTAAATTGTTACCTCATTCATATCCCTTTCTGCTTATCTAGTAGCATAGGTGATTACTGATTGGTCATTTTGGTATTTCCTTCTTGTAGCTACTTTATATTACTCTTTCATCCATCTTAGTTTGTTGCTTGATTGGCATAGGCAACTAAGTGTGACCTACAGTTCTATTCCCAACCATTTGCCAGTAGTTTCTGCAGTAAATTAAAATATAATGGTGTCATTAGTCCAGTTCTAAGTAAGCACTAAGTCTTGAATAGCCCCAATACTGTGGTTTATTGTTTACTTTACAACAACCCGTCTCCCTCTCCTGTCGTTGTGAATAGGCTTATCTCTTTGTTATCCATCTTGTCCTTGTATTCTATCAATTGCGGTTTATGCGAGTCATTTTTGCCTCTGTTTTATGCTTTTGTAGTTAAATATGCATCATTATGTACTTTTGCAGATGAAGCTCAGAGAATGGAAAGCACTGCTAAGACAGCTGCTGGGGAAGATGCAGAGGTTTGTTCACTGATGCTTCTTTTCGCCTATCTATCTGATTGAGCACCTGAATATATCTGAATAAGCAGAAAAGTTAACATGTAATCATCTTTCTTTTCAGTGAAAAATGGAGATGGACAGAAAGAAAGAAGGTCGATGTCATCGTATCTACATATTTGGTCTTTAGTTGGAAGATAAAAGATTTGTGAACATCTATCCTCCAATTGCTATCCTCCTTATTTGTGTTTAATGATTTTAGAGTATTAATCATCATTCATGTTTGGACATATATACATGGTCGGTCCTGTAACTCTTGCCTGCATAGCCTATTTTGTCCCATCGTCTCTTGTATTGGAGAAATGGAATTGTTGCTTTACAAGGTTTTCTTCTTTTTTTTTTCATGGAAAATGCAATGAAGTTCGGATGGACGACTCCTTAAGTAGATCTAATATAGTGTTGCTTTTGTTATCATGTGCTACTGTTTAGTTTTATTACAATTCATTTATTTAATTTCGGTCTTCAAAATGTCTAAAAGTTTGTCTTGCAAGTAACAAATTTCTGCCATATATTTAATTTCGGTCTTTAAATCTTTTAACCCTAACCGTAAATCTTTTAACCCCAACCGTAAAATTAAAATTAGTAAAGTATATTTTAAAATTTTTTCATTTCTATCTTGTAGAGAATTGAAAGACGAAGCCAACGTAAAAAAAAAGGTTAATCGGACATCGTAAAATATTCAGGAAGATTTACGGTTGGGTTGACCTAACCGTAAATCTGACACAAAAATGAAACCAAAATACCTAGATTTACGATTGGATTTATCGTAAAACTTCCTGGATACTTTTTGTATGTCATTATTTTGATCATAACTCCTTCATACGATATCCGATTGATCTCATTTTTTTTTGGATTGGCTTCGTCTTTCAATTCTCTACAAGATAAAAATGAAAAAAATCTTAAAATCTATTCATCTAATTTTACGTTTGGGGTTTGAAGATTAGTTACAGCTGGGTTCTATGCTAAAACCCAACCGTAAAATTTGTACGAGTGATTGTTTGTTACGGTTGGGTTTAAGTGCAAACGTTTTTACGGTTGAGTTTTTCAATCGAACCCAACCGTAAATTTTTTTGTAACCCAAATTCTTCATTAGTTTATTTAGTTTTATCCGGATTGTCATCACTAATACTTTGTACACCTTTAGTAGGATTCTTCATCACGAAATTTAGAGTTTAATCGACGACGAAATTTTGATTCGATGAAGAAATTCAATTAAAATGGAGAAGGAGGAGATATGGAGGGAAAGGGAAAAGTTTAATTAAAGGGCAAATTAGTCTTTTTATTTTGATAAAGGGTAATATGGATATTTGACTTTGTCTTTAGGACACCCTTAAATGCAATTTAGATCACCCTACCTCATATTGGAGCCCCTCTACAAGTGAAAAAACCCCTAAATTAGCCTTCTTTCCTTTTATCCGTCACAAACTCATGTGTACATGAGTTTGTGACAGATCGATGTGTGAAAACCTATATTCGGCTGGATGTTTAATCCCTTGGATGACATTATAACTTTTTCTTCTTGTTTGAACGGGAAGAATTTATATTAAAAAAAAATAGTCAAATCACGTTATTTACATGTCAGCCGTGAGTTTGACCATGGATTTAATGGGTGGCTGAACAGAATTATTATTAGAATCAAGTGATGGCCAATGTCTTGTAGGTGTCACTGTGTATCATCGACCTAAGTTTGAAATTCGGCAGCTTTGGGGTGGGAAAAAAAAGAGATAGCTCCTCCCTTACTAAAGCTAGATTTGTATTTCTTTTTTGGTTGCAAACCCTAAACTTGGAGAACATGATTTGAGAATTTTGGGGAACTTCTAATTGAACAGGTTCTCTATATTTACATGTGAAAGAGAGTTTAGGGTTTGTGCAATAGCAACGAAGAACAAACTTTTATGTATGAAACTCGTTAAAGGTCTGTGGTTAAACGAGTCGAAGAAGATGAATTTTGTGTTCTCTCCATTCTCAATCGACAATGCTTTAGGTATAGTAGCTTCAGGAGCAAGAGGTGAAACCTCAAAACAGATACTAGGATTCCTCAACTCTAAAAGCCTCGACCATCTAAACTAATTGAATCGTTATGCGAAGCACGAATTGGACCAAAACTTTCTTTTGCTAGTGGTGTTTGGGTTGAAAAATCGTGTCCTATGAAACCTTCATTCAAAGAAGTTGCAGCCACAGTATACAAAGCAAAAGCCAAAATTTTTTGAGATTAGTTCCACATTGTATGGAAAATTAAAGATCTTACAGTTTATAGGTCTTGAACAACCCTAACCTTGTAAGTCGGTTTTCGAGATTAGTTAGGCCCATAAACTTTAATTTGGTATCAGAGTTAGGCACAGGCCTGTACGTGTGGTGTAGGCCGAATTACTGGCCATCTGTGACCGAACAAACTAAAGATCCTACAGTCTAATACATTACTTTTTTAGGATTCGGATGAAGGCTAACCCAGTGGTTGGTCTTATTTTTGAAAACTCATTTTAATTACATTAATAAGTATTCTCGTCTTTTCGGACCTCTTTCAAGTACTAAAGATAGATATTCTAGATTTTTCTTTTGAGAGTTCGAGTTCTAATTAAATAACCCACTTCTTTTTTGGTGGATAGGTTACAGGTCGAGGTAGTACAGACTCAAAAAATGTAAATTGGGGATAGAACCCTAGGGTTGTTAGATGTAAGTGTTTCTCTCGATTCAATGCACTGAATGAACACCCAGAAATGTTCGTGGTTCAAGTTTTTCAATGTATATAATTTTACCTGAGAAACGAGATGGGCTTTGTGAACTTATAGCAGATGTGAGTTCTGATCCCGCTGGCTTTCTGCAAAGATATGTCCCAGTAAATCAGAGTTTGAAGCGAACAAGAGAATTTAAGGTTCCGAAATTCAAAATATGTTTTGATTTTGAAGCATCAAGAGTACTCAAGGATTTGGGTATAGTTTTACCTTTTGATGAATCCAAAGCAGAGCTGACAGAGATGGTGAATATTGATGGTACTACTAAATATATTGTTTTTTAGTAAGCTTCACGTTGATCAAGTTATCCACAAATGTTTTGTCGAAGTTGATGAACAAGGAACTGAAGATGCTGCTGCTACTGCTACTGCTATATTTGGGGGTGGGTATGCTTGTGCTTATCCTTCTCCTCGTGTTGATTTTGTGGCAGATCATCTTTTCATGTTCATTATAAGAGAGGAGCAAAGTGGTGTGGTGCTGTTCATAGGGCATGTCCTTAATCCTTTGGCAAATTAGTATGATGATGACGTTGGATTATGCTCTCTTTCTAGTTTCATTCGGTAAGTAATTTAGAAGATTCAAGTTTTGATTTTATGTTAATGATTTTAGTCAGTTGAAGTTTCTCTTATGTTTGATTATAACTTTGTATGGTTCATACTTTATCATTATTCCGGAGCCAGCAGTTTGTTATCCAAAACTCAAAATACTTATATATTTTGGTGCTCGAAAATTGCATGAATGCTTACGTTCGTTGTGTGAAGGATAATAGTTCCACATTGCTAATATCCCTATAATAAACTTAAAATATAATATGGAAGGGCCCCTCCACTCATTGCCAATTGGTTTTGAGTTGGATGCCCGTAGACTTTAACATGGTATCAGAGCCAGACCCATACGAGAGTAAGCCCAACGGCTACCCGTACATACAATGGTCCACGTGTTAAAGGCCCACAGAGAGTGCCCTACACGTGAAGGATAATAGTTCCACATTGCTAATATCCCTATAATAAACTTAAAATATAATATAGAAGGACCACTCCACTCACTGCCAATTGGTTTTGAGTTGGATGCCCGCAGACTTTAACACGTTGCCATCGTATGTACAGTTGCCTAACGCGAAATGTTCACAACGTCGAGTGAACATTTTGTTGGTGATGGGAATGCCGAAGACTTTTTTTGATTGTGAGTATTTGATGAGTTTTAACCCGTCTCATGCATAAAATCGATCATATTCGGAGTTTCACACATTGATCAAAGTAAGGTTTTCATATCATTGATTTCCTTTTACTTGTAAATCAATGATAAACCCTACTTGCAAGTGTGCAGGCACTGCAACCCGTCTCCCTCCTCTGTTGTTGTGGATAGGCTTATCTCTTTGTTTCCTATTCCATCTTGTCCTAGTATTCTCAATGGGATCAATTGCGGTTTATGCGAGTCATTTTTTCCTCATTGTATTATGCTCTAGTGGTTAAATATGCATCATTATGTGCTTAGCCTATTTTGTTCCATTGTCTTTAGTCTTTGGGCAAATGGAATTGTTGCTTTTTTTTTTTTCCTTGATGTTTTAGTTATTTTCAAATTCGTCTGTCTAATTTTGGTCTTGTAGTAGGGGCATCACACTTCGAACTGTGCCCACCTGCAAAGATCTCGAGTGAATGATGCACATAAGGTGTTCAACCGAGATCCCAAGTGATAATGGGGTTATCCAAGTGGCTCGTTCAACCTCTGGCCAGGCTGAGAGGAATCTCAGTGCAATCAACTTGAGAGGAACATCTCGGCTATCGCCGTTCTAGGTGAAACGTTTGTTGCAGCTTCTGTGCCACTATAATGCTTCTAACATTCCACACTTGCTGGCCACAAAAAAATACAGAATATGTATCACTTTTTGTTGTTGTGGCTAGCATTCTGTGAACTCTCTCATTCTGGGCTACATTCTTTCGTGCAAGGACATGAACTTTCTTAGCTAATGAGATTACTTTCACATTTAAACACACCAGGAGAATATGAAATCAACTATTTCATGCAAGGAGAATTTCTTATAAAAACCAGCAATAAAAATTTCAAAAAAATCATCTGCAGCTCTCACTTGGGATCTAAGAGCATCATCATCTTTAACCCCCCATTTATCCATACATATCCTCAAACCAACAAGATTTTTTGGAACATAAATTTGTTCATCATTTTCATCATCATCTATGTCACTATCTTCAGAACAATCTTGATCATTGAGGAGGGGCTCTTTAAGTTTCTTCATTGGGCTATCAGGATCTAGCTCTTTTTTCTTAGTTATACGTACAATATCTGGATGTCCGCGGAACAGTATTTCTTTAAGTGCGAGCATAGTGCTGACTTTGTGTGCTAATTCATCATCATCTTCTTGTGGTTGTTGTTTTTGCTGGGGCTGAATGCTCTTGAAATTCCCAAATCATTTACATCCAAAGATTTCATGACATATATTTGATGGCAGTGCAATTTTTTCAATTGTTCCCAGTAATACTGATAGGATCCGACACCGGAATTAGGGATCCTAATTCTCTCGGCACAGCGTATTGAAATCCATGGGACTAACTCCCTTGGTTTCCTCAAAGGATGAGCCACTTCTTGTTTGTCCTCAATTCATTGCTGAATTGGAACTTACCCCTGAAGGCATTATGGTCTAAGTTTACTCAAACTGTATTATCAAATTATGAATATATAAGAATTTATGTATGTCTGATTACATTTTCTTTTTTTTTTCTTAATTATCTCCTTAGTGAAAAGTAGACAATCATCTGCGAACAAGAGATGAGAAACGGGTAGACAAATATAGCTCAACAAATGCCTTTTGTCTTCTCATCAACCAACAATATTTCCTTGTGTACAGTTTCAGGTTTTTCTTGCTTCCAATAAACAGAAGCACCGGGAACATGCAAAACACCACCATCACCACCATGTTCTCCCTTCATAACATTTGGTTTCAAGTCGATCGTAAACGTTATCTTTGGAACAGGTGGGGAATCATCATCAAGCTCATTCAAGACAATTTTCAAGTGAGAGAGCAATTTTTCAACAAGTTGTCGCCCGAAATCTTCTCGAACTACAACTCGAAGGATGATGACATGCTCAGCATTTGGTGGCATGTTGTAGGCTGGTATGATCCATCCGTAGTGTCTTAAAGCCTTTGATAATTTGTATGCTAACCCTTGTTTGGCCTTGTCCTTGAATGCAAAGGCAACCAAAGGTAACCCTTTTTCTTTGGAGACTATATCAAAACAACCCGTTTTTTCTAGTCCTTGCCGTAGTTGTCTCGCACTCTCCATGCAATTTTGCATTACATTTTTGTACCCCTATAAATGAAGAAGATCAATATTTAGCAATGTCTAGTTAAGAAAAATTAAGAATATCTACTACACCATCATTACCTCGAAGCCCATTCGTAGGAACTGATAATATTGTGCAATGATCTGACTAGATCCTGCAATCAAAAACTCGAGTTATATAGAATTTGATCCGTCGAAGAAACAAAAGAATATAAAAACTTGACATGATGTGATTATCAAACCTTTGGAGAAGTTTAAAGTGAAGGTGGGTTGGTCAGCACCCAAGTAGTTTATATGGAAGATGAGTTCTTCAGGTAAATCTTGTTTGCTCCTCCAAATGACCCAACCAACACCAGCATAGACAAGACCATACTTGTGACCGCTCACATTAATACTCTTCACTAATGGTAATCTAAAATCCCATACAAGCTCTGGGTACAGAAATGGTGCTACAAATCCACCACTTGCTGCATCCACATGAATTGGTGTATCCCATCTAAGCATAACATAAAGACAAACCGAAAAATGAAATCAGTACATATAAACCGCGATCTTATGTTCACGAATATGGTAATATGTCATGAAATGTATATTAGTAGTTTTTTACCCGGTTGTCTTGTTTTTTTGTTCAAGAAGATCCTTCAAAAGCTTAACATCTTCGAATTCACCGTTATAGGTGGAGCCTAGAATTGCAGCAACACATATTGTGTTTTCATCCACCATTTCCAAAGCTTTCATTGGATCCATCACATAATATCCTTCCACCACTTTCACTTCTTTCAGTTCCACCTCAAAATATCTTGCAAATTTTTCCCAACAGACCTGTAATTTTGTACATATATACTTCGTGTAAAGTTCTTGGAGGCACTGATTAATAATTTGATACGACGCGCTGGTCTCTTAGACCCGACTAGAAAACCTGCAGAAATACCTGAACGTTGGAACCAGTAACAATATTTGGTCTGTCACATGATTTTCCCTCGGCCTTTCTCTTGTTCTGCCATTTTTTCTTGAATGCCAAGCCAGCCAACATTATAGCCTCTGATGAACCCACGGTTCCCACCCCAACTGCTGCTTCAGTTTCATCGACAGGGGCATTGAATAAGTGTGCGATCATATTTACACACCGGTTCTGAAAATTCAAGAAATGTTTCCAGTGTTAATTATCAATGTAAATTGTTCGATAGCTTTAGTATGATTTCATTTACTTTGCAGCGCTGTTTGTCACTAATAAAGGAACTTAACCTGCAATTCAGTTGTAATCGGGTACTCATCCATGTCGACATAGTTTTTGTTCATGCCTTCCATAATCAATTGATCGCATTCGGGTTCCATCCACGTTGTAACAAATGAAGCTAAATTTAGTCTTGGGTTACCATCTAATAGAAGTTCATCGTGTATTATTTGATAAGCTGCCTCTTTCGGAATTGAGCTCTCCCCCATCTTGTATCTGAAAGTTATATACTGTTTTCTTATTAATCATCGCACACAAAAAGACTATCATATTAATCCCATGTACAGTGTTGGTTACACATACCTTGGTAGTGGATCTTGAACATATCGTGAAGCGAAAATCGAATCAATGGTACTAGAAGATCGTAGTTCGGGAGGTTGAACAGTAGAGAGAACCATAGCGTACAGGACAGAGATTTAAACTCGTTGCTGGGAATGCAAACGTGATAGGATGGAAATTTTTGATTAAAAATTATGCATAAGAAGAATAATAATTAGTACGATATTCTGTGTATATATATATAGAAGCATAGGTGATTAGATGAAGAAATGTTTTTTCTCTAAAGAATCCTATTGTTCTTTACTTCGAATTTTAGCTTTTCTTCGTCAGGAGTTTAGGCAAAGTATATTATTGGATTTAGCTGATTAACAAAGCATATATTATTAAATTTATTGGAAAGGTTGTTGGATTATCCTGCACACACGCACACTTATTCTATAGGAATTGGCAACAATATATGGCTCTACACCTGAACCACATGAAGTAAGAAAAAGGGGACATGTACGTGGTTGAGATGAGTTGGGAAGAGTTATTGAAACACTGATTTCATCATAAAAGTTTTGATGTTTGCTGCCTTCTTGCCACGAGGAAAAGCGACACAAAGGGCCGTCTTCTAAGTAGGACGATGACAAAAAAGCGAGTGAGTGATGATATGGTTTCACCAAAATTAGCGACTTGGATAAGTGTCGCCAAAAAGAAGATGATGATGACTGGAAAAGTAGATTATATAAGTGACCCAGTCTCAGTCAGTGGTGAAACTAGAAATGCTGGATACCCCGGGCTTGGCCGGTTTTATTCCCCTGGCTTAAGACTAAAACAAGTATACCATATTTGGGCCCCAATAGAAATGGGTAGTAAGAAAATTCAATCTTGGACCGTTTACCCTGGCTTAAGCTAGAGTAAGTTAGGCTTTACATCCACCCCTGCGCTTAATAGAGTCTTTATCGTGATGTGCAAAACGACAAATATACCGATAAATTTACACATTTATCATGTTCATAATGGGTCAAAATAAAAATATTAACTAGTTTGCCAGTCCGTAAGACTTAGCCAAAGTGACCTTTTCCAGTCTAATTAGGTATTTGTTTGTATGCGCCTATGTCAGTTCTTAAAGTCGGTAAAATACTTTGGCTTAAATTAAATCTCTTAGTCCTTTTTAAGTTTTTATTTTCTTTTCAAATAAGAGGGTAACGGCTACAGAAGAAATGCATTGGAATATGGATTTTCTTCTTCCCACACTCTTAACACAATTTGTCTGTCTGGGTACGAAAACTCACTCCTACGTACCAACTTTCTTAGGACACTACCCTGCCACCAAAAATACAAAAGGACTCACCTTCATCATCCTCCAACTAATTCATCTCATCAATACCAATCTTTGCCCAAATTGCAATGCATCTTGAAAAACTGCGATGCATCTTCTTCTACACTGCCAAATATTCATGGCATCTTGGAATATCCTCCTCTCACAAATACCAGCCATGAAGAAACTCAGCCACTTTAGACTCCCTCATCTTAATTTTTCGACCACTATCCCCAAATTCTCCAGATAAAATGGCCTAGTCACATTACCACCTTGATTTGTTTTCTCTTTTGGTCACCATGTCTCGCAAGAAACGAGTTTATCTATCTCCGAAAACCATAATAATATGGTGTAAATCGCACTACTTCTACAACAAGAAATCACATGTACCGGAGATGTACTACCCCCACTACCAGAAATTCCACTTGTCATAAACCCACACCATGTCTGATGTATTCAACAATAATTTCAACGAGTTGGGTACCTGTGGACACGGGATGGATTTAAATTAACATAGTTAGAGTGCCAAGAGGGCGCCTGGGACCTGAAGGAGGTGGGTTTATATGCAAGGATTTCAGATAACACAACCTTTAGGGATGACCATTGCTTTGATTGCAGAGATATGGTCCATGCTCATATTGGTAGCAAGAATAGCGATATATCGACAACGAACCAATATTTATTTTGAAACAGACTCACAAAACCTGGTTCATTTACTCACCTCCATAGTTGAGCCACCTTGGTATATTTCCGATATTATTATCAAAATCAACGAGCAAATGAGAGAGTTCTTGCACTATACTTCTATAAAGAGAAAAATCAGACGGTAGACGGCCTGGCAAAGCATGCAATGGATGGTAGCATATTAGGATCTTTTAGGACTATAATATGAGAACATGTTGCTCCGAGTTTTAAATCAATGTTTGATAGATGACCCAATGGGAAGAACCTGCGCTCGTGTAATTGCCATCTAGTTTTATAAAAACTCTTTTATGCTGCAATTCAAAATAAATAAATAACCAATAATCCTCTATATGAAGCATATCGTGTGACGGTGTGGGTTTGAGAATATTGTTTTAACCATTCAATCCTTATTTAATATCGTAACATGAAGAAAATCCTCACCATTAATATGATCATATCCATCAAGTAACTAATTACACTCCAAATCTTTTTGATACTGAAATCAAAATAAAATTCTTTGGCATTCAAGGGGCGCATTAATGTACCTAATTAAAACAAAATACGATTCTCTTTATTCATATTGAATTTATTGATTTAGATTTCTTTCTCTCTGCCTTAAACTATATAAATGGCGCAAGCAGATTGAAGCAAAGTAGTGTGATAGTGTCCATATACAGGTTCAATTTGTGTAAGTAGAATCAGCATGAAAAATGTGTTTGTGGATTTAAAACTCGTGTTTGATCCTAAAGATTTTCTTCTTGTTCTTTCATCATGTTCTAAATGGATCATCAAATATTCCTTGAGTCAAAAGTTATTATGGAGACATGTGAAAGTGCATAAACAGACAGAAAGAATACAAAAGGATAGATGTTATATTACATCAAATGATCAAATGGTTTTCAACTATCTCTTGTTCAAGGTTTTTAGTCCCAATTCCAAATCCCAATTACAGATATCAAAGTAATGAACCTTTTTTATTGTCTAGGATGCGTTACACTACCTATACCAGTGATTTATGTGTCTGATTTACCGCTTACACGAGAGCTAATGGATGGTAAGCCAATAAATTTGTCATTGGTGCATACGGATAGAAAGAGTGCCTTAACTATATTGTGGTTAATAAGACAGTCTTCGAATCATTTTCCATCGCTTTCGATGATATCATCTAAGTGGTTTCTGCCAAGAGCTTGCACAATTTATGTTACTTCTTGTTGCTAACTCCTTGTGGTCATAATTTTTGTTTAAAATGCTTTGAAAAGTGGGCAAGAGAAGGAAAAAAATATTCCATGTGTAGCACTTTATTACCTCTGAGTATGAAAAACAATCTGAGGATTAACTCAGCCCTTGTCGTTGCAATATGTATGGCAAAGGTAGCACGAAAAAATGGTTCAAGGAAGACTGCGGAGGGAGTCCATGAATATGTTCAGAACCAGAATAGACCAGAAAAAGCTTATACAACGGAGCGGGCAAAGAGATCTGGAAAGGCCAATGCTTGCAGTGGATTTTGGACCTCTACTGGCTGACAGCCACTCTGAGAGGAATCAGGGAGTCCTAGTAGGAGAATCCTTGGCATAGGAGGATAGATTTGAATGCAGGCGATGGGGAGTCCACTTTCCTCTTGTTGCTGGAATTGCTGGACAGTCAAAGAATGGTTCGCAATCCATTGTTCTATTCTGAGGATATGCTGATGATGAGGACCATGGAGAGTGTTTCCCTCCGTCCCAGAAAAAGTGATACTTTTATTTTTTCAATTTGGTCTATTTTTGTAAAAATCAAAAAGTGAAAGTATCACTTTTCCTGGAACGGGAGTAGTACAAAACAACTAGTGGTTGATGCTAATGGTGGCGATATGGTTCTATGCATGCAAATGGTTGCATTTTTTGGATTGTTCTTGAAGGAGTTGGATTTCCATACCTAGTAGAACTGTACAAAAGCTGCTCAAGATAATCTGGTAGTAAATATTATATTGGATGAAGCCATACTTTGTCATGATTGGCTAGAATCGGTTACACCACCTGTACCAGCGATTTATATGTCTGATTTAACGTTAACTGAGGTCAATAAAACGGTTTGAATCATTTGTCGTGGCTTTTGATGATATCATCCAAGAGGTTTCTGGCAAGAGCTTTGCGCAACTGATTGTGTAACAATAATTCAGCTAAGATGCAACCAACCACCCTCCAAAGATCTGCACTGATGCTGCAGTTACTATCCCTAAAACGAAATTCTGGTGCTTGAACATGAAAGGGACTTCTTCACTAATCATAGTTTCGACTCTGGTGCTTACTGCAACTGTTTTGAAACCACCAATCTTAGTGCTCCTTTGTTGCTGATAAGAAGATTAAACCCATTGATGTTACCATGAACTTCTTCACGGTTATGGAGAATATCATAACCTATTGGATGAACAAAGACTCCAACTTTTGATTGCGACAGAGTCTTCAGGAGCAATGGAGGACAGCCAAGAAGGCCATACTGCAGGAACTGTTGTTCCCAAAGGAACATGGAAGGCAACGTTTTCTTTGGCATCCAAAGGATTGGTATTAACCTGGAAGCAACATCTACACTGTTGCTTCTTTTTTTCTTTTTGAGCAATCAATATTGTTGCTGTTTATCGTGTACTCTACTTTCATTTTATTGATTGCAACAAAGAGCAACTAGCAAAAGAATTGATCTTACAAACAATAGACACCGGATCAACATCCTTATCTTCCTCCATCTAGACACTGATTTCTTCATCTTCATAAATTGTATGTCTGTCATCTTTCTTTGCACTCCGTCACCTCACTGTTAATAGCTCGCCATTATAAAGGCATAGCGCGTTCTAGAAACAATAGTAAAAATCAAGGAGAAAGATGGCATACCACTGGCAAAAAGCATATTTTTAGAGCTTCCAAAGGATATCAATTTTATCCATCATGGAAAGATTATGCTGGAAATCTGCCTGCTGGTCATACAAACCATGGCATATTGGCATGAGCCGCATGACTGCATCGAAAAGAAAGTAAAATAAAATAAAATTGGACCGTACTATTTTAGTTGGAAAAGTCCGGTCCCTAGAGTTGTCTTAACCGATGATAATTAAAAGAAAACTGAAAATTTTAAGATAAAACATTAAATTTTAAAGATCCATTAGCAAATGTCACCATATGTCTATACTCTATAGGCAAACATTGGTTGTAGGCTCTTTGTCGGAATCTTTAACCAAATCAATTTCACTGTGGAAGCCAGTCTTGGAAGGAAAAATTATTAGAGCAAAAATGCTCAACTAAAGGACGTTCAAGTCAGGAATGTCCAATTACCATACATGATCTTTTACTAGAAAACATTATCTCATGAAAGCAAAATAACAAGGCGTTAGGTATATAAAGATTAAATAGAACCAAATTTACCCTGCATAAATTCAAACAACACGAGTCTAATATCTAATGAAAGTTTACTGCCAAAACTGCTTACAACAAAACCTACAATCTATATAATACCAATCTTGTTTGCAACATCTAAAGCATCATAATCTGGAGTTAATCTCACGTAAGCCTTCTTCGTTCCGTCGGGCCTGAAGTCATAGGATATCCAATACAATAGAGTTAGTACATGGGCTATAAGTTTTCAGATAGAATTAAATTCAGAACCATAATCAAGAAAAGATGTAGCTGGTTGCAAATGAGTAGATTAAGTGTTCTTGAAGTCAAAGAACTCGAGAAATATTTTGGAGCTTACCTGATAAGGGTGTTCACTTTCTTAGTCTGGATATCGTACATCTTCTTGACTGCATCCTTAATTTTCTTCTTGTCAGCACGGATATCAACAATGAATACCAGGGTGTTGTTGTCTTCAATCTTCTTCATTGCTGATTCTGTTGTGAGCGGGTATTTCAGAATCTGGTAATGGTCAAGCTTGTTCCTTGGTGGTGCACTAATACGAGGGTACTTGGGTTTCCTCGCTGTCTTCAATGTCTTTGGCCTGTGAAAGGTGACTGACGTACGGATCTTCTTCGCCTTCTTCTTTATCGTTGATGCTCCAGCTTTGACTGCCTTGGCAGCTTTCACAGCCTGTGCCTTTGGGTCGGCCTTCTTTGTTGTAGCAACTACATGACAAGCAGATGATATCACATAGCCAATAAATACCAACAGCATTCAACATAAAGAAACACTCCGTCAATTTATATAAAACATATCAGCATCCAAATCTGACACAAACCCACACATGATTGTTCAACAAAATGCAAGATCAACAAAACAATATACAACTGCAACCCCAAGGAAAACATGCTTCAGTTTGTGCTAAAAATAAACACAAAAACAAACCATTCATAGATCTCAGTGGTCTTTGTGGAGTTACTGATACTGGATTTCTCTCACTGGTTGTGAACTGTGAGGCTGGTTTAGCAAAGGTTTATCAAGTGGGTACATAAATATCATAGATGCTTCAGTTACTTCCTTGGCTAGGCTTCATGAAGAGACCCTCCAAATGCTAAACCCTAGTGCCTGCAGTAAGGTTGCTGATGATAGCTTGGATTCAGTTGGAGTTAACAGTGAAATGCTCAAGGAACTCGATGTTTCAAAGTGTGCTATTTACAGATTTTGTCATTGCATCACTTTCTTGTGCAAGAGCTCAGATTGCAGTTCCTAACCTTGGGTGGTTGATCTCACAAATTATACAAGAATTTGCCTTGTTTTGATTGTTTAGCCTACGATACTAATTCAAGAAACTATGCTTTAAACTGCAAATGGCTATGCAAAGAACTGACTTCTTCAAAGAGTAACTCGTCAAATTATGTTGTTTTAATTCAGTATATTTATCAGACAACGAACTTGCAGTTCACAGAGAGACCTAATTCTGATCATTCTACACACTAATATCTGGAGACAATAAAAATTAAAACTACCCTTCTCACAGTACCTCTCATAGATCAAACTAGGAAAGCTTCATTTGAAATATTCAAACAAACTAAAACAGCAACAACTACAGAAAGATGAACTGACATCCTACACACATTTAGGGTTCATAACATCATCATATCATAACCCCAACATACTCAAACACGAATCTGTCACGAACATTCCCTGAAATCTGATAAAAATTACCTTTAGATGGAGGAGCCATTGTTAGCTACTGAATCTTCTTTCACACTGAAATTAACACCAGAAAAAGATCAGAAATCCTAAAATGAAGAAGGAAATTTCATATAACGAAACCCTAACAGAGAGAGACGAACCTGGTTTTCGATTGATTAGAAGGAAGGAACCGCTACTGGCAGATTGGAGGCCGTAATTATATAATTAGGGTTTTGTAGAGAAAGAGGAGATGAGTAGGGGCATTTATTGTAAATATGACGAGTGTGTTTGGGTGTTGGTCAGGAATATATGTGGTTGCGTGTTAGGGTGAGAGAGTTATTGTGTAAATTTGGTAGATCATTATATGGATATGACTCGGTGTTGACTCTGGTGTTAGCTTTTTTTTCGAAAAAGAAAATAGAAGCCGATTCTTTCAACTAAACTCCTGCCATAATTTTTTTACTCCATTACTGGATGTAAGTAAATCGATAGTTAAATGATGAAATTTTTCAAAAATAAAAAGGAGTTTCTCGCCATTAGCTCTGAGGATCGGGAGAAATATTTAGTCAATTCAGTAAAAATATCTTTTTCTTCTTTCTGGTTTTCTTGTGGTTTAATCTGTGCTAACTCTCAGATTTTATGTTTTAGTATGTTGTTTTTAAAGTATTATGCAATCTAGCCTTTCATATTTCTGGAAGTATCTATGAATATTCATTCATTGTTGACTAAAATTTTTCTTTCTGTCTACAAACTCTGAAGTTTAGTTGCTGAGCTATTCCGGATGTTCATAGTTCATCAATCTCATCCCCTAACCTATCTAGTTTACATGATATTAAGTTTTAAAGCATTAAGCTAATAATCTCAACTTTTTTCTACTTATAACCTGGTTTATTCTTATTAGAGAGTCTTAGTTTAGTCGATTAGAATCAATGATCAATATGTTTGGTGTGGTCAATAGTGGTGTACAACTGTCTACCCTTGTGCGGGTAGAAAAGACGGTCCTTGTTATCTGTAAAGGAATAACGTGTCTTCATTAATAACAGAGACAAACTTCACCTCTCAACATTTTTCAATTCATCTCATTAATATCTCTGTGAACATTTATCATGGTATCAGAGCCAAGTTCAATGGCTATTCCTCTTTTTTGATAAAAATTTCTAAATCAAAATACCAACAATTCTTCTCAAAATCGTTTCATATTTCCATCATTCAAAACATTCGATTAATATTTTCTTGCAGAGATCAAACGAATCAGTCAAAAAATTTCTCAAAATTCTGTTTCGATTAATATCATTTCTGATACAGATTTTAAATCTAGATCTTGTTTTAGTTCTTCAACAATCTATCTGCAAATCAACAAAGAGTGTATAATCATTTTCATGCCTATTACTCGAAGTATGGCAAATAGATTAGAAGCTTGGAATACAAACGATACTACTGCTGAATCTGAGTTTTCATCAACATTCAATCTTCCTTTTCCTAATATCACAAATTTCATTTCTATAAAACTTGTTTCCACAAATTATCTGATATGGAAAGATAAATTTGAGTATGTTCTAATATCAACAGATCTTTTTGGTTATGTAAATGGAGAAGTAGAGGAACCACAATCACAAATTGTTAGAGACGGTGCTTCATCACCCAATCCAAGATGGTTACATTGGAGAAAGACTGATAGGTTTGTGGTTAGTTGTCTCAAGGCAACGTTCTCTGCTACTACTTCCAGTGATGTTCTTGAATTCACATCTGCAAGGGAGATCTGGATGTTTCTTGAAACGACCTTCAAACAACAATTTGCTGCACGCAAAGGAATTCTTCGGAATCAACTGAGTACTATGCTTAAAGGAAATCAATCTATTACTCTTTATCTACATAACATCAAGATGATTTCTGATTCTTTATATGCTATTGGGGAGAAGATTAGTGATTCTGATTTGTCTATGCACATTTTAAATGGATTAGGCCAAGATTATGATAACTTTGTAATCTTTGTGTATCATTGATGTGATAAAATATAGTGGAAAAAAGAGGTTCGATTCTCAGACTTGTGAAGATTTAATTTCAGACCTAATTTTAATTAAAGAAAATAAAATAGATTAAAATAAAGATGACTTTTTTAAAATATGGGGAAGAACTAGGATTCAGGATTCCACTTTTAACCAATAAATCAAGTGATAGTAATTTTTTTAATGGTCAAGATAAACTCCAAGATGTGGTGACAGCTATCATGCTATTTCTAACACCTGAACTCTGTCCTTCTATGAATAGACCATTCAACTGGGTACACCAATTCCTATAGAAAAAGAGCTAAGTTTCCACCTACCTAGAGTGGTTAGTGTCATCCTGAATTGTTCACAGGTTTCTAAATTCTAGAGCTTTATTATTTCACTAAAAAGTTTCTCCCTTACCCCTAAACTTAAATCAAACAGTGTCCTCAATGTTTCTAAAGATGAATGATTAAAAATATGAACAAGGAGAAACAGTTACCACTTCAGGAAAAGGAGTTAGGGAAAGATATTACCGTATTGCATGAGCATGGGTTACCTCCCAAGAAGTGCTAAGCTTAAAGTCTTCAGCCAGACTAAGAAAGAATTAGTCACCTTATTAAATCATATAGCAATAATCGGAACAACTGTGGGTCGTCTGAATCAAATAGTGATATTAAAAATAAGAGGAAAAAACAACAGGCCAAGAAATTGAATAAACCGAGCATACCCTTATCTATTTTTATGTTTACAACAACTACTTCTAGTTGTGGTTCAGGTTCAGGCTCTATGAAAGGGTCTAGATAAAATATTTTCATGGGTTGGATTTCCTCATAGGTAGGATCAACATGATCAGGTTGTAAAGTCTGGAAAAACTCTACTAAGAACTTAGAAGCACATAATAATAACCTGAATAATTGTGGATCCTCAAAGTCAATCATATTTGACCCACACAGTTGACTACTATGAAGGTGGTCATTCTTAAGCAAATGTGTCGATTCTAATTTCTTAAAGTAATTAGGCTTAGTCTCAAAACTTAATAACTGACACATTTGAAATTCTAACGTTCCCACATATGGAAGAAAATATTTTGGTGGGAAAACAAAGTCAATCTGGGTATTATCGCCTAGGTAAACCACATCGACCAGAGGATGGGTTTCTAACAATTGAACTTCTTTATGGACATGATTAGGTTCAGGAAACAATTCTTGAAGATAATCTCTTAATATGGTAGAGGAACAAACATCAAGTCCCAAGTGAGGGACTTCTAAAAGAGTCAAAGGTAAAGCACAGGGAGAATGATAATCACCCCCAAACTTAGAATTTTGGGTGTCTCTAGATAGACTAGTCACAATTTCCTTAATTTCTAGATCACCAGATTCTCGAAAATTGTCAATTGATTCTTCTAAGTTATAATCAAGTGGTGCATCCTCACTCATATTTAAAATCTCTACGGGTCTATCTTGGTTATCTACAACTACTGTTTCTAAATCGTTGGACTCTAAAATAGTATTCTCAGGATAAACCCGTTCCTCTAAACCATTATCGGTTTCAAAACAAGAGAGTTCTACATCGTCTAAAACAGTGGTATCTCTGGTCAAATCCTCTTCCTTTTGAATAGGTGAATGATCATTAAAATTATTTGGATTTGAACAAGAAATAACACTATCATCATGAAGCACAATTGGAGTGATAGTTTCCTGATCACTCTGCCTGTATATTTCAAGTTCTTCATCAACACTATCCTTATCATCATAATAACATGAAGATGTTTGAACCTCGTCTAAATAAGTAGTGTTACCAATTCTATCCTCGTCCTCTTGACTAGGTGAATAATTATCAAGGGTAGCACTATATTGGCAATTAAGATTATTTTGAGCAATATTGTTATTTGCAGACATTTCATTCACACTTAATACGAACCTTTTTGTACTCTCAGTCAAATCCCTGAGGGATTCTTTTAGAAAATCAAATGGATCATAAGGGGCACTGGTTTGCAAATGCTCATGTGATTCTTCTAGAGGCATACTAGGTTCATGGGGAGTACTAGATTGCATCTGCTTTAGGGCATCCCTCCAAGATAACGAACTCAAATCATCATGGGGAGTACTAGATTGCAACTGCTCGTGTGATTCTTCTAGAGGCATACTAGGTTCATGGGGAGTACTATATTGCATCTACTTTAGGGCATCCCTCCAAGATAACGAACTCAAATCATCATGGGGAGTACTAGATTGCAACTGCTCGTGTGATTCTTCTAGATAAGGATTTGGACTACTATTTGTTCCTGTTACACTCAATCCAAACCTTTTTGTACTCTCAGCCAACTCCTTGACGGATTCTTTTAGAGAAACAACTAGATCATCAAGATTTCTAGGTCGCAACTACTCGTCTTCATGTTCATAAGACGGGTGTATGTATGAATAGTCATTGGGATCACCTTGGTATGAGTAATAGCCTCCAAAAGGTTGGTGGTGATCCCGATTACTATCCACACAATGTTGATAGTATGGATAATGTCTATTTTGAAATTCAGTCGGATATTCATTGTATTCCTCATAATACAAGTTCGACATTTTCTAAAAAATAAAAATTCCTAATTAAAAAAAAAATCCAAGAAAATAAATGCCGAAGGGGTTTCTAAACATTCACAAACAAGGCCGACTCAACCAAATCAAACCTATTGAATCTAGCAAACAAAAAGCATGATGGCTCCACTTAGATTGTTTCTAGACCATCTTCTATTCTTTCAAAAGGCAACTGGTTACAATTTTAGCAAACCTCTCAGAACGATCCGAATTAGATTAAGTCGAAGAGAAACAGGATAAGATCTAAGGAGCTTTGATAACCCTGTCTCTTTGGCACTTTTCCCTGGGTTACAAGGCGGCTCTAATCAACTTAAAATAATCTTCCTGAACTTCGAGTTAGGCTAATAAAGTAACCAGTACAGTCCTTTTGAACGATTTTCCAATAAGCTCGATACCCTATAGGTTTCTTTCTAGTCAAAATTTTAAGGTTTTAGGTTCGCGTTTGGTAACGTGTTCCTAAAGCGGGCAAGAAGGAAACGGTGATGAAATCCGAGTCCTTATCTTGTATGGCCAGTTCTTGCCCTTTACTAGAAAAGTAAGTCCGTTTTCAATTCCTCAACATATATGCATACAAAGGAATACATTAAACCCACTTGCAGGGGATTCGTGGGTTGATCGAGTCTTACCTCCCGTACCAGACGGGTATGATTCGGTTGTAGTCGACTCGGGCCATCGACTCCTGTATCAGTGTGCGAACCCGAGGGGCCGAGACAATATCGTAATTGTCGTCCTTCCCTATAGCAGTTTATATTCAAACAATACCCTTCTGTAGGTAAAATAATAAAATGTCCAAAGTCCCAAAAATAATGTCCAAAAAGTGTCCAAAATAAAAAAAAAATTACAGAAATAATACAAATTCCTAATACAATTTTCTAAAAAAACAAATAAAATAAAATCTAATTAATAAAAATCTTCGTCTTCTTTTTCGTTCTTTAAGCTTTATGTTTTAACTCAAAGTCTTTAGCTTTACTTCCAAATCCTTGGCGTACTTTCTTTTCGATCCAAAATCCAACCTGTAGCAAAAAGAGAAATACCAAAAGAAACGTAAAATAGAACAAAGTAAAATAATAAAACTAAAAATAAAAACCTAAAGATAAATCTAAAACCCTAAACCTAAAATTAAGTCCGCGTCGGCGGCGCCAAAAATTTGATGTGATAAAATATAGTGGTAAAAAGAGGTTCGATTCTCAGACTTGTGAAGATTTATTTTCAGACCTAATTTTAATTAAACAAAATAAAATAGATTCAAATAAAGATGACTTTTTAAAAATATGGGGAAGAACTAGGATTCAGGATTCCACTTTTAACCAATAAATCAAGTGGTAGTAATTTTAATTATGCAATTAAAACATTTTATTTTGATTCTAAAGCATTGCAAAATAGATTTTCAAAACAACAACTGATAAAACAAGCATGGAGCATCTAGGGACCTAATCCGAGGCATGCACCATCTAACGGAATCACAATTGCTTAATAAAAATCTTTTAAATCAATTTTCAATCAAGGCAATTAATCATAAATAAATTGCATAAATAAATTAATTAAATACATACCACTTAATTATTAGAGAAAAAGCTTCCTCCGTCATCCCAGTGATGGTGATTAGCTCATGATAGAGAAATATGCTCAAAATAATCTTTCATTGCTCCAAAAAGTGTTTACAAAGGTGAAATAGATGTAACACAGCTGAACAGAGACGTGTATATGCGTTACAGAACAGGGTTCAGCCGTAACAAGAAGAAATAAGCAACAAGAAAGAAAAGAGAAGACGCAACAGGAACAACAACAGTTGTAAGCGTTGCTTGTTCGTCTTCTCCGTTGAGCTGCGGCAAGAACAGTCGGCCGGAATTCTCTGTTTTCTTCGGTGATGATCTCTGAGCTTGTCTCCCCGTTTTTCTTGTCTTCTCTTGGTATATATAGGGCAAAGGAACCCTAGGGAGTCTTCCAAACCTATTAAAACTCTTAATAAATATCCAAAACACTCACAAATCCGATTCCAAGCCGGAATCCAATTCCCGTCCAAGTTCACGGATGTGGCAATATTCTCTGGCGTAAATCCCTCCAAATTGAAGTGTTTGAGTTGGTCTTGGACTCTTGTAGTCTTTGAAGCAATTTGGAACTCCAAAACATCCCGAAAATCACGTACACAACGTACACAGGAATTTCACTTCGTTACACCCGTGTTCCCGCTACATTTGAACTTGAATGAAAGGGGGTTCCCCCAATCCAAAGTGTGGGTGCCTTAATCCATTTTCCCGGGTGCCTTTAACACTTTTCGAGCCAATTTTTCCGCAATTGTTTATTTCTCAAAAATACCTACAAAGACATAAAAAGACATAATAAGTGTAAAATCGAGTACTATCGAAGCAGATATTCGGGCGTAATATAGACACAAAAATGTGCCTATCAATCATCGAGAGTCGTCATATGTCTTTTCGGAGCTTAAGGCAAGATTACTGATACACGAGCAGTGGTTGCATGATCAAAATACAGAGATGCTAGAAGCTCAGAATTCATCTGCCTTCTACAACAATAATGTCTACTCTAATGCAAAAAATAGTCATAATCCACATTTTAGAAAATATAAAAATTCAAGAAACAATTCAGTTATGTCTCATTCTACATCATTTAATGGATCTTCTGGTTCAACAACTATATTCAACTCTAGTGGTGTCCGAAGATCACAAAATGATTATTTAAGTGTTGAATGCCAAATATGTAGAAGGAAGGGACATTATGCAAGCAGGTGCTTCTTTCGCTATACTCCTCCAAAGAATATGAGTGCATCTGGTGGTGTTGCGAATTTGTTGAGGTTGAGCAAGATTTTACTGGTCTTCATGTAAGTTCTGGTGACTTCGGTGATAACAAGTCTGTTACTGGTGTAACTCATTCCACATGGATTGCTGATAGTGGAGCATCATCTCATATGACTGGCGATAGTTCTATTCTTCAACATATTTCTCCTGGCGATAGTGGAGCATCATTTCACTCATCAGTTTGAGGGGGTATATTAGAGAGTCTTAGTTAGTTAATTAGAGTCTATGGTCAATATGTTTGGTGTGGTCAATAGTGGTGTACAACTGTCTACTCTTGTGTGGGTATAAAAGACGGTCCTTGTTACTGTAAAGGAATAGCATGTCTTCGTTAATAACAGAGACAAACTTTACTTCTCAACATTTTCCAATTCATCTCATTAATATCATCTCATTAATATCTCCGTGAACATTTATCAATTCTTAAACTATGAGCAACTAACTATTTTTGTTGGTTTGCAGAATTCCTTCGGCTAAATATGAAGAGTTTCCAGTTTTGGACTTTAGTATTCAATATCTGGTTATTCTCATTGGCGGTATTGCCTTATCTAGCAGTTTTGCTCCTCCCCATTTCCATGGTGGTCACTAATAGTATGATTAATGTGTGCGAATCTGGTCAGTTTTGAAACCTTGATACATTTGCAATATCTACCAACCCAATTCAACTCAATGTCCCAAACAATATTCAAAAAAATCAAATTTTTAATTTTCCCTCTAATCGGCACTGTCTATCCCATGATTTCAGCCTCATTATTCTCAATCCGAAATTTGTTCAGTTGACCCAAAATGAACTTTACCGTGAATCTGAAACTTACCTAATTCCCATTTTTTTCTCAACCATTATTTGGAAACAATATATATCCTCATTCATTATTGTGAGCCATATAGCTTATAAACAATGTTATACTGCGAATAAGTATTATTTGCATAATTCTCTTTGGAAACATAGCTATTTCATTATTGTCTGCAACATGGAACCCAATTCTACAAGCAATATTAAGATGATCACAAACAAGTTAATCTCAACAAAAATTGGAGATCAACCACCAAGACAGAACAAGAAAGCCTTAGGTTCTTCTAGGGCTTTGAATGCTGCTGCAGAAGAGTGGTCAGCATATTTGATTGGTAAATTAATGACACATGATATAGTGGAAACTTCGATAGTAAAACAAGAGATAAACATCTTGTGAAATAAATACAAAAGAAAGGAAGTTAGAGTCATGGGAAAGTATCTTTTTGTTTTCAAGTTCAATACTGATCAAGAATGTGAGAATATACTCAAGAAGTCGCCTTGAAACATTAACATATGTCTTCTTGATTTGCAGAAGTACACTACAAAAACTGCTCTAAAAGATTGGAGTTTTACTAAGCAAGAACGAAATGTTAAGTTCAAAAACTTACTCCTAGAACACCAATCAATAGGTATTATTGATGAAGCAATTGAGGACCTTAGGTAAAAGTTAAGTGTTGATCCTAAGAATTGTAGACCACGTGGGAGTAACATGATAACTGCTAGAGCAGAAATGGATTTTTCTAGTCCATTAAAAAGAGGAGAATGGTGGAACTAAATTTCAGGTGAAGTTGTATGGGTGAGGTACCATTGAGAAAAACAACCGCATAGCTTGTGTCCATAATGCTGTGTGGTGAATCATGATGCTGAGAGATGTGCCATTATAGCTGCAGAACTAAGAAGACCAGTTCTGTATGGAGCAAGGAAGGGTTGATTCAACAAGAAACATGGAGCTGGAAACAAATACCTCTTACAACCCTTCTTCTCGTACTTGTATTAATTGTCTTCATATTTTGTACTAATAATATGATTTTATGTGTTCTTAGGGTTTTTGGAAGAATAAACTTTTGTGGAGAAAATTGGCTTAAAAAGTGTTAAAAACACTCCCAACAAAAGTGTTAAAGGCACCTTCATATTGGATTAGGGAACCCATTGGATTTGATAAAGGCACCCAGGTTTTACTAAAGGCACCCACCTCTTTTGAGTTTAAAATGAGAAATGGCGGGAATTTAACTCTAATCAATATACGAATCTGTGAACAAGATTTGGTGATTATTTTGGAGATATTTGGAGATAACTGTACTCTTACTCCATTAAAAGTATGAGTCACACAAGATCAAAACAATAAAACACAAAATATCTTATTTCTTCCAAAATCTTATCACTCGGGATTGATTGGAGAGAAAATATTCTCGATTAAGAATCAGTTATACATTTTATTCTCAAGATCTTAAGAAAGCACAATATCAAGAGGCTATTACTCTCGAATCTGGATATGGAAACAAGATCGAATCATGATCGAAGAAAATTGCCGGAAATATTTCTCATCGATAAAAGAAAGATCTGTGGAAGATTTTAAGAAGAGATTCGACCTGTTGGGAGTTCAGTATAAATAGGGGAATATGTAGGAAGCAAAAGGGGGGGGGGGGGGGGGCGGGAGAGACCAAAAGCTCATAATCATGAATCAGGAATTTTGCTCGTGATGATCATGATGAAGAAGATGAAGAAAATGTTGCCAAAAGTTTGAATAAATCGTTGCCGTAGCTGTGTATCCCCGTCGCCTATTCTTTTGAAGTCAGCTCTTTTGTAACAGCTAGCAACAATATCTTTCCTTCTCTGTAACATTTATATCCGTAGCAAACTTTTTGTGTCAATAATTTTTCCTCTTGTAAACACCTTTTTGAGCCATGAATGAGTATTTTGAGAATGTTTTCAACATGAGGAGCTAAACCCCATTTGCTGAGGTGACGGAGGAAGCCATTGTTTCAATAAAAGTGGTACATTTCTATTTTTAATTAATTTTTACAATTTCTTTTATGATTATCTGCCTTGATTAAAAATTTGATTAAATAATTTTTATTAAGCAGTTGTGATTTCGTTAGATGGTATATGCTTTGCCTAGGGATTAGATATTCCATGCTTTTGTTATACAATTGTTATTCTAGAAATCTACTTATTGCAATATTTTAGAATCAAATTAAACGAAAGAATTGCATGAATATTGAGTAGATTGAATCACCTTAATTGGTTAATGGTGAAATTCATAACCTCAGTAATTTGTGAATATCATTTTCATCTTTTGGGCATATTTTTAGTTTAAAAATTATTTTATTAAAATCTAAATTCAGTCTTCACAAGTCCGAGAATCGAACCTATTTTACCACTATTCTAAAATTACATCAATTTTTGGCGCCGCCGACGCGGACTTGTTTTTAGAATTGTTTTAAGATTTTTTTTAGGTTAATTAGTTTAGTTATATTTTTATTTGTTCTATTTTACGTTTTGGGTATTTTCTTTGTATTACAGGTTTTGGATCAAAAAGAAATTGGAGTTAAAGATTATATTAATTGATTAAAGACTTGGAGTCAAAGACAAAGCGAAAAGAACGGAAAAAGAAGACAAGATTTTTTTTTTTTGATTTTTTTTTTAGTTTATTATTTTTTTAGGGTTTTTCTTTTTCTTTTTAGAAAATAGTATTAGGAAATTCTTATTATTTTTGTAATTATTTTAGGTATTTTTATTTTTTCTTAGTTTTGGACTTTGGACTTTGAACTTTTGAAATTTATTATTAATTTTTAAACCCTACGGAAGGGTATTTATATAAACTGTAACAGGGAAGGACGACAATTACGATATTGTCTCGGTCCCTCGGGTTCGTACACTGACATAGGAGTCGGTGGCCTGAGTCGACTACAACCGATTCATCCCCCGTCTGGTACGGGAGGTAAGATTCTAACCACCCACGAATCCCCTGTCAGTGGGTTTTCTGTATTTGGTCGTGTCGTAATCAACCAAAATATTTAAGTTCTTACTCTCCAAAAATATAATGAAGTACAGGGATAAGAACAAGTTCGTTCCCACAAGGAGGCAATAGATTATGCTAATTTTCAGTCACGTAAATAGAAACAGGGGGGGATTTTCGTAATGATTTAAGCTAAATTAAAGTAAGGTAATACGCAAGTAATAGAGAAGTGTATCAGGGAGAAGAAGCATTGGTTAGAGATTTCATCGTCCGTTATCCAACATGTTTATCAATCAAAACATACTCAACATTCATGCATTAGTAATACCAAAAACCCTAAAGTAGCCAGTTATCTCGTCTACTTCGGCAAAACTCCTAATATCATCACAGAATGAGTACCTCCACCCTATGAATTCTTATGCACCGGATAACCTGAGTGAGTACCTCCACTCAAGTTCAACCCAATGATAGCAATGGTCTTTGTGAGTTGAGGTTAATCTAGATAACCCGGCGCAGTTCGCTACTCGGATTCAACCTAGGTCAAGCTTCTACACATATTCGTATGGCAACATCCCGTCGTTAACAAATATGTTATACTACTTGTAACCGGAGTCCCTCGACAGAATCGACTCTCAGAACTCCAGTCTAGTAATAGATATCAATGCATGCTTATTCAATTCGCGACTCAAACAAACATACAATCAATCATATATCATTATACTCAGTAGAACATGAACGATATTAAGAACAACATGAAATCATGAGATATGCGCCATTCAATTAATAAACATGTCTTCAAACATCAGATTACATCCCTAACTAATATAGAAGGGTTTAGCTCATTATGAGTTTCTCAAAACCCATGGAAATTAATCAAGAAATTGATACAATTTAACCCGGAAGAATTGCAACGAAGAGTTTCTGTATGAAAAGTGGCCAGCGCCCCTTTTCCCTTGCCGTGTTCTTCTTCTTGTTGCTGCTGTATTTTTTCCGTGTATCTGATATGAGATAACGTGATACCAATCCCAGCAGCATAAACTATCCTTTTATACGTGAGTACCCAGCCAACCTTTGCTTCGGTCTTTTTTTTGCCTATTTTCTAGCTCTTTACGTGAGTAGCCAAGTCTTTGTGCACGTCAATTGCTCTTCTTCCTTGAGAGAATATCTCTTCCATGTGGACTTCAATATTGTTTCCCAACTTCACCCAAAGACTTTCCATGAGAAGAATTTAGTTCTCCTTATAGAACTAGAGTTAGCCACTTTAGAATCCTAGTTGAATTAGGAAATGTGCTAAGTTTCCTTATTCCATCCCAACAAGATATAGCAACTCCAAATTCTTTCCTAATCTCATAGAACCTCCACAAGCTAGCCATGAGTCCACCAAGGCTAGCCACCTTCCACTCGGACCACTCTAGCTCAACAACACCTCCACATGATCACTTAGCACCAGCGCACTTTTGCTTCAGCCAACTTAGCGCCTGGGCGCTGGCAGCACCAACTAGTTAGCCACCGTGTGGCTTTGCCCATAACTTCTTCATACGAGATCAGAATGACCTCGTTCTTTCGCCGTTGGCTTCGTAATTCAATTTCCTACACTGCGAAATGTGAAAGGCCTAAATTCAGCAGAGTTTTACTGGCTCCTCGTTAATTCTTCTAATACAGCTCCATTCTGTGGGTTTCTGAACTGTAACCTGAAAAGGCGACTAAACTTCGAAAGTAATCAAAATACCTAATAATTCACTCAAATATAGCACATAAGGGTCAGGAAAAACTACTTTAAATGTATGATTATGCACCTATCAAATTCCCCCACACTTGCCTTTTGCTAGTCCTCGAGCAAACTATCAATCTAAACTAATAAAAACAAATACAACTCCGTTTCGTCGAGTAAATGGTTACACTTAGCATGTGCAACAAGCCTTTAAACCCCTAGGTGTCCCTAGTGGACGAGTTATAGTCTCGTGAGGGTTTACAAGAGATTTACCCACAAAACCTGCTTCAACTTCCAAAAATTCCAAAGCACCTGCATACGATAAGCTACGAAGACATAAAGTTCATACATACCAATAATATGAAGTCAAAAATACCAAAGAACATTATTCTCATGCTTAGCCCTTGAGTTTGGAGAAAACCACCAAATAAAAGAGTCCCGGTTCGAGAGTGACCGAATATTTCTGCCTCACCAATAGGATTTTATGAATTTGACACTCAAAGGACGCACTCTATGGTTCTCACATATGTGCAGGCAAGAATAAAGATAGAAGGCCTACACATGTTGACAGGTAGGAAGGAAAGGTAACCTTCCGAGTCATATTAAGATGTTATCCCATAGAAGGTGGGACAAGAAAGAACCTTTTTTATTTTTCTAGTAATCTCTACGAAAGGAAATCAACCACTATGCGAAGATGGGAATTGTTACTTACCTTCTCATCCGGTCGGCAATCGGCACCATTCTGCCAACATCCCATAGAAACTTCTCCGGTCTTGACTTTAGCTCATAAACTCTTGCCCTTCGTATGCCTTGATCACTTGTAGCTCTTTTCCTTATGTATGCAGCAGCAAATGTACTAAATTTCCAGCCGCATCTTTTTCTTTGCTGCTGCCTATTTTTTCTCGGTTGCTTTTAGCTCTTTTTCACGTTGTTACTGGCTTATTTTCTTCTCATTCATTGCTGCTGGCTCATATATATATATATATATTTTTATTTTATTTTATTTTATTTTTTTTTAATTTACGCCAGCAGCACCAATATTTTTTCTGTTTTTCTTTTTGAATTTACGCCAGTTTTTGTATCTTTTTACGCCTGTAGCTTGTGATTATGTTGCTGATTTTTCTAGCCTTTTACGCCAGTGCTGGTTTTGTATGGCTGCACTCTTGCTTCTTGTTCACTTTCATACACGAGTTACTTGCTTGCTCTATTTTCAACTTTCTTCTGATTTTTATTGCTCCGCTTGTTGATGATGATACGTTTCTATGGACTTGACATTGCCGAGAGAACGATGCCAACTGCAAACCAAACTACAAGAATAAGTTAGCAACTCTGATGACACCTTCATGGTTGATAAAAATTAGCACTCAAGAGATCAAAAATAGTGCTGAAAATTGGTGCGAGGTTAGGTAGCTCATCATTCTACCCGGAATTAGCGCAGATGAAACACTCTAAACGTATAATTTGAAGGTCTGGTGCCTCACTCATGGGTATTGAATGATCACAAGTCTAACCTGTACTCTCCTACCGGCAATTTAGGTCCATTTTGGTCGGCTCTAGCCTCTCAAAAACTAAGTACTCCGAATATAGTTCTCTAATAGTTCTAAGTTCAGTTGTTTCGAGTAGAAATCCGTATGTAAACGTAGCTAGTCATATGCCAAGTGACTCTAAAATCTCTAAAGTTGAAGGTTTTAATGCAAATGTGTGTATGCCTAGCCATCTACGTGAAAAAAAAAATTTATATGCCTAAATACTCCCCCACACTTAAACTTTACATTGTCCTCAATGTAAATTGAATCATCCAATGTACCGTCAAGATGGGAAACTCTAACTGCGCAAAAATAAAAAAAAATTCAGCAACAAAATAAGCAAAAAAATAGTATACAAAACCAATGGGTTGCCTCCCATTTAGCGCTTAGTTTAACGTCTATAGCCCGACTATCCGATCGCCCGTAGACCAATAATCTGAAAATTTGGGGATCCACCCATAAAACAATCTGCATTGCAAACGTTAACTTCGCAAAAATATGAATACAAGAAATTAATAATGAAGTTATTGCTCGATAGAAGTTTCCCCCACACTTAGTCTTTTCTACACTCGGAAGTGGATAAAGAACATAGAATTCGGGAACTTCTATAGACTCCTCTTTGCTAACCTGCATAGAATGAGAATCAAGTGCTTCCAACAATGGATATTTAGAAGCAAAGTAATTTATCAGTACTTCTGAGGCACGTAAATCCAAGCCAAAACGAGGTAAAGGGAAAGGATTAATAAGCAAAGTTTAGGCAAACCTTCTAAATTATCGTGAATTATGGAATCCTTCTCTTTTTCAAAAATCTGTAATGAATTACTTACCTCTTGTACGTTGTGGTCCTCAACCAAACTTTCTGATTGTACTGCCTCAATAAAAATATCGGCACTAATATTATTACTATCGTCCTCGGAAAGTTCAATTGGGTCTCCACAATATTAATCAATTCAGTTTCAATATCAACACACTCCTCTTCATTTTCAGACTCACCGTGATCAGAATCTTCATCGGTTTCCCAACCTTTGTCAGAACGCCGTTTAACTTCCATACGAATGGTCTTACTAATTTCTTCCAGAAGCTCTTCCGGTGCTCCGTCATCTTCCAACTTGAATAGTTCTTTATACATTTTTTTGAGATTCGCACGCCTTCCACCATTAGCTACGGTGGAATCTCTTGAACATGACTCTTCCCTTTGAATGGGTGAATGATCATTATTAAGATCAAGAGTCAAGTTAACTACACCATCATCATTAAAAATCATATTCGGAGTTAGAATAGCGGCCTCATTGGTGTAAATCTTTTCGAAAGGTTCAAAATCTTCACTGTATCCCATAAAATAACGTCGAGCACGTTCTATTTCCAAAGCTCTTTTAGCTATTGCAATTTCTTCACCTGATGCCCCGTCATCTATCAATTGCTCAAACCTTCTCCCAAGTTCTCTCAAACTTGGTAGTTTTAGACCATTACTTGTGGTGGAGTTTCTAAACCTGATCTCATCCCGTTGAATAGGTGAATGATCATAATTACGATCAAGAGTAGATTTAGATAAACCATCACAAGCATAATTAAAAGGGTACGTGGAATATTGGTCACAACCAAAGGATTGGTTGTGATTATACTCCTCGTAAGGTTGGAAATTGTCATAGAATTGAGACTGAAAACTGAATTGATTACCATTATAAGCTTGATTCTGTGCAGTGTACATGGACAAGTACCTGAATTTTTTTTTCTCAAAATTCGGTTAGAAAGGAAAAAAAAAATTCAGCAAGAAAAATAAAAAGAAAATAAAAAGAAAACGAAACTAAAAATACATAACAATCCGCTATGCCTCCCCGCAGTGGCGCCAAAATTTGGTCGTGTCGTAATCAACCAAAATATTTAAGTTCTTACTCTCCAAAAATATAATGAAGTACAGGGATAAGAACAAGTTCGTTCCCACAAGGAGGCAATAGATTATGCTAATTTTCAGTCACGTAAATAGAAACAGGGGGGGATTTTCGTAATGATTTAAGCTAAATTAAACTAAGGTAATACGCAAGTAATAGAGAAGTGTATCAGGGAGAAAAAGCATTGGTTAGAGATTTCATCATCCGTTATCCAACGTGTTTATCAATCAAAACATACTCAACATTCATGCATTAGTAATACCAAAAACCCTAAAGTAGCCAGTTATCTCGTCTACTTCGGCAAAACTCCTAATATCATCACAGAATGAGTACCTCCACCCTATGAATTCTTATGCACCGGATAACCTGAGTGAGTACCTCCACTCAAGTTCAACCCAATGATAGCTATGGTCTTTGTGAGTTGAGGTTAATCTAGATAACCCGGCGCAGTTCGCTACTCGGATTCAACCTAGGTCAAGCTTCTACACATATTCGTATGGCAACATCCCGTCGTTAACAAATATGTTATACTACTTGTAACCGGAGTCCCTCGACAGAATCGACTCTCAGAGCTCCAGTCTAGTAATAGATATCAATACATGCTTATTCAATTCGCGACTCAAACAAACATACAATCAATCATATATCATTATACTCAGTAGAACATGAACGATATTAAGAACAACATGAAATCATGAGATATGCGCCATTCAATTAATAAACATGTCTTCAAACATCAGATTATATCCCTAACCAATATAGAAGGGTTTAGCTCATTATGAGTTTCTCAAAACCCATGGAAATTAATCAAGAAATTGATAAAATCTAACCCGGAAGAATTGCAACGAAGAGTTTCTGTATGAAAAGTGGCCAGCGCCCCTTTTCCCTTGCTGTGTTCTTCTTCTTGTTGCTGCTGTATTTTTCCGTGTATGTGATATGAGATACGTGATACCAATCCCAGCAGCATAAACTATCCTTTTATACGTGAGTACCCAGCCAACCTTTGCTTCAGTCTTTTTTTTTCCTATTTTCTAGCTCTTTACGTGAGTAGCCAAGTCCTTGTGCACGTCAATTGCTCTTCTTCCTTGAGAGAATATCTCTTCCACGTGGACTTCAATATTGTTTCCCAACTTAACCCAAAGACTTGCCATGAGAAGAATTTAGTTCTCCTTATAGAACTAGAGTTAGCCACTTTAGAATCCTAGTTGAATTAGGAAATGTGCTAAGTTTCCTTATTCCATCCCAACAAGATATAGCAACTCCAAATTCTTTCCTAATCTCATAGAACCTCCACAAGCTAGCCATGAGTCCACCAAGGCTAGCCACCTTCCACTCGGACCACTCTAGCTCAACAACACCTCCACATGATCACTTAGCACCAGCGCACTTTTGCTTCAGCCAACTTAGCGCCTGGGCGCTGGCAGCACCAACTAGTTAGCCACCGTGTGGCTTTGCCCATAACTTCTTCATACGAGATCAGAATGACCTCGTTCTTTCGCCGTTGGCTTCGTAATTCAATTTCCTACACTGTGAAAGGCCTAAATTCAGCAGAGTTTTACTGGCTCCTCGGTAATTCTTCTAATACAGCTCCATTATGCGGGTTTCTGAACTGTAACCTGAAAAGGTGACTAAACTTCGAAAGTAATCAAAATACCTAATAATTCACTCAAATATAGCACATAAGGGTCAGGAAAAAATACTTTAAATGTATGATTTATGCACCTATCAGTATTCCTTCGTAATGCATATATGTTGAGGACTTGAATACGGAATTAATTTTCTAGTAAAGGGCAAGGACTGGCCATATCAGATAAGGACTCAGATTTCATCACCGTTTCCTTCTTGCCCGCCTTAGGAACACGTTACCTAACGCGAACCTAAGCCTAAAATTTGACTAGAAAGAGACCTATAGGGTAACGAGCTTATTGGAAAATCATTCAAAAGGACTATATTGGTTACTTTGTTAGTATAAATTAAAGTTCAGGATGATTATTTTAAGTTGATTAGAGCCGCCTTGTAACCTAGGGAAAAGTTGCCAAAGAGGCAGGGTTATCAAAGCTACTTAGAGCTTATCCTGCTTCTATTTGACTTAATCTAATTCAGATCGTTCTAAGGGATTTGCTAAAACTGTAACTAGTTGCCTTTTGGAAGAATAGAAGCTGGTCTAGAAACAATCTAAGTGGATGATAGACACATTTTAGTGTCTAATTTGCACCTTAATTTCTAGTGAGTTAGTATTCGATTTTGCGTTTATTACGTGTTTTTATGCTTTTGTAGGTACGTTAGAAGAATAAATATTTGTGGAAAAATCAGCTCAAAAAGTGTTAAAGGCACCTGGGACAAGTGTTATTGGCACCCCAAGAATGGATAAGGGGCACCTCAGAATCGGCCCGAGTCAACTCGGTCAAACTCGGTCAACTCAGTCAAACCGAGTCACCAACTCATCGGAATCGGCAGAAGTCCGGAGAAAGTTCTGGACACGAGAGAATCACGAAATTGGTGGGATTTGAAGCAATTAGAAGTAACCCAATCACAATTGGAGTCCAGTAACATCGAGAAACAACAAAGAATGCCGCGAAATTAGCTCAGAAAAGATGAATTTGGCCGGGATTTGATACTTGTTCCTGTTTTGATTAGAAATCATATTTATAAGGATTTTGCCGAGTTCTACTAGGTTTGGGACACTCCCAAGGGTTCCCAAAGCCTATATATATGAAGAGAGGGGCTTAGAAGCACTCACGCAGCCCTAGAGATCATACTAGCAGAATTCCGATCACCGCCAGTCACTGCTGCTGCACCGGCCGGTCACTGTTCTTCATCCCAGCCATCACCGAAGAAGAATACTCTGTTACATTTATATCTGTTGCTAATTTGAACTGTCACCGTCACTGTTGCTTCTCTCTTTTTTCCTGTTTGAATCGCGCGGCAATAGTTGAACCCTGTCTTGTGACGTTTTTAAGCATTGCTGTTTGACTGTTGCACCATTATTCAACCTTGTAATCGACTTTTTGAGCAATGAAAAGATCTTTTGAGCAATTTTTCTTCACCATGAGCTAAGTTTATTTACTGGGATGATGGAGGAGGTTTTTCTCTCAATTTTATGTGGTAAGTCTATTTTTAATTAATTATTTACAATTCTTTACTTGTTAAAATTGCATAGTTTCGAAATGGAAAAACGATTTTCATTCAGTAGTGGTGTTTTTGTTTGATGGGTCATGCTGGGTTGACAACCTCTGATGTCCCATGCTTGTGATTTACATCTGCTTGTTTGCATAAAAACCTATTTTGGCAATATTTGAGCTTAATTTATTTAAAAGAATTGCATGATGAATCACATAAATTGTTGGAAATAACTGATTCCTGGTTTTCTCCATATTTTCTAAAAATCATCTCTAGTTTATTTTCCTGGATTTTATTTAATTAGATTAAGTCAATTATTTTCTAAAATCATTACCTTCACAAGTTCGAGAAACGAACACTTTTTACCACTATTCTAAAACACATCAGTGGAGCCATCATGCTTTTTGTTTGCAAGATTCAGTAGGTTTGATTTGGTTGAGTCGGCCTTGTTTGTGTATGTTTAGAACCCCTTCCTGTTAGGATTTATTTGCTTAGATTTTTTTTTTTTTTTTTTTTTTTTTTTGTTTGTAAATTTATTATGATTTTTTCTTAGAAAATGTCGAACTGGTATTATGAGGACCAATACAATGAATATCCGACTGAATTTCAAAATAGACATTATCCATACTATCAACATAGTGTGGATAGTACTTGGGACCACTACCAACCTTCTGAAGGTTATGGTTCATACCAAGGTGATCCCAATTACTACTCATACATGCACCCGTCTTTTGAACATGAAAATGAGCAAAATTCGAGTTCTTTGTCTTGGAGGGATGACCTAGAGAAGTTGCAACCTCGTAATCATCATGAACCTATTATGCCTCTAGAAGAATCACTCAAGAAGTTATCTGAGATGACACATAGGTTTAAATTAAGTGTGAGGGGAACAAATAGTAGTCCAACCCTTTCTCAAGAAGAACCACTCAAGTTGTTGCAACCTAGTACTCATCATGAACCTATTATGCCTCTAGAAGAATCACTCAAGCAGATAGCTGAGAATACAAAGAAGATAGCTGAGACTACAAGGCATATGATTGAGGATAAAAATAGTTTCATGTTAAGTATGAATGAAATATATGCAAAGAATAATATTGCTCAAAATGATCTTAATTTCCAATACAGTGTTTCCACTTTTACCCTTGATAATAATGATGAATATTTACCTAATTTAGAGGACGAGGTTAGAATAGAAGACACTACGTATTTAGATAAAGTTAAAACATTTTCATATTATTATGATGTTGATTATAATGTGATGAAGAAATCCGTAGTCATAATGACGAGGAAACGGTTACACCAATTGAGCATAACGATAATAATGTTGTCTCTAGTTTACATCCTAATAATATTGATGATTATTCACCTATTCAAAAGGAAGAGGATTTGACTAGAGATAACATTACTTTGGACGAAGTAATATTTCCTTGTTCTTATGAGTATGATGATGTTTTAGAGGAACAAGTTTGTCCTGAGACTAGTGATTTGGAGTCTAACGACTCGAAGACAATAGTCTCTGAAGAAGATGATAGACTCATAGAGAATTTTAACGTGATAGAGGATGATTTGGTTCAGGTTGATAGAATTGTTTCCCAAGTGGATTTTGATGTCTTAGACACCCAACCTTTTCAAGTCCCAGAGGATCAAGTACCAGTGATCTTAGGTCATCCCTTTTTAGCTACAAATAATATCGTCATCAATTATGGAAATGGAATAATTAATTTTTCTTTTGGTAACATGAATATTGAACTGAATCTATTTAGTATGAATAGACAACCTTCTTATAAGATCTATGATTTAGAAGAAGTGAACGTAACTGGCACTTCAGTTCAGAAATCTTTACCAAACACTTTATTAGAAGATCCATTAGAGAAATGCCTAGCCCACTTTAGGTTCGATGTTGACGATGATAGTGTAATTAATGAGGTGAATAATTTGTTAGATTCTGCACCTTTGATGAACACTTATAATATATGGAAAGCTAAGTTTGAACTTCAACCAGTTTATAAGTCTACCTTATTTCCTTATTTAGAGGAAGCTGAATGTAGTTCTGACCTAAGGACCCTAGAATCCAACCAACAGTTTTTAGTTCATCTGAGAGTAATGTCCACCCTAAGTTTGGGGGTACCGATGATTCTTGTGATTGTCAAGTATCCCTTCTTAAAGTCCCTCACTTGGGACTTGACATTTGTGCCTTTACCATATTGCGAGATTATCTTCATACACTTTTTCCTGAGCCTAATTATATCCAAAAAGAAGTTCAGTTGATAGAAACCCATCCTCTGGTTGATGTGGTTTACCCAGGCGATGATACCAATATTGACTTTTTTTTCCCACCAAAATATTTTCTTCCATATGTGGGAACGTATAACTCGCGATATGGTAGAGGCACAAATGTCAAGTCCCAAGTGAGGGACTTTAAGTAGGGATACTTGACAATCACAAGAATCATCGGTACCCCAAAACTTAGGGTGGACATTACTCTCAGATGAACTAAAAACTGTTGGTTGGATTCTAGGGTCCTTAAGGTCAGAACTACATTCAGCTTCCTCTAAATGTGGTACCCTATATAAGACATCCTCTAGAATTTTAACCTATATATATGGTTACAAATTGTTTAAATACAAGAGTAGAAAATAAACATCTCCAACCCATAAATTTTAAGAAAATTCTTTATATATGTGTCATTTAATGATTGATTAAAATCATTTCCCTTTACATTTTTATTTTGAATTTATTTTAGTAAGATATCATGAGTTGGAGGGAAAGACATCCTTTAAGTGAATGTCTAGAACTTGACATTCACATAGAGGATGTCTAATCAAATCTAGGCCATATCATCTACACATTGATTAAAGATGTTAGGGTTGGAGAAAGATTTTAGAAAAAAACAAAGTGTTTCTTATGTGGATTTTGATTCCATTGGAGAAGCTTCTAGCCAAACACTATGGTGAGAGAAATCGTTTGGCTATAACTTAATCTAACACAAAGGAAAGTTCTATGGGGAGAGAAATCGCTTGGCTTGGCTATAATTTGGCTCAATTCTTTGGCTTGGCTACAGGAGGGATCACGTCTGATCCCTCCTCTAGCCAAGCCATAGAGACGGATACCAAGTATCCATCAAAAAACAAAAAACTTGGGTCCCACTATTTCCTTTACGTTTCTGTTATATTAGTGTGAACCAAAAAATTATGTTTGACGGATATTTGGTATCAGTCTCAACAAACCAAACTATGATTTTGCCTGATAATGGACTTTTTAGAATTTTCTATCTATTGACTATAATTAAGCTATAGCCAAACAATAGGTCTCACCATAGTGCATGGTAAAAATAGCAAATACTGGCTGGGCTTCCCTTTGAGCACCAATGATACGATAATAATGCGGATTCGGAATTATTCGTGAATAGTTGGGCGAATTGCTAATCTGATCGTGTTCACAATGTGGATGCAACAAGTTAATGAAAAGTCAATTTCCCTAAAATGAGCGTTCTAAATAATTTCCAAATGCATTAATATATTCATTTGTTTAAGTCCAATAATCCGAAACACCTACCTCGAGAGATGCCTCAACGTGTTTGAAATAGTTATAATTACATTTAATATACCGAATATATAAGAAAGTCTTGGAAAGTCTTGGAAAGTCTTGTGTAAATGAATATTCTATAAAATATTTCAAAATAAAAAATAAATACAAAAATACAAAATGGCTCTTGGGAATACTTATTAAGAGTACCTCTAATACCATGCCTTTAGTATTGACTCCTGGGTATACTAAATTTTAAGAAGTTTGATGTAATAATTTATACTTCTTCCACCATCAGCCGGTAATATAACCAGTTTATTTATAGCCTATGCACTGAACTTACAAGTTACTAGAAACTCTTGATTCTTGAAGATCTATATCCATGGCTTCCATTTCTAAGCTCTCAACTCCTAACTTCGCTACTTCTTCTTCTTCATCATCTAGACTTCTTTCATCTCAACCAAAAGTTTCAATATATTTCTACGACAAATCTTCTATTAACACAGGATTCTCTGACTCTAAGTTATCATTTCGTAGAAACATTGAGACTAATTTATTAAAGTAAGTGTTTATTTATTTGATTTTGATCTAATTATTAGAATATTCTTTCCGTTTTAAAAACATATATTAAAAAAACCAATCATCGGTAGATTGGGTGTTTAAAGTGGGTAATTAGTTCTAACTGCGGGGATCCGTTTCTATGTGTCGCAGAGTTAGATGTTCTAAAGGTGATGGAAGTGGAACACATGCAAAGAAAACAGTTCTTCATGCAAAGAAAACAGTTCTTCATGATCTCTATGACAAACAAGGACAGAGTCCTTGGTATGATAATCTTTGCCGCCCCGTTACAGATTTGTTACCATTGATTTCAAGTGGAGTTAGAGGTGTCACAAGTAACCCCACGGTAATTTTAAGTCCTTTTGTTTAGTTCACCGATTTTTTATCTGTACTAGAAAGTCGTTGAACAGGATCTCAATTGCCTGTTTGTTTTGTTAATAATTGCAGATATTCCAGAAAGCAATATCAACATCAAGCGCGTACGATGATCAGTTCAGGTAACAAAGTGGTTCCTTGTATAATTGACCAATTATACATGTCTACGCCGCTGGTAGTTAACCATATTAGAACTGCATGGCTTTTGTGTTAAGACTTTGATCCTTTTGAATGATGCAGGGAGCTTGTTCTTGCGGGAAAGAACATTGAAGATGCTTACTGGGGACTCGTGATTAAGGATATCCAAGATGCGTGCAAACTCTTCGAACCCATCTATGATGAAACTGATGGAGCTGATGGATATGTATCTGTACAAGTTTCTCCACAACTTGCTGATGATACTGTCGGGACAGTAGAGGCTGCTAAGTGGCTTCATAAAGTGGTTAACCGTAAAAATGCTTACATAAAGATCCCTGCAACTGCTGAGTGCATTCCTTCTATCAGGGATGTTATTTCACTTGGCATAAGCGTCAATGTAACTGTAAGTTCTTTATACTCGGATAGTAGCGCTATAATTTGGGATCCCAAGTAATTCAATTAGACATGGGATTTTAAGGTCATACCACAAAGTTGTTTTCGCAATTACTTGCCGTGTCAGATCCATTCTTCTAATTATTCCTTCGTAAAGACTGTCACAGCTCACCTTATCTGCAGTGCTTCGCATATGCTGACAAGGTCCAAAGTAGTTAATTGTATACTGCTACTGATCATTAGGATTGTTATTTATTAAGAAATTGGTTAATGCGGGGCTTTATTTATATTGTTTCCCTGTAAAAAATTCAAGGAAAGAAAAATTTCTATTTACAACCAGTCATCATGTTGCAACTACATGAATTGCTTCCTGTTGGCGGTACCCCCAGTGATAGAATATGCTTTAGGTTACTACAAAGAGATATTTCAGTTCATGGATATGTTTTTTTGTTGTGGATCTCACTCATCCTTGTTCTTTGTCTTTTGTCTCTTATCATGTGTAGCTCATTTTCTCTCTTTCGCGATATGAAGCAGTCATTGATGCTTACTTGGGTTGCCTTGAGGCTTCTGGGTTGAGTGACCTCTCAAGGGTTACAAGTGTAGCATTCTTCTATATCAGTCGTGTTGATACCCTTGTTGACAAGATGCTTGAGAAGATCGGGACCCCAGAAGCTCTGAACCTTAGAGGAAAGGTAAGTCAATATAGTCTTCGACCCTTCCACTTGTTTGGTTTAATACTTGGAATATGGATGAGAAAAGTTATTTGTACTTTGAATTGTTATAGGCTGCAGTTGCCCAAGCAGCACTAGCATATAAGCTTTACCAAAAGAAGTTCTCCGGTCCAAGATGGGAGACTCTGGTGAAGAAAGGTGCAAAGAAGCAGAGGTTGTCGTGGGCCTCAACCAATGTTAAGAACCCTGCATACTCAGACACCCTGTACGTGGCTTCTCTAATTGGACCAGATACGGTAAGCGCCTTTTCCTTTTTAAGGACCGGTTTTCGGTATGCATCCTAATTACACTAAGTATGTTTGTTGAACTGACACCTGGCGATATTTTCTCTCTTGGTGCTCTGTGTAGGTGTCAACAATGCCAGAGCAAGCTCTCCAAGCATTCATTGATCATGGACTTGTTTCCAGAACTATCGACGCAAACTTATGTGAAGCTGAAGGTATCTACAGCGCACTTGAGAAAATCGGAATTGACTGGAATGAAGTTGGAACTCAATTAGAAGTTGAAAGCGTGGACTCCTTCAAGAAGAGTTTTGACAGTCTTTTGGTCAACCTTGAAGACAAAGCCAACACCCTAAATTTGCTGAAAAAATAGTATCATTAAATATAATATGATGCAGATGAACAGGCTATAGCCTATTTGGTTGTGGATCCATCAATCATTGTTGATTTGGTGAGTGAGGAATATGTGGTTGTAGAAGTATGGTATTGGTTGTCATCTCCACAGGATCTTCTGTCTCTGATACCAAATGTAGGATATAAGAGATTCAAAATGAAAAAAATTAAATATTTATAAGAGACCCATGAAAATAAAATACTTAAAAATCCCTCTTCATAAATTTTATTTGTTTCAACCGGCCTTTACACAGGCTTACAAAGATAAACCCTAAAATCTTAAAATAAATCTAAAACTAATTATATTTTCACTTAACAAATATTTTTAATTTCTAGAAATTATTATAATAATTCAAACGAGAAAGACTAGGATTACACTTGGACTAAATTCATTCAAAAATATGCTAAAATCCTAAAATATTTAAATTTCAAATTATCCTAACCTAACGGGTTTGAATTATTTCCAACATTAATGTATATGTAGATATCTCTAGAAGGTCGTTTCCTTCCCGCAAAAAACCACTGCCTCGCGTTTAGAAACTTGTCTTTCTCTTCTCACTGAATAATAATAATAAGTTGGGAAAATGGGCAGGATGTGTGTTTTGATGTCACAGGTGTTTTGCTTTTTACTGGTGTGGGTTTCGTACTTTTACACCAGGCCGTGCTATGTCTAATGCCATCACTGGTAAACGCAACAAATATTTAGACAAGTGTTTAGCTCAGGGCTATGGTTTTGGTATTTTGGTTTTCTCTACCTTGGGAGAACTCAGTGAAGATATGATAGTCTTTCTATAGACACTTAAGAATTGCCTTGCTCTCAAGATGTCAATGTTAGGGTAGGCAGCTTCCTTTTCCATAGACTGGGTCTTGCTATTCAAAAAGATGTTGGAGCCCAGCTTGTTGCTAGGTTGCCCACCAACTCTTTGTAAAATGTTTTTTTTCTATTATTATTATTATTATTATTTATAATAACAATAATAATGATAACGGGTAGCTAGCTTAGATGGTCATCCCCGTTCCTCACAGGTTTGATACGCTCTAGAAGGTCCCGGGTTTGAGTCACCTATGACGCAATACTGCAGAATTTTACCTTGAAGGTAGTGTTAACTTGCCCGCGTTACGACTTAATCAGTCCCTCTATCCGCCTCGCTCCATTGGATGGTTCCTCATAAGGCTCGCTGGTAGGCTAGCACAACAACCTGTTCAACCACTGCGATATAGGTCCGCAATCAGGTGAGTAAATGAAGAATAATAAATAAATAAATAATTATAATAATAAATTAAAATAATAACAAATTATAATAATTTTAATTATTATAATAATTTTAATTAAAAATGATAATAAAAATTTAAGAACTGTTTATCTAGCCATGATGTAAATGCTAAAGTGGGCAATTTCCTTTTTCACAGACTAGGTATTGTTATTCAGAAGGGTGTTGAAACCCAACTTATTGCTAGGCTTCCAACTAGTTTATTGTAAATTTCTTTTTACTCTATAATAAAATCCCTTAGTAAAAATAATAATAAAGGGTTAAAGAGAGAGAGTCCGACAAAATTAGGCGACAGAAAACCTGATTCTTCTTTTCCGGAAATTCTGGTGTCATTCTTCACCAACTTTTCATTTTCTTTCTTCCTTCAAACTCCTCTGTGCTTCATCTTCCGAACAATACACTTTTTCCCTACACTTCTTATAAATCACAGAAGGTTACAGTATTTACTACAACCCATTAGGCATGGTTAGAACAAGAACATCATCTCAGGATCATTCTTTATCTCAGGATTCTTCCCAAGATGATTTTTTTTCTTCCCAAGATGAAACGTATTTCATTGTCCTTTCAGGACCATTGATGATTTCCATAATGGGGTTGGAGGAAGGGTCTTTGCAAGAAGTTCACTCTTCAAACATCTTAAAGATCATCATTGGCCTTCAAAAGATAGTAAATCTATTTGCAGAGATATAATCAGAACCAACAATGCAATGTACAAGGCTTGGGAAGAAGTCTTATTACAGTTTCACATGTGGTTATGCTCAGCATGTATGCACCTATTATCTTGGAAACACCCATGTTGTATGCATAAAGGAGACACCATAACAACACCTTTTAATGACAGAGATGCATATTTTCTGATTCATCGAATTGACATGCCTGCAACAATCACTCAGCCTAATGAAGAACCTAATATTTCAGAGACACCTAATGATACAATACACTTATCCCTGGATTTATTGAATTGTATTCTCCAAAATCATTTTCCAACTGTTGCAAGCATACCACTCCATATAGGATCAGTTTCTCAGGAACCCATAAGGGAGCCATTGATAAAAAACCCATCTGATTTAACATCATGGATTCTTTTACTCCTCCTACCTATTTGTACACTGAATTTATACAACCCAAAAAGCTCACTTGAGGAACAATCAGGCATCAGAAGAAGACATCAGATTGCCTCTACCAATGAGGCCTTGGTTAAATGGCATGAACCTTGGGGATGCATTAACATTGTGAACAGACTATTAATAAAGCGCAAGCCTAAACCAACAACCAAAGGCACAAAATCCAACAAACAAGAAAACACCAATCCGAGAACCTGTCGTAAAAAGCTTAGCAAAGGTAATTACACAATAGCCATTAGAGTTTATTCTCTAATGGTATTGCACCCAGCAATGAAAATACACTCAATGATCTTAAAGAAAAGCATACATATGCCCCACCACCTGTATTACCAGATGAAACCTTAGATGTAGCTACCATCTCAGTGAGTAATCAGGCTGTTTTACATGCTCTTAAAATCTTTTCCAAATGGACATCATGTGGCAGGGATGACAGCAATTGCAGATGATCTCTTGCCTTCCTTGGCAAGTATTGTAAGTCTATGGTTAGCTGGTCAATGCTCCCCCTCTTTGGGTAAGTATATATCCAGTGCACCATGAACCCTATTGGTGAAGCATGGAGGTGGTATAAGACCCATTGCAGTGGGAACCATTTGGAGAAGGCTTGTATCAAAACTTGGTGCTGCATCTATGGTTAAAGACATGGCTCTTTACTTAGGTGACTACCAATTTGGAGTAGGTTTGCCTTGTGGTGCAGAAGCTATCATACTCTCAGTCAACAAGCTTTTGGAGATCAAGGGTAAGCACAATAATACCACCATGCTTCTCATTGATTTCTCAAATGCATTCAATATGATAGACAAGACCACCCTAACCAAAGAAGTAAGAAACAAGTGCACATATTTTCAAGTGGGTTGAATTTTGCTATGCAAACCCATCTAGATTCTATTATAGAGACTCGATTCTTTTATCTGCTCTTGGATTACAATAGGGAGACCGACTTGGTCCCCTACTGTTTGTTTTGTCTTTGCATCCTTTAGTTCAGAAGATTAGATTCTTGTGCTCTCTAGATCTCCAGGCCTGGTACCTTGATGATGGAACTATAATTGAAGATACTCTTGAGGTTTTAAAGGCTCTCAAGATTATTCAAGAAGAGGACCTCACAGGGGTTTGCATCTCAATATCTCAAAGACTGAAATATATTGGCCAACCATTGAACCCAGATGCATTATGACAGATATCTTTCCTAGGAATATTGACATACCAAGAGATGGAGTAAAACTCTTTGGAAGTCCTATCATCCTAGCAGATGAATATTGCAAAGATCTGGTTCTACAGAGAGCACACAAAACTACACATCTTATGACTTCTATTTGAAGATTGCAGGATCCTCAATCACAATTGCTATTATTGTGCAATTGCACAGTGTCTCCAAATTGTATTTTACTATGCGCACTACAAGACCTAGTGTCATTAAGCAAGGACAAGCTCACTTCGATGAACACCTATTTCAATATCTTCGACAATTAATCACAGGTGATGGTGCTGGATTTGGCCCTCTCCAACAAAGGATAACAACATTACCTATTAATCATGGAGATCTTGGCATATATACAATGCAGGACACTGGATAGTATTGTTATATTGCTTTTCATATTCAAACTCAGACTTTGCAGAATACAATCTTGGGTAGCCTACCTGAAGATGGACCTGACAATTCTTATCAACAGGACCAACATCGTTTTTTATAGTTCTGTGGCATTTTATCTTCATCCCTTAGCGTCATCGACAATGACCCCCATCCTATGCAAGCGTTGGCAGTATTATACTTCAACGCGGTTCTGAAAGAAATCCCCACAAAAAAGTACAACATGTCCGAGCGCGACTCAATACTTTGGCAATGCAATAAAACGAAGCATGCACAGGATTATTTGCTAGATATATCCATTCATTGGCTTATCCAATGTATTGGACCCAGACAATTTTCGGCAGTGTTACGGTACCGTCTAGGCATCCCACTTTTTGAAGCTAATAGTTTGTGCCCGAGTTGTAACAGAACTATGGACATATTTGGGGACCACGCGTTACACTATGCAAGTGACGTTGGGCTCAAGTTCCGTCACGACTTAGTTCGAGATATTTTTTCCAACATTTGTTAGAAAGCTGGGGTCTTCGCACGAAAAGAAGCTTCACTAGGTTTCTTATCCGACAATGACAACTCCTTAAGACCTGCTGACATACTTGTTTACAAATGGGAAAATGGCCAAGATGTTTGTTTTAATGTGATAGGTGTTTCTCCTTTCACCATTAGCGCCATCCGCAATTTCACCTCAGATCATGCCATTTCTAGTGCCATTACCCGCAAACGAAAGAAGTATCTCGAGAAGAGTACCACTCATGGATATAGTTTTGGTATCCTAGCTTTCACTAGTTTGGGAGAGCTTAGCGAAGACATCATATTCTTTCTAAAAACACTTAAAAATTGTTTAGCTAGCCATGATGTGAAGGAAAATGTGACGGACCGGAAACTTTTTGCTTTTAATGGATCGGGTCACGACCCGCTTGGCATGCTCCGACTTCCCGATACGCCACTCGAGAAACCGTACTTCTAAATTTTTCGGACCAATTCGATTTTTACCAAGCAAATGTTTATCAAATTATCAAGTCGGTTACCATCTTCGCTAAATATTTTGTCTTTCAAAGAAACTGTTCATTTCAACTGCTTGATAAGCAGACAAGAACAATACTGACATCGAGGGTCATCAATCCTGTCAAAGCTCCATCGTTTTAGATATCATTGTTGATATTTATATAACCAACCAAATGATATGAGCGACCTGGTGCAGGTGACAATCATCTCCAAGCGAACATAAAGTTCTGATACTGGGATTCTGCTGAACAGAAACCTCGTTTTAAGGGTCATCTAAATTGTCAGGGTAGTCGGATACCGACCACTGTTTCCAAAACAATATTCCGAGTATCCATCGAGGTGGTGGGATGCTAGCCGGCCTGAAAACACACACCGTTTTAAATATGTTGTATGAAATGAATCAAAGAAACGAAACATTTTACTAAATGGAATTCAATATTTAGGCATGTGACCATCAAGTGAGAAACCCATAGTCTGTGAATATCATTTCATAAGAATAATATATGGGTGAAAGGAAAGGTAAACCAACCTTATTGAGGTTACCATCCTTGGACACAAAAGAGAAGAAATGGAAAGTTAGAATTTAAATAGATCACCACCATTATTACTATTACTACAACTGATATTATTGTTCTTCAAAGGGGGTACTGATGTGATTTTATATAGTGGTAAAAAGAGGTTCGATTCTCGAACTT
>JAJJMC010021087.1:0-10017 GCA_023531435.1 Papaver californicum | reverse complement strand
CCATCATCTTGCTCCGGTTTCAATTAGGTGGTGGTAATTTAGGTTAGAAATCATAGTATAAAAAGAAGATGAGGGTATAGTTAGAAAATAAATCAAAAGTTATGTAATATCCCAATTCAGTATGTAGGGTTTATCGAATGGAATATATGTAATGGTTTGTTCTTTTCTAACACCGAGTCCTTTTCAGTATAATTGGTTCTAGAGTTGGTAAAAAGCACTGCGGTAAAACGTGCTCGGACGGGAGAAATTTAGGGATGAGTGACTTCTCGGGAAGCTGCCGCCGGATAACCGCAGTAGTGCCAATAAAAATCCCACACTGCCGGATAACCGTAGTGGCTAAGTGGGGACAGTATCGGTAGAGGGTCAGATCATTACAAGTTAGGTTTAAATTAATAATTTTAATTATTTAACTCTCTTTTGGATGGTCAAGACGATCAACTTGAGTCATGGGACCTAAACTCTATCATTAAACTTTTTTTGACCAAATATAACTATGGTCATAAAATTGGAACCCAAAATCAAAATAACATTTTTTTTAATTCTCTCTATATTTTATTTTTGACTACTTATTAAAATTGCCAAGGTAAAATGATATCGTTTATACTTTTGATGAAATGTGTTTTCTAATTTGATAAGAACTTATATTTGGGGGATACATCCATAAATTGTGGAATGCTTGAGGTTAAAACCATCCTAGGTATAATGATAAGAGATGTCCTAAAAACTATAAAATGACTGAGTTATTCTTTTCGTATTTTATTTGTTTAATTTTTTTTGATTCTTTTAAACTTATTTTTTGTTTCCTAAAAAAATCCAGAGTCTGCATGGTAAAAATACTATATTGTTTCTAGACAATCGACATTGAAACAGATAAACACTATTTTGTTGACATTTTTCAGCCGGTACGATATTCATTACATAAACAATGCCGATTCATAATATCTTAGTTTTTGAAACAAAAATTACAACAGTCGGTATTGTCGAAAATTTTCAACCATACAGACTAATAAAGGTAGTCAACAACAAATAGCATGGTGTTCATTCGTTTCAATGCCGACTGTCTAGAATCCACATGGTATTCTTCGTTTTACCATGCCGACTCTGAGTTTTTTAGAAGATGAAAAATAAAGTTTAAATTTTTTAAAAAAATTAAAAATTAAAAGAAAAATCTTTTTTAGTAAATTTAAAATACAAAAATAGTTTAACCATTATAAAAAGTATATGGATTAATTTTTATTAATTTTATTTTAAAATATAATTATTCTATTTTATTATGTATCCCCCTAGCTATTTAGGGAGGTACCCCAAATGTGGGTTCTTTGATAATCTCTGCTTAATCATTAACTCCATATTTTTTGGATATGGTCGATAAACTCTTTTTACTTACAGTGTGAAAATTATGATCTGCCACATTAATGGGTCCACTGCACATGCTAGACTTTTCCGGTCAACTCCCAAATCTTTATATATTATTTTTTTTATTTCATTTGATTATTAATGTTTTTTTCGGACAATCAATAAATTCCAATTCATTTAAAATTAAATAATAATTATATGTTCGTTTACAAGAATAACAAAAATATTAAAATATAAACTAATCAAAACCCTAATACAAATAAAGATATCAATTATAAGTAGATCGCGAAGAGAAAGAGCAATAAACTGTAAAGATATTCAATTTTTGTTTATGTAGAAGGGAAAGATGATGGTATAATCCGAAAATAATTCAGACCATTTAATGTGATTGTATTCTTCTTTGATAAGAGATGCTCCTAATAGAAATGAGTAATTTGCCTATAAACTTGTACATCCAAACGAAATCGGATGCCCTAAATCCCTTGGGTATGGATTCAAAATGATATCATATTGAATCCTCGATGTTTTTAAATCGAGAATAACAAGCCACGAACCACCCATCAAAATTTGAAGAGCTCGCCCCACAACGACGAAGAAAAACCGCTCCAAAACGGCGAAGAAATTTGTCGAAAGACAAAAAAAAAACGATATAAAAACATCTTATTCAATTGATTATCACCTAAATTTAAAAAGAAAAAAGAAATCCTTGTTCAGATCATGTCCTTTTGGTCTAATTCTGAGCAAGATCGATGTGACGGATCTAAGATTATTTTTTTTTAAGAAAAAGAAGAGAAAAGTGAGAAAAAAGAGAAAATAACTATAAGAGATTGATTATAATGCTTTAAGATAAGATAATCAAAACACTATAATCATTATCTAATAAGTTATCACCCTAGGTAGGACTTATTTTTTAAGCATTTCTAGGTAGGATATGCTGCCATAACTATTGTTTTTGCACATTCTCTACGTGGACATCATATCTTTATAGTTAATTTCCAAAGGTAATATGAAATTAGCTCGTTATGATAGTGTTGGAACCTTTAAAAAAATATTTTTTTGGGTTGAGTACCCTTTAAAGTATTTTTTTTCCAATAAACCTCCTCATATTGACCGATAAAAAAAATGATAATATTGAAATTCCGATTAGAATATTAATATGAAATTAACTCACTATAATAATGATGGGATACCGATCAGAATATTAGTCAACCGACTTAATCTGACTTTGGGTGTATAACTGTACATATCCCAATTCATAAAAGCATATATCAACAAAGCTTTCACGTTGAACGGTGATGGAATCCTTGTTTTGTATTAGTAGAAATAGGTATTTTATTATGCGACAATTTTGGTGAGGACACTTGAAAAAATTTAATTGGTGTATATATTCTAGGGTAAATGGAACTCATTCTTGGATTAGTTGTTATGTTTAAAAAATATTATATTTTCTTTACATCTCATACTTAATTGTAACATGTCAGCATCACCTACAATGAGCGAATAACGCCTCAGATCAACGATCTACGTTTAATCATTTTTGATAAACGACTATGGTTAAATTCTATATTTTATAGCAGATTTTTTTTAATATTCTTTATATTAGATGTAACTACTTTTAATTATTTTTAATAATTGCCTGCTCAATGTGGAGTCTCAAACACGATAAGTCCAGAAAACATATTTGCTCCAGTGCTTTCTAGGACTGGAAATACAAGTATGTTAAGAACACATAATACTATATTGGGTTGACACTGTCTAATGCTTACTACTAAATTAGCTTACTAGAGTTTGATTAATGCTGAATTGTTGATCTCTTATATAAGAAATTTCCAGAACGTCCCTTTTGTGAAAAGTGAAAAATAGTATTTATTTTTGATCGATAAAGTGAAAAGTATAGCACTACAGGGAAATTATGCTCACAAGTCACCACCATTGTTTTATACGATCTATTCATCAACTGAAGCGAGACTCTACTGTGACCTCCACGTGAAGAAATTTTTAATGCATTATCGTAGATGGTTTATTGTCGTGGAGTATGTGAAATGTAATATTATGTCAAGCGTTTGCAATTAAATAAATTTATGGGTAAATTACAGCGAGACCGACACCAAAGAGGTAGTTGCTTAACTATGAAGAACGATCTCTTGCAACAATCTCTGCCGGATGACTCTATCTTTTGACGAAGAACTATATTGGTGAAGTTAGCTTCATATTGTGGTGATATTAGAAGACAAACACAAAATCTTAGGAAAATTGTGGAATTATACTAATGTTGTTGTTATGAATGCTACAAATACAATAACTATCAATTTTTATCAACATATTATTAAGAATAAAAGGGGCTTGGTTGGAGGGTATAACAAAAAAGTATAAGCAACTATCAATTTTCATCATCATTATTTGTTTCATTTTATTTATACTTTTTATTTGCGTATGCTGATAGCAATCTTGAAACAATCTCTATCGGATAGCTCTATATCTTGCCGAAGAACTATATTGGTGAAGTTAGCTTCATACTGTGGTGATACTCAAAGGCGGACACAAAAGATCGGAAGATAGTGGAATACTGCTAATGTCGCTGTTATGTGTGTTACAGTGTACATGCAACTATCAATTTTTATCAACATTTTGTTAATAAGAAAAAAGGCTTAGCTGGAGGGTATAATAAAAAGATACCGATATTTATTTCATTTTTTATATATTTTAATCTGTACTAATAATATTAATCTTGAAACAATATTTTTCGTAACTCTAACTCTATCTCTGGCTAATAAGCTATATTTTCTTAAATTAGTTTCATATTGTGATGATATTCAAAGAAGGAGACGAAAAACTTAAAAAAATGATAAAACTCCTCTTAATAAAATTAGTTTATTTTTTTAAATTAATTTCATATTGTGATGATATTTAAAGAAGGAGACGAAAACTTAAAAAAATGATAAAACTCTTACCAAAATTATAAAAATTTAGTTAGAAGGTATAATAAAAAAGGTACATATAACTATCAATTTTCAACAATAACGATTTTAAAAAGATACGAACAATTATACCTTGTACGTAGCACGGGCAAAATCCAGTGCAAATATATCCTAGATTATGGATATTAACAGGATGGGATCTTAAATTACAAATCCAAAAATGTAAGACTCGTTTTTTAAAAAGTAACAGGTCTCACATCATTATTTCCTCAGTTTTCCAAATCTTTTTTTTTTTCGTTAACAAAATTTCCTTATGCACTTTTAGATATCTTTATAATTGAAATTAAAAGTCAAAAATCCGATATTTTTGTCTTTTTAAGATCTTTCCTTTTTCCATAAAATCGTTTAAGCGGTTGTCCTCATAAGTTATCAACCAAAAGTTAGTGGCGTGTGCTTGATACACCCGCTTTTTATCTTCACATAAACTATACTAAGTAAATCTTTCCAAATTTATATTAGGGCTTTTTACTAATATGTCCCATTTTTAAAATATGTTTACAAATTAGTCCCATTTTTTTGGAACTTACAAATCTATCCTGTTACAAAGTATTCCATCCTGTTACACGTTAACTAGAGTTAACTGACAGGTGGCAACTTTATGGTCACTTGATATGACCCATATACCCTCCAGTCAGCTCATGTACTCGAGTCAGTTCAGCTAACCATATGGCAGTAAGGTCCCATGTGTCCCACACACGATGAAGACAAGATCAACATTAATTTCATCACAAAAAAACGGCTGAGGATTGGTGTACTCCCGAACGGTCATCTTCTCACCTTCGTCTTCTTCCTCTGTAAGATAAAACTAGTGAAGACCCTAAAAACAGAGGAAGGTAAAAATTCCGTAGTTCCAGTCTAGATCCAACCACATCTACTCAATTCAATCTAAATCAAAACAAAATACATAAACCAGTTATCAAGTGGTGTACAGATACTTCATTTCTCGTAGTATATTGGTTATACTTATGATATTAATGGCTCTGGAACTCCCAATCCAGAATAATACACAATATGTTTATGTACAATGGTACAGATGAAAGGCGAAAGACAAGCATGGCATTGTTATTAATTCAGTTGACTTATGGCTGTTGTAGACTAAAGACTGTAACTCAGCATGGAATTAAGAATTCTGAAATACAAGCATGGACAACTGTTGCGAGTGATTAACAGTTAAGCATGGATAGGTTGAAAACATCCAAATATGAGAATCGAAACAAATAAGTTGGAATAATGACTCTCATGTGATAAAACCTCACTCTGATGCCTCTAAAATACCACCACCTAAAACAAAGTCTTACATGACCCCATTTTGTTCAATTTCTCTTCACTAAACCAATGAAACATACAAGCATTTGACAACCTAAAGCTCAATAATCCCATAACACCTAACTCACAGTATAACTCATTCAATCATGATAATTACACAACCAAAAATCAACCAAGATATCTCCAATCCATTAAACAACATGAAAATCATTGGAATGATAAATGCCACAATGATCAGGGGATCACAGGCACTAACATCTACTTGCTAACTTAAATGTGTGCAGGTGTAGCTGAGATAGGTGACCCTAGCAGCAACAATATCAAACAAGTGTGTTGGGTGTGACTTGGAAAACAATGTTTCAATACAGTGTCCATGGTTATAGTCGAGATGTAAACACATGCCTTGTAATGGGATTAGAGCTTTGCATCTGAACCAAGTAAAGAAAAGTTAATCCAGATCTCCTCTAGCAATTGTTGTTATGCCTGTGGAGAAAAAGATCTTTGGATTAGCAACTATCATCTAGAAAAAAAACAATCCATGAAGAAGAAATGCACTGGAAAATATCAAATGGCAGTGTGGAATACCTATCTTGTGGGTTGGAAACCACTGAAGCAGACTTGAAAACATGATTATACAATTAGTTCATATTTGGTAGGGAACAACAAAGCACCATTAACATATCATCTTCACTAACAGAATACAAACTCATTTCAATAACAACATACATATCAAGTTAAAATACATATCATTTCACTAATTGAATTCATATCATCTTCACTAGCAGACTATTAGTAACAGCAAATTGCCAACTCGACGTCTCATAGTGCACTGTATCAATGCTATTTTTCTCTTACAGCTAAAAGTTTATTGCTGCTGAGTACTTGGCTTTTGTAAGGAACAAAACACAATGCATAAACCAACATTGGATGCCACATTGGCATCTCATATAAAGTATCACAGTAGGGCTATTCTTATGTTAATTTATACATATATATTATATAGGTATAAATAACGTAAGGAATCACACATTACAGACGTATAATGCTACGCGTATAGTAAATTAAATGGAACTATAAGAAATATTGCCCAAATTTTAGAACAAGTATATACGTAATCATGAATAAGACTGTCTAAGTATGCTACAAATCCTACATTATAGACAAGTAGTCTAGCCTGATTCTGGTCTTGAGATTTAGCTTATCGATGACTTATCACGGTCGACGTATCTCGCAAGTTATTCAGCAAAGGCTAATGATAAGATAGTTTATGTAATATTATCACTAACAAATAGTATATGATGACTTGATTCAGAGACACAAAACACTGCATTTCCTATATCTTGTTTCAACCGAAGTTTGACATTTAAAAGCTAATTTTATAACATCAAACCACAATGCATACTTTATAACATCACAAAATAATTTTAAGTCAGTATTGCACTAAACAACGTTCATGATTTCATGACAAATTGTTTAGTTGCCACTTAAAATAACAATTACTAGATACCAAAGAAGTTTGAGAAAAGCTCATTTAAATAAGAGAGAAATGAGAGAAATCATATAATAATAAACATGAAAGCCAAATTTCCTTTCTTCTTAAGAAGTTCAGATCATAGCAAATTATGTTAATCAATCACCAAATCTGTCTAGTACTCCAATATGATGCAAAATAAACCTTAGGTTGTATATGAGATTCAAATCCACAACTATTTTTTCTCGTTAATCTCTCAGCCTATTCTTTTGGTTGGGTTAATTAGCGCCAAGATTTAGCTTATGAAGAACAATTGCGTATCATCTTCAGTAACAAACCATCAAAGTCAAAACATATATCATCTTCACTAACAAAACACATAGCATCTACACTAACAGTAAAAAAATTGAAAAACCCTAAATTAAAAACCCTAATCCCAGAATCCAGATACAAAACCTTAAATCGATCACCCAAATTTCATAATCGATCAAAAAAACCCTCCCCAAGTGAAAAACCCTAGCTTAAAATCGAGTAAAAAAATCCCAAATTGAATGATCCTAATTAAAATCGAGTAAAACAAACCCCAGATAGAATTTTTTTTGAACATCTATAGCAATCAAAAAGAGAAACAAAGGGTTTGCGAAAATATACATCTTAAAAGTTGCAGCAGTCTTCTTTTTCATTATTTTTCATCAACCATTATCTCTTGCGTCTTCTTTTTCCCCATTTCTTATTACTCATTCAGAATTACTTAGGTTTCCACCGGAAGCTACACTCTATGATCAACTTTCTCGCCTTCTCTCTAACCAGGAAACTATCATCTCAAATCTAAATCCCTGAACCAATCGATCGAGTGGAAACAAAAAGGAAAGGGCATTTCCATCGTTTTAGCTTTGATTCACTTCCTCCTGTACGAACACCTGGACTTTAAATTTACACATCAGTTTAGTTCCTCTACTTAACTTTGTCGGGCCGTTAAACATGGACGTGAGACAGATTTACAGATGTTGAAAAAACGGGACAGTTTGTCAAATCTGACCATTAATATGGAACATATTTAACTAACCACACTTAAATAATATTATTTTTTAAATTTAATTTGTATTAGCGGAGAAAAACTATAAACATAATATTAAAGGCTAAATTAAAAAGAAAAAAGAAAAATAGACCAACCTCATAGCCATATGTCTTGGATGTGGATAAGTATGGGTAGCGGAAACTGCATGGGTGGGTAGCGCCAACCTCTTGTATTAGAAGGTTGATATAGGGGCTCCAAATTTGATTGAGGGGCTCCTCTAATAAGACGAAATAGAGATATTATGAAGTAAAACATAAAAACCCCTTATCCATAATATTTTCACAATATCCAAACCACCCCTCATTAGTAATCTTAATTACATTAATTAGTTAAGATTAATTTAAACTAATCATGATTAATTAACCATAATCTTTTACCTAATCAAATGATTTGATTTTTTTTTTTTTTTTTGAATTTGTGTTTTGTGGGAAGAAAAACTTGATAAAATTTAAGAAAATTTTGTCGTTTTTTTTTAAACCCTAGATTTTGATTCAATCAACCATAGTAGCATTTAGATACCTCTAGATTAAACTCTTGATCTTTTTATGGCTCAAATTAGATGAAATCACGATTTGAAAGTTTGATTTTTTGTGATTCAGAGAAAGTTACGGTTGGGTTTCATGTCGAACCCAACCGTAACACTAAGAACACTGAAGAACACCATTTTTGGCCCAGATTTACGGTTGGGTTTTCAACCAAACCCAACCGTAACTAATTTTTTCTTCATATTACGGTTAGGTTATTAAACAAACCCAACCGTAACTTCAAATGTAGGAGATGAAGATTCAATTAAAATTTACGGTTGGGTTTTACTTAAAACCCAACCGTAACTAATCTTTAAACCTCAATCTTAAAATTAGATAAATAGATTTTAAGATTTTTTCATTTCTATCTTGTAGAGAATTGAAAGACAAAGCTAACCAAAAAAAAATGAGGTCAATCGGACATCGTATGAAGGAGTTATGATCAAAACGGTGACATTTTTATTTGTATCCAGGAAGAATTACGGTTGGGTTGGGCCAATAAACCCAACCGTAACTCTGGCCTCTTGAGGCCCAAAATGCTCAGAGTTACGGTTGGGTTTATTGGCCCAACCCAAACGTAATTCTTTCTGGATACAAATAAAAATGTCACCGTTTTGATCATAACTCCTTCGTACGATGTCCGATTGACCTCATTTTTTTTGGGTTAGCTTCGTCTTTCAATTCTCTACAAGATAGAAATTAAAAAATCTTAAAATCTATTTACCTAGTTATACGATTGGGGTTTAAAGATTTGTTATGGTTGGGTTTGTTTAGTAACTCAACCGTAATATGAAGAATTAACCAATTACGGTTGGGTTTTACCTTAAAACCCAACTGTAAGTCGAAGAAAAATGAAGAACACCATTTTTTTCCCATAGTTACGGTTGGGTTTTGCCTTAAAACCCAACCGTAAGCCATCCCTTGGAGCATTGAGTTTTAAGGACAAATTTGGGTTTCAAAATAAAAAAAGTGAACTTATTCAATCATTTTAATTAGATTGAAGGTAAATTGGGTCATTCAAACAAAGAAAAACTGAAAATCATACAAATTAGAGAATCCAATTTTGTGGTATCCAGTAGAATTTACGGTTGGGTTTTGGGTTAAAACCCAACCGTAACTTATTCTGTTAGTTTTTTTTACAATTTCAACATGTATTTACGGTTGGGTTCTGCCTAAAAACCCAACCGTAATATGAAGAATAAACCTTCCCCAGACTTACGGTTGGGTTTTAAGCCAAAACCCAACCGTAACTAATCTTTAAACCTCAATCTTAAAATTAGATAAATATATATTTTAAGATTTTTTCATTTCTATCTTGTAGAGAATTGAAAGACAAAGCTAACC
>JAJJMC010021075.1:0-10766 GCA_023531435.1 Papaver californicum | reverse complement strand
CAAGAGTTTGATTGGTTGTTTAGCAAAAGGAATTTTTGGCCTAAACAATTTGGCGCTAGAAACAGGGATTGAAAAAAAGGATTTATCCTACCTGAAAAATAAAAAAGGGATTTTTTATTAATGAATCATCTAGGGAAGAAAAAAAAATTTTTTATAAGAAAATATGGGAAAATTTAATTTTACAAGATATGAAAAATAAGGTTTATTTACATAAGTATGTTTTATTAACGTGAAAAATACCTTGTGAGGAACAAAATAGATAAAAATATGAAACAAAAATTTTTTGAAGGAGGAAAAAATTGGATATGTGATAGGGAAAATTTACAGTTAAAATAATAATAAGAATCTCTTATGATTTAATAGATAAGAGTTCATTTGACTAATTTTTTGAGAAATTTTTAGATATCGAGGAAGGAAAACGATCGAGAAGGCACAAGATAGTGAAGAAGCAGCAAATTCTAGAAAATATGTCTCAAGACGCGAATTCTGGGAATCAAAATAGTAATGAAGGCTTAGAAAATAGATTAGAAGAAGGAAGTGATTCAGGACAGCAACAAAATAATGAGGGAAATCATACCCCAAGTCAAGAATTGATGTCAAATACTGTGGTTCAGAATTTCTCTTCAGATCATGAGAGTTCTCGAAGAAAGACACGACAAATACAGGACCTATTAGAAGAAATAAAGGAAATACGAAAGGAGCAAAGAGCAAGCAACCATCAAATTGAGTTACTAGCAACCGAAAATCAAGTTTTAAAAGATGTAATTCAGCGAGAACAAAGACCAACTGTGACTAGAGTGCGAAATCAGGAGCCGATGTCGAGTAGACAAACATCAAGAAATGAACAGCGGAATCCAGATCAAAGAATAGTGTTAGCAGGATCGACATCTCGGGTCAGAGGACAACAGGAAAATAACTTCCAACGAACCCAATGGGAAACATGTTTGGAAGCGATGGAACAAATGAAGGAGGAAATTAAAGGATTAAAGAATAAAGAGGGGGGAAGGATAGAAGAGGTATTGAAAGAAGCAAAGCGAACACCGTTAGCGCAACAATTAACGCGCGTATCATTACCAAGAGAATATAATATTCCAGCGTTTGAATGTTACGATGGAACCAAGGATCCAACATCGCACTTAAAGTATTATAACCGAGTAATGACGCGATGGGATGGTCATGAAGCAATCATGTGCAGATGTTTCCCGTCAAGTTTAACAGGGACAGCATTATTATGGTACGACAGGTTGCCGGAAAATTCTATCAATAACTATGCGCAACTGGCCAGAAAATTTTTAGAGGCATACATGTATAACAGACCAATTGATTCAGGGGAGGACAGACTTTATTCTTTAATGTCATGGCCGGAAGAATCGATCCGATCTTATACAACTAGATGGCATACAATATGTCAAGTAATAGGTGATTTAGACCCTATGACAGCTATAAACCATTACAAATGGGGGATTGTAGATCGGAAGAGTCAGCTCTTCGTTGAAATCCATCGAAACAATCCAAAAACTGAAGGCAAATTGAGAGAAATAATAGAAACATGCGCAAGACTCCAAGATATACAGGATCAAGGATCGAGAATTAATTCTGAAAATCAAGGAAAAACAAGGAGAACAAATTCAGTTGAAGAATTACCAGAACAGAAAAGGAAATATCCTCCAAAAGTTGAATCAAAAGAATCAAAACATCCACGACGAGGAAATGGAAAAATTTTTGCTCAACAATTTCGAGAGAGAACTTTTACCAAGCTTAATGTTTCATATTTCAGGTTATTCAACATTTTGAAGAATCAACCAGGTTTTCAATGGCCAATAACTAAGGGAAATCAACCGGAACATACACAACACTCCAAAGACTATTGTGAATACCATAACTACAAAGGACATACAACAGACAACTGTAGAAATTTTATAACATTGGTACAAAGAATGGTCGATGCTGGAGAATTAAAGGAATTTGTTCAAAAAATTGAACCATCAGAAAAATACGATGAAGGCAAAGCAATACATATTCCATATAACAAACAGACAATTAATATGATTTCATGTGTGGAAAAGTGTGATACAGATTTGAATATAGCAATCAACAAGAAGTTGTGCAAGAGAATTCGGAACCACGAGGCCTTTAGAGTTCAAGGAAGGCAAGTAGAGTTATGGGAGGATTGGATGGCACATCCATTAACATTTTCTGCACAAGAAGTAAATCAAGAAATTGAAATGCATAATGACCCTCTTGTGTTGACATTGTTGATATCTGGTTGGAATGTCAAGAAAATACTCTTGGATGGGGGCAGTTCATTAAATGTGATGTTCTACAATACATTTTGTAAAATGGGTTTTAAACAAGATCAACTCATCACCTCACGGTTTGTCATTTATGGATTTAATGGGGTATCGTCCAAGCCAAAGGGAGAAATTGATCTTGAAGTATCGGCCGGACCGATCAATATTCTGACAAGATTTAGTGTTGTGGATGCACCATCCCCATACAATGTTATAATAGGAAGACGATGGGTTCATCAATTAAAAGGTGTAGTATCAACTTATCATCAGTATCTACGATTTCCAACACCGCGAGGAGAGATGGAGATAAAGGGTGATCAAGAAGATGCTAAACTTTGTGTAATAACGGAGACAAGAATAAATGAAGAACGGGAGCATTCACAATATAAAAAGAAAAAAGAATCAAGAATTAAAGCAAAAGAAGATGAAATAAATCAATACTTAGAAAAAAATGCAAAAAGTAAAATAGAGAGTGACAAAGGAGAGAATAGCAAAAATCAAGAAAATTTGGAAAATCAGCCACAAAAAGGGGCTAAGTAGCAATTAAAGGGAACCCCAACTCCAATTGGGATTCCAAAACCAGTTTTCACCCCAGTAGAACAAACAAAAATTATAAACATCGGCACCATAGAATGCCCCAAGCAAGTGCGAATTGGGACGTTAATAAAATCAGATGTGGAACAACAGATAGTCAAATTACTTTGTGAATATATGGATGTGTTCGCTTGGAGAATAGAAGACATGCCGGGGATCGATCCCAGCATCGTCCAGCATGAATTAAACATACATCCTGATGCAATTCCTTTTCGCCAACGGATACGAAAAGTCGCACCAGAATATCATGAACAAGTGGAAAAAGAATTAGCAAAACTTTTGAGTGCAGGATTCATTCGGGAAGTAAGATACCCTACATGGATTTCTAATATGGTAATTGTCCCGAAGAAGAACGGTGGAGTAAGAATTTGTATAGATTTTACCAATCTAAACAAGGCATGTCCAAAAGATAGTTACCCGCTCCCAAACATCGATCAACTAGTAGATGCTGTTGAAGGACATGAGATGTTATCATTCATGGATGGACAATCTGGATATAATCAAATAGCGTTAGCAGAAGCGGATCAGGAACATACATCGTTCTTCACTCCACGAGGATTGTATTGTTACACCAGAATGCCATTTGGGTTACGAAATGCAGGAGCAACATATCAACGTTTAGTGGACGCAATATTCAAACCATGGATCGGAAAAACTTTGGAAGTTTATGTGGATGACATGTTAGTAAAAAGCAAGTTATCTGGTGATCATTTGCGAAACCTGACTGAAATTTTTGGTGCACTACGAAAGTATAAGATGAAAATAAATCCAGAAAAGTGTATTTTTGGTGTTACATCAGGAAGATTTTTAGGATACCTGGTTACAAAAGATGGAATTCAAGTTGATCCAGCGAAAATACAAGCAATAACGGATATGCCATCACCAAACTGTATAAAGAGTGTACAAAAGTTAAATGGATGTTTGGCTGCACTAAGTAGATTTATTGCAAGGTCATCAGAACGATGTAAACCCTTTTTTGATGTACTTAAGAAGAAAAATAAATTTGAATGGAACGATCGTTGTGAGCAAGCATTTCAAAGTATAAAACTACATCTTGCCACCTTACCAGCATTACAAAAACCAGAACCAGAAGAAATGTTAACTTTGTATATAACAGCAACAGAAAATGCCATTAGTGGAGTAATGGTGCGAACGAATGAGAAAATCGAGAAACCTGTATACTACATCAGCAAGACTTTGAATTCAGCAGAAAGAAATTATACAAAGATTGAACAATTAATTTTGTCAGTGGTATTTGCTACTCAGAAGTTACGCACTTATTTTCTCACTCATTATGTCCGTATTTTAACCAAAGCTCCACTGGAATCAGTTTTAAAGAATACAGGGAAGGTAGGAAGAATAGCAAAATGGAACGCTCAGCTAGAACAATACAACATTGTTTATGAGTTACAAACTGCGCAGAAATCCCAGGTTCTAGCTGATTTTTTGGCAGATTTTCCAATCGAGGAAGAGTATGAAATTCAAGGACTACCGGGGTGTGAAGAAGAAGAACCAGTAGAGATACTAGATTCAAATAGTTCACAACGATGGGAGGTTTTTGTTGATGGGTCGCGAAATAAAGAAGGAGCAGGAATAGGCATCGTGATTACAGCACCCAAGGGAGGACGTATGGTACACTCATTTCGACTTGAATACGAAGAACATACGAATAACATAGTAGAATATGAAGCAGTGGTCCATGCTCTCAAACTCATTATTGAATTAGGAATAAGCGATGTAAGACTTACCAGTGACTCGCAGCTGGTGATTAGACAGATCGAGTTAAAATATCAAACGATTGATGAGGACTTGGAACGATACAAAAATCTTGTACAAAGTTTAACAGTTTGTATTCCAAATATTATTTTTCGACATCTGTCTCGTGAAAAAAATCGACATGCGGACGCACTGGCATATATCTCATCCATGATAAATGATCCAAATACTAAAGCCCTGAAAATCGGGAGAATATATGAGCCATCCATAAGAGCACAAGTATTAAATAACATAGAAAAAGACGGTATCGATGAATCAGCCATACAAAATGCCACATCTCCATCGCAACAAGAAAATGACCAACCAAGTGAGCCGGATTGGAGAGTCCCGATACATCAATATTTACAAACTAAAGAATTACCAATGGATTCTAAAGAAGCAAGGAAAATTCAACTTAAATCAAACAGCTACCAACTAAGAGATGGAATTCTTTATCGACACTCTTTTCTTGGACCATTATTTCGATGTTTATCACGGAAAGAAGGATTACGAATTCTCAAAGAAATACATTACGGAGATGCAGGAAATCATAGCGGAAGACGATCGCTAGCATTAAAAGCCAAAATGCAGGGTTATTATTGGATTTCCATGTTGAAAGATTCGGAAGAAATGGTTCGAAGATGCGAAGAATGTCAGCGATTTGGTAAGAAAATCAAAGCACCAGCTACGGAATTAAATTCAATACTTAGCCCATGGCCATTCGCAAAATGGGGAGTCGATATAGTTGGACCATTAGCTGAAGGCACAAAGAAAAGAAAATACTTAATTGTGGCCACCGATTATTTCACCAAGTGGGTAGAAGCAAAAGCACTAGCGCGAATCAGAGATACTGATGTTTTTACATTTTTATTCGAGAATATCATCTGTAGGTTTGGGATTCCAGCAGCGATAGTTTCTGATAATGGAAAGCAACTCCAAGGGAAGAATATCGATATGTTATTTGAAACATATAATATTCAAAAACATAAATCTACACCTTTTTACCCACAAAGTAATGGGCAAGCAGAATCCACAAATAAAACAATCGCAACAAATCTGAAGAAAACATTGGATGGATATTATAATAGGTGGTGCGAACAATTACATAATACATTATGGGCATATAGAACCACAAGAAAAGCTTCAACTGGAGAATCACCATATCTTCTTGCTTATGGAACAGAAGCAGTAATACCAACAGAGGTTATTTTGCCTACAACCAGAACAGAAGCATGGGAGAAAAACCTAAATTCAGATCTCATGTTACAAAAATTGGATGATTTGGAAGAAAGAAGAGAAGTGGCACTCCAAAAAATGGAGAATTATCAAAGGGGATTAGCTCGAGAATACCATAAGCGTGTAAAATCCCGAAATTTTGTCCAAGGTCAATATGTCCTCCGACAAATAACAGAACATCAAAGGGACAAAAGAGCAGGAAAATTCGCACCAACATGGGATGGACCATATGTGATTCAAGCACCGGCAGGACAAGGGTCGTACTATCTTCAGAATTTGCAAGGAGAAATTTTAAAGCATCCGTGGAATGCACAATACTTAAAGCTTTACTATCTGTGAATAACACCGCAAAAAGCAGGTACATAAACAATTAATTCATTAATTTCTTTTATAATCACTCCAGGAGCATCGTACCATGGAGAATTTTATAATTCCATTAATCCCGGGATGTCATATACTTTGAACCCAGGAATATCAAATCTTGGAGATTACCATGATAATCAAAATTCCGTTAATCTCGGAATTTCGTATACTCTGAGCGCTCAAAATCAATCCAGAAACATCATATTCTGGATATCGTTACGATTGACGACATAATCATACACAAAAGGTGAACATTATCCTTAGAGAATTTTATTAACAATAAAATTCTTATCAAGAAGGGGTTCCTAATTATTTGTTTATCAATTTTCAGATTACAGTTCGGGACCAACCCTGTATCTTACCCCTGGCCCGGGTTTGTTTCGTATGTGTGGGATCTCGAACAACATGATTTGAGGTAAAAAGTACTTCAATTCATGGGACTTAGAAAATCATATGATAGCCAAAAAGATTACTTAATCATATTTTCTTGTGCAGGGAACAGCATAAAAGGCAAGTCTAAAAGTTACAAAAGAAAATCTTTGAAAAAACACACAAAGTACAAGATGGAGGAGTTAACAGAAAATGAAACTACAAAGAATATAATCAAATATCAGGAAGACCGGATCGAGATGGTGGAGGAGGAACTGCAGGCACAGGAGCGCGCTTATTAAGCACTGAAGGATCGGATTTTGCACGATCTAAAGCAGTATTGAAGGACATCGCAATCTTCGCTTTAGCTTCTTGCCTGACCCATTGTACAAAATCACGCCCAAAGTTGATTTCTTTATGAAGCTCTTCGATCTTTTGCTGATCTATTGCTACTTGAGTACTAAGATGTGATGATTGATTTTTCTCTTCACTTAGTTGTGCAGTTAATGAATCAATCTCTCGATCACGAGCATTGATTTTAGAAAGTTCAGTAGATAGTCGAGCATGTAAATCCTCAATTTTTGTGGCGCTAAGAGTCACATTATATTCAGAAGTCTTTAACTCTTGAGTAATCTTTTCCACTGAATTTTTTGCTGAGTTAAGCTCAGTTTCTGCTTGTGTTGCACGATTCTTAGCCTCATTTAACTTTGTCTCCAGTTCTGAAAATACAAGAAAACATCAGACAAATTTTATGATATCAAGAGCTATAAAATCAGTTAAACCAAAAATGTACCTCTGACAACAGATTTAAACTCTAATTCTTTCTGAGTTAGCAATTTTACAACTTCTCGATATTTTGATTCTGCTTTATTACGCCTCCAAATGGCTAAATCAGAACTATCGTTCAGTCGAGTCAGTTTATCTCTAACCACATTCATCTCTTTGAAAACTTCCCTTGCATGATTATTCAATTGTACCATTCTACGTTCGATCCTAAATAATGTCTCCATATTTTCCACTGGACCTAGTATAAAATTTAAAAGTTTCATATAAATCAAGTAAATAAAATAGTAATTGAAAAGGAATGAAAAATAAACCTTGATTTTGATTCTGAAGATCTTGATTGTGATCTTCAATAATTCGGAGACGATCCTGTTGTTGCTGATGTTGATCATTATATTGATGTTGAAGCTGTTGAAGTTGTTGAAGTTGTTGTTGAAGAAGAGTATTTTGCTGTTGTAATTCATCATTCACCTGTTGTAAGGAGACATTCTTTTCCTTCATCTCCACTGATTCTTTCCTAAATATCAATTTCATCATGGTGGCTCGAGCTTTATAAAATTTATAACCACTGAACAGACAGTCATTACCATATTGAAGTTGGGCTAAAGCCTGTTGTGGAAGTGAATATAATGAACTATCAGACAGAGTCAAAACTTCATTAAAGGTTGGAGGAGGCTTTACAGGAAATCTCTGCTCAAAAACATCACTCTTGGACCATGCATCCAAAGCTTCGTCCATGGGGATCGCACTAAGTGAATCCTTGAATCGAGACATGAAGCCAGAATCAGATTTGATAATATCAGGATTAGATGAAATATTCCAAAGCTCTTGAGAAAGAAACCATTTATATGCTTCTTCTTCGTCCCCAATTAAATTGAAACCTTCACTGGAGATTCGATCGGAAATAGATTTCAGAGTAGAAGGATCAGCACTTGGAATTGAAGTATCGACCTCAACAGCAATCGAAGGAGATCGAACCAAAATTTCAGAAGGGGCGATCGATTCTACAATTACTTCAGAAGTCCCTTCGACTTCAGGATGGATCGAACTGGAAGGAAGGATCGAACTGGAAGGAGGGTTTTCATCTTCAGTACGATCAGTAATGTTAACTTTATCAACAATGGCGATATCAGCCTCAACATTCATGTTTCCCATACCACCAATTGGAAGTATCTCGGCATTATCTCTCTCCGATGTATTCTTTTCTTCAGAATGAGATACTTCATTCACTACATCAATAAGATCATCAATAACAATATCATCTCCCTCTTCTTGAGGAAGGCCAGAAAAAGTTTCCAATGCACCATTATCAGGTACAGGGGAATCAAGTACGAAATCAAATGGAAGTGGAGAAACAACGTTATAAAAATTGGATGAAGTACCAGAAGAAGGTGCAACCATAGGATTGGATCGTTCCGATACAACAATTTCTGCTGGCATCGAGGAAACTGGAATAACATCGATAGGATCAAACTGATCCAATGGAAGAGCAACCATCGAGCTTCCTTCTCCCCTATTCGAACTAGGAACCATCTCTCGTATAACCTCGGTTGAGAGTTCAAGAGTTCTAGGCCTCTTTTGCTTCTTCTCTGTTGCGAGAACTAATTTTCGCTTTCCTTTACCATCAACTAAGGGTTCGATTGTTTGTTCATCCTCGACCATCTGTCTATTCTCGACGATTTTAATACCACGATCAGGTGGAGGAAGAGGGATTCCGATGTCCAAAGAAGGATCGACCTGAAGTTAAAATAATAATAAAAAAAAAAAAAAAAAAAAAAACATTTAAAGAAGGCATTAAAGATCGATACACTATAAATAAAAGAAATGGTATCAACTAAGAATTCCGAACCTTGAAGTCAAATTTATAATCATCAAAGTTCAATTTCCAGGGGCAATAGTTCGGGAAACAATTACGAAGATGTTGAATTTCACTAGTAGGGAGATCACCATATACCCAAGGTCCCTCGATCAGAATAGGAGTGCGATACCACCTATAATCATGTTCTCGACGAATTCTCTCATTCGAAGGAAAATCAACATTAGTGCGTGGGGCTACCTTGATTCTGGGATCATCAACTTCATGAAGAAGAGGAAACCCTTTTGAGCATTTGCGAACAGGACTAACACTCCATCTAACAAAATTCTTAATAGTAATACCATCACCATAAGTATTCTGGAAATTTTCAGGCGTATAATTATCACGTTCTGAGGGATCGGGAACATAGCAAGTAAGACGGGTACGACCCTCGCTGCGAAGGGTACATTCATCGAGAATCCGCCACCAATTACCATTATACTGTGTAATGGAACGAAGTTGAGTATGCGGGGCCCTGCTGCGAGTAGCAAGAACTGTGAATTGGAAAGGGTTATTTTTCTCATACAGAGGAAGATGAAGACCAGCTTCCAAGGCACCAACAGAAATTAATAATCTATTATGGGTATATTGAAATTTTCTCATCGAATCATAGGTCATCATATCGGAAGTACTATCCGCAAAAGAAACTTTAAATCCTTGAAGGTTATGTCTTCTTTTAAATTCTTCAATATCCATGGATCGATAGCTATAAGATGACATTGACCGTTTACTTTTGGGGGCAACATTAGGAATATCGGGAGAAGAATCCCGTACGGTGCGAGGTACAGCAGGAGAAAGAGTAGCAATAGATGAATCTCGACGGGAAACAGCATATTGAGATGAAGAAGTCCTACTTGATCTCCTATTTCCACCCTGGTTGCCGGTAGTATCAGATTTCCTTGGAGACATATTGAAGATCTGAGCAAAAAGAAACGAAAGAAAGAAAAGATTAACATATAAAGAAATTACCTATTAATAATTACAGTGTAAAAAAGAGCCTTTTTATTCATGCATAACCTGAGAATCACAATCTTCTCACTACATCGATAGACCCACAGCCATAAAAAGAAAAATTTTGAATCAAGAAAAGTAAAGTTACTTACATGAAGAAAAGAAATTAACAATGGTCAAAATGAAGTGAAGAAGAAACCAATTAACAAGAACAGAACTCCTGAGTAGTAGGAAGATTTGAAAAGATTAAGGAAAACAAGGTGCAGTAACTAAAAGAGAAAAGACAGCAGAAAATTACAGGATATTTAAAGGAGGAGAATAGTAACCGCCACAAGATGGGAGAACGAGATAATCGAAAATTTTTTGAAAAAAGTGTAACTGACATAATCATGAGTATAAAAGTAATAAATACAGAGCCAGCGGAAAACTCGGAGAACGTGAAACTGAAAGTCCTTCTCTATTTTTCAAAATCTCGGATCGACCGTTGGATGATTTTATAAAAAAGAGAAGAAGGGGGCAAATTGTTAGTAAATTAAAGAATCACGACACATGGAAGAGGATCAAGCAAA